>CM035837.1:381521229-382033729 GCA_020510985.1 Pholidichthys leucotaenia | reverse complement strand
GCATGGTTTCCAATGGCACTGGGTCACTTGTGTTTATTGATGATGTGACAAAAGACAGAAGCAGCTGGATGGATTCTGAAGTGTATAGGGATATACTTTCTGCTCAGATTCAGCCAAATGCAGCAAAGTTGATTGGACGGCGCTTCACAGTACAGATGGACAATGATCCAAAGCATACTGCAAAAGTAAACCAGGAGTTTTTTAAAGCAAAGAAGTGGAATATTCTGCAATGGCCGAGTCAATCACCAGATCTCAACCCAATAGAGCATGCATTTCACTTGCTCAAGACAAAACTTAAGGCAGAAAGACCCACAAACAAGCAACAACTGAAGACAGCTGCAGCAAAGGCCTGGCAAAGCATCACAAAGGAGGAAACCCAGCGTTTGGTGATGTCCATGGGTTCCAGACTTCAGGCTCATTGCCTGCAAAGGATTCTCAACAAAATATTGAAAAGTAACATTTTACTTAGGGTTATGTTTATTTGTCCAATTACTTTTGAGCCCCTGAAATGAGGAGTGTTTGTATAAAAATAGCTACAATTCCTACATGTTTAATCATATATTTTTGTTCAACCCCTTGAATTAAACCTTAAAGTCTGCACTTCAATTCCGCTGTAGTTGTTTCATTTCAAATCCAATGTGGTGGCATGCAGAGCCCAAATCATGAAGATTGTGTCACTGTCCAAATATTTCTGGGCCTAACTGTATATGTTGTGTTCAAAATAATAGGAGTCCCACATCACTAGCAAGATAAATCACTGTTTTTGTTAGAATTTCAACTTCTACACTGCAAGTAAGTTTCTAGAAGGTTTAGTAAAGGTATAGAAAACCAACTGACCCAACAGGCATGACGTGCATGCTGCAGATTCTGTGAAACTGAATCATTAACTAAAAGGGGCGTGTTCAAAAAAATAGCAGTGCTGAGTTCACTTAGTGAGGTCATTGATTCTGTGAAAAAAAAAAAAAAAAAAAAGGTGTTAAACAGGTGGCCTTTATTTAAGGATCAAGGCAACTGACGCTGCATATGCTGGCTGTGCATTTGTCCTTGAAAAACAGAGTAAAATGGGTTGTTCAAGACACTGTTCAGAAGAAGAGCGTTCTTTGATTAAGAAATTAATAAGAGGGGAAAACCTTTAAAGAAGTGCAGAAAATGATAGGCTGTTCAGCTAAAATGATATCAAATGCTTTAAAATGGCAGCCAAAACCAGAAAAGCGAGGAAGAAAAAGGAAAAAAACGAGTATTCGAATGGATCGGAGAATAACCAAACTGGCAAAGACTCAGCCAATGATCAGCTCTAGGAGGATCAAAGAAGATCAAAGGTTGCCTGTGAGTACTGTAACAATCAGATGGCGTCTATGTGAAGCCAAGCTATCAGCAAGAAGCCCCCGCAAAGTCCCATTGTTAATAAAAAGACGTGCTGAAGCGGTTACAATTTGCCAAAGAACACATTTACTGGCCTAAAAAGAAATTGCGTAATATTTTGTGGAATGATGAGAGTAAGATTGTTCTTTTTAGGTCTAAGGGCCACAGACAGTTTGCCAGACGTCCTGCAAACACTGAATTCAAGCCACAGTACACAGTGAAGACTGTGAAACATGGTGGTGCAAGCATCATGATATGGGGATGTTTCTCGTACTGTGGTGTTGGTCCTATTTATCGCATACCAGGGATCATGGATCAGTTTGAGTACATCAGAATGCTGGAAGAAGTCATGTTGCCGTATGCTGAAGAGGAAATGCCTTTGAAATGGGTGTTTCAAAAAGACAATGACCCCAAACACACCAGCAAGCGAGCAAAATCATGGTTCCAGACAAACGGCATTCAAGTAATGGAGTGGCCAGCACAATCCCCGGACCTTAATCTCATAGAAAACTTGTGGGCTGACTTAAAAAATGCTGTTCATGAGGCAAAACCAAGAAATGCAGAGGAATTGTGGAACGTAGTACAATTGTCCTAGGCTGCAACACCTGTTGACTGGTGCCAGAAGTTGGTCGACTCCATGCACCACAGATGTGAAACAGTTATCAGAAACCGTGGTTATGCAACTAAATATTAGTTTATGATTCTCAGGAAAGTTGAATCTTCAAGCATTTCTTAGTTTATACAGTACATTTTTGAGTTTGTAAAGACAGATGTCAACGCTGCTATTTTTTTATTATATTTCTCGACTTTCTGTAAAATATTAAATTCAATTACTTTTTCCAATTTTCTTGCTTTGAAATAGAATGTGCAGTGTCCCCAATGCATTTGTGTTCATTAAAATGCAATATATTTGAAGAATTTTGACGTTTACTCACATTTTTCAACACACTGCTATTACTGTATTTTGAACACAACTGCATATACAGTATAATGGACATTTGTGGGTTTGTTTGCAGGTGATGGGTGTGGTTCTGTGTCTTTGCAGTGTTATTTTTCTACCACCAGGCTGTGCTGTTGTGCAAACATGTCTTTTGCCAGTATGGATTACTGTGAGAGTGAATGGTTGTCTGTCTCTCTGTGTTGGCCCTGTGATGGACTGACGATCTGTCCAGGGTGTGCCCTGCCTCTCTCCTAAAGATGCTGGGATGGGCTCCAGCTCCCCTGCGACCCGAAAAGGATTAAGCAGAAGAAGATGGATGGATGGATGGATTGATTACTGGTTGCCTTGGAAACAACAGCCGTTTTTTTTTTTTGGTTTTTTTTGGCCGGGGGGGGGGGGGGGGGGTTCTGGCTGAAAAAAAAAAAATTTCTTGGTCCGTGGAATAAAGGTTTTTTGTGAAATTTTCACTCGGAGTCTGTCTACTCTCTACCTGCTACATACGTGTGTGTGTGTATGTCTATATATATATATATATATATATACTGTATATATATATATATATATATATATATACTACCGTTCAAATGTTTGGGGTCACTTAGAAATTTCCTTATTTTTGAAAGAAAAGCACTGTTTTGTTTTTTTTTCCAATGAAGATAACTTTAAACTAATCAGAAATACACTCTAATACCTAATATACATTGCTAATGTGGTAAATGACTATTCTAGCTGCAAATGTCTGGCTTTTGGTGCAATATCTACGTAGGTGTATAGAGGCCCATTTCCAGCAACTATCACTCCAGTGTTCTAATGGTACAGTGTGTTTGCTCATTGCGTCAGAAGGCTAATGGATGATAAGAAAACCCTTGTGCAATCATGTTAGCACAGCTGAAAACAGTTTAGCTGGTTAGAGAAGCTATAAAACTGACCTTTCTTTGAGCAGGTTGAGTATCTGGAAAAAAATTATTTCAAATACAAATCATTATTTCTAACCTTGTCAATGTCTTGACTATATTTTCTATTCATTTTACAACTCATGGTGGTAAGTAAGTGTGACTTTTCATGGAAAACACAAAATAATTGTCTGGGTGACCCCAAACTTTTGAATGGTAGTGTGTGTGTGTGTGCATATATATGTATGTGTGTATATATATATATATATATATATATATATATATATAATTTTTTATTTATTTATTTTTTTTTTTCTTCTCTATCCCAGCCTAAAGCCCATGCTGAGCCTATCCCAGCATCTTTGGGCGAGAGGCAGGGTACACCCTGGACAGATCGCCAGTCCATCGCAGGGCCAACACACAGACAACCATTCACTCTCACATCCATACCTAAGGACAGTTTAGAATCCTCACTTTTTTGATGCCAATTAACCTAACATAATGTTTCAATAAAAGCACAACAATCCATCACATTGAGCTGGGCAGTCATTAATAGTCAGATGTTGTCCATTTTATTGTCCAGGGACAGCTGGCAGGTTTTGAACAGCATTGGAAAAAGTTTGTCTTCTTTCAAGTAAACACCTATTTGTACTGTCATGTAAATATACACTAGCGTTCAAAAGTTTGGGGTCACTTAGAAATTTCCTTATTTTCGAAAAAAAAGCCCTTTTTTTTAATGACAATAACTTTAAACTAATCAGAAATACACTCTATACATTGCTAATGTGGTAAATGACTATTCTAGCTGCAAATGTGTGGTTTTTGGTGCAATATCTACATAGGTGTATAGAGGCCCATTTCCAGCAACTATCACTCCAGTGTTCTAATGGTACAGTGTGTTTGCTCATTGCGTCAGACGGCTAATGGATGATTAGAAAACCCTTGTGCAATCATGTTAGGTCTGCAATGCTGTAATTGCTGCAAATGGAGGATTCTTTGACGAAAGCAAAGTTTGAAGGAAAAAAATTATTTCAAATACAAATCATTATTTCTAACCTTGTCAATGTCTCGACTATATTTTCTATTCATTTTACAACTCATGGTGGTAAATAAGTGTGACTTTTCATGGAAAACACAAAATAATTGGGTGACCTCAAACTTTTGAACGGTAGTGTATCTGTATGGAATTCATTTTTTTTTTTTTTGGCTTATGTGGAGTAAATAAACACCATCTTTATTGCCAGCGTGTAGTCCTTTGCTAGACGTCTGACGGAGAGAGGGTCCTGTCCATACCGAAATGATTTGGTATGGATATGTACCATGACACTCCTTGTCAGAAATGATGAATAATGATAATCACCAAACATGAATGTTCCTTTAAGTCAGGTAGTACAGGCTGTTTTCCCATTTTGAGCTGGTGTATTAAAAGGAATAAAATATGTAACCTTGATGTTACCAAGTCTCTCAAACCACTACTCTACACTCGGGGTGGGAAAAAAGATTGATTCAGTGATGGATCATGATACTTGGCACTGGTGACAATGCATCAATCCATAAATGCATGCATTGATCTTTTATTTAAAAAAAAGAAAAATGCACACACATACTTTTGGGTTATCAGATTCGGTAAAGAGTTGTCTCAAATGCTCGGATCTGTATTCTATAATCGTAGACAGTTGAAACCAGAAGTTTCCATACACTGTATAAAACCACACATAACATTTTTTACCTTCACTGTCTGACATTAAATCAGACAAAACCTTTCCTGTTTTATCGGTTAGGAGTATCAAAATTATTTTTATTAAATAATTTTAAGTTTGCTCAATGATTTTTTTAGAGAATTTTTTATTACTTTCTTCAAAGTCAGAAGTTTCACATACATTTCTTTAGTTTTTGGTAGCATTGCTGTTAAACTGTATGACTTGGATCAAATCTTTCCACAAGCTTCTCACAATAGTTTGCTGGAATTGTGGCCCGTTCCTCCTGACAGAACTGGTGTAACTGAGTCAGGTTTGTAGGTCACCTTGCTCACACACGTCTGTTCAGCTCTGCCCATAAATTTTCTATGGGCTTGAGATCAGGGCTTTGTGTTGTCCACCCCAAAACACTTTGTTGTCCTTAAGCCACTTTGCATCTACTTTGACGATATGCTGTAGGGTCATTGTCCATTTGGAAGACCCATTTGCACCCAGGCTTTAACTTCCTGGCTAATGTCTTGAGATGCTGCTTCAGTATTTCTACATAATGTTCTTTCCTCATGATGCCATCTATTTTGTGAAGTTTACCAGCCCCTGCTGCAACAAAACACCCCCATAACATGATGCTGCCACCCCCATACTATACAGATGGGATGGTGTTCTCAGGCTTGCAAGCTCCCCCCTTTTTCTTCCAAATGTAACAATGGTCATTATGGCCAAAAAGTTCAATTTTAGTTTTGTCAGACCACAGGACATGTCTCCAAAAATTAAGGTCTTTGTCCCTATGCATCTGCAAACTGTAATCTGGCTTTTTTTATGTTGCTTTTGGAGTAATGGCTTCTTCCTCGCTGAATGGCCTTAACAGCCCATGTCGGAAGAGGACTTGTTTCACTGTGGATAATGACACTCTTTTACCAGGTTTAGCCAGCATCTTCACAAGATCTTTTGCTTTTGTTCTGGGGTTGATACACACATTTTGCACCAAAACACGTTCATCTCTGGGACACAGAACCTGTCTCCTTCGTGAGCAGTATGATGGCTGGACACCCCCATGGTGTTTATACAGTGGTGTGAAAAAGTGTTTGCCCCCTTCCTGATTTCTCGTTTTTTTTGTATGTTTGTCACACTTAAATGTTTTAGATCATCAAACAAATTTAAATATTGTACAAAGATAACACAAGTAAACACAAAATGCAGTTTTTAAATGGTGTTTATTATTAAGAGTAAAAAAAAATCCAAACCTACATGGCCCTGTGTGGAAAAAGTGATTACCCCCTAAACCTAATAACTGGTTGGGCCACCCTTATCAGCAGCAACTCAAATCAAATCAAATCAAACTTTGTCATCTTGCTGTACATACAACTGTAGTGCAGGCAAGATGAAATTGCGTTTCTCTCGGCATCCATATAAATAGAAGCAGCATGATTTAAGACACACTCCCACATAGCTCCACCCCCCACCCCCACCCATTCACACATCCCTGAGACATACTTGGGGGGGGGGGGAACTTACTAACTATAATATACAAATAATATACAAAATGTCCGTAGGTGCAGTAGTGTGTATGAGAGATTCCGGGTCAACTGTTCAGCATCCTGACAGCTTGTGGAAGGAAGCTGTTGATCAGTCTGGTGGTTCTGCCACTGATGCTCCGGAATCATTTACCAGATGGAAGAAGTTCAAAGTGTTTATGCAGAGGGTGAGAACGGTCCTTGACCATGTTCAGTGCCCTGCTCCTACAACGGTTCTGAAAAAGTTCTTGAACAGAGGGGAGGGAGACTCCAATTACCCTCTCAGCCCCCTTGACTATCCTCTGCAGGGCTTTTTTGTCTGACATACTGCAGCTGGAGTACCATGTAGCAATGCAGTACGTCAGAACACTCTCCACCACACCTCTGTAGAAGGTCCTGAGGATGCAGATGGGGAGAGAGGCCTGTTTGAATTTCCTCAAGAAGTGCAGTCTCTGCTGAGCCCGCTTCCTGATCTCCAAGGAATTCTTGCTCCAGGTCAGGTCCTGCGAGATCTGCACGCCGAGGAACTTGATGTTCTCTACTCTCTCCACTAAACGGCTGCCGATGCTGAGGGGGACGTGCTCAGGCTGTGACCGCCGGAAGTCGATAATCATCTCCTTCGTTTTGTCCTCGTTGAGCACCAGATTGTTCTCCCTGCACCAGCCCTCCAGGTCTCTCACTTCTTCCCTGTACATTGATTCCTCATCCCTCTGAATAAGTCCCACCACCGTGGTGTCGTCTGCAAACTTAATAATCTGGTTCCCCTCGTGTCTGGATACACAGTCATGTGTTAGAAGTGTAAACAACAGTGGACTGAGTACACAGCCTTGAGGGGATCCGGTGCTCAGCGTGACAGAGTTGGAGATGTTGTTTCCAACCCGGACAGACTGAGGTCTCTCAGTCAGGAAATTCAGGATCCAGAGACATGTGGCGGTGTTCAGACCGAGAAGGAGTAATTTCTCCATCAGTCTCTGGGGAATAATGGTGTTGAATGCTGAACTGAAATCAATGTACAGGAGTCTGGCGTAGGTGTCTTTCTGGTCCAGGTGGGTGATGACAGAGTGTAGGGTGGTGACTATAGCATCCTCCGTGGAGCGGTTTGAACGATATGCAAACTGGAGCGGGTCGTGTGATGCAGGGAGGCAGGCTGTAATGTGTGGTTTGACAAGCCGTTCAAAACACTTCATCACAATTGGTGTCACTGCAACAGGACAATAGTCATTCATACAGGACACAACTGGTTTCTTTGCCACCAGTACAATGATAGAGGTCTTGAAGCATCTGGGAACAATGGCCTGACTCAGGGAGATGTTATAAATGTCAGTCAGGACATCCGCCAACTCGCTCGCGCAGTCTCGGAGCACACGTCCCGGAATGTTGTCCGGACCTGCAGCTTTGCGTGGGTTGACTCTGGTTAGGGTCCTCCGTGTGTCCGCTGTGTTGATGGTAAAAGCTGGTCCGACCGATGGTGGGGGTGGGCCAGCCCTCCCTCTGATTGTCGAGTTTGATGCTTCAAAACGTGCAAAGAAGTCGTTAAGCCTGTCTGGAAGCGAAGCGTCGTCATCATCGACCCCCTGCCTGGATTTATAGCCCGTCAGTGTCCGAACTCCCTGCCACATCTGCTTGGTGTTCCTAGTGTCACAGAGGTGTCCCTGGATTTTCTCTGCATAGGCACGCTTTGCCGCCTTAATTCCCTTTGAGAGCGCAGACCTGGCTGAGCGGAGGGCGATCCTGTCCTTCGCTCTGAAGGCTGCATCTCTGGCTGTAAGCAGCGAGCGCACCTCTGCAGTCATCCAGGGCTTATGATTACCCCGCATAGTGATGGTCTTCACTGTAGTGACATCCTCTGTGCACTTCGCGATGTAGCTGGTGACTATATCAGCATACTCCTCCACATCTGTCTTGTCTTCCTGGGAGGCTGCTATTTTGAAGACCTTCCAGTCTGTGTGCAGAAAACAGTCTTTCAGTGCAGAGGTTGCACTCTCTGGCCAAATCCTGATTTGTTTCACTACTGGCCTGCTGCGCTTCAATAAAGGTTTGTAGGCAGTTAGCAGCATCATGGACATGTGATCAGAACGGCCGAGATGGGGGCGGGGTATCGCCTTATATGCATCTGTGTTTGTGTACACTAAGTCCAACATATTCTCTCCTCTGGTCTTAAAGTCTACACATTGTTTAAACTTGGGGAGTACAGTCTTTAGGCTGGTGTGGTTAAAATCCTCCGCAACCACCACCACAAAACTGTCCGGGTGTGAAGTTTGGATTTCACTAATCGAACTGCAATCAAGCGTTTGCGATAACTGGCAATGAGTCTTTTACAGCACTGTGGAGGAATTTTGGCCTACTCATCTTTGCAGAATTGTTGTAATTCAGCCACATTGGAGGATTTTCGAGCATGAACCACCTTTTTAAGGTCATGCCACAGCATCTCAATCGGATTTAGGTCAGGACTTTGACTAAGCCACTCCAAAGTCTTCATTTTGTTTATCTTAAGCCATTCAGAGGTGAACTTGCTGGTATGTTTTGGATCATTGTCCTGCTGCAGAACCCAAATGTGCTTCAGCTTGAGGTCACGAACAGATGGCCGGACATTCTCCTTCAGGATGTTTTGGTAGACGGCATAATTCATGGTTCCATTTACCACATCAAGTCTTCCAGGTCCTGAAGCAGCAAAACAGCCCCAGACCATCACACTACCACCACCATATTTTACTGTTGCTGTGATGTTCCTTTTCGGAAATGCTCTGTTACTTTTACGCCAGATGTAATGGGACACACACCTTCCAAAACAGTTCAACTTTTGTCTCGACAGTCCACAGAGTATTTTCCCAAAAGTCTTGGGGATCATCAAGATGTTTTCTGAGAAGAGCCTTTATGTTCTTTTTGCTCAGCAGTGGTTTTCATCTTGGAACTCTGCCATGCAGGCTATTTTTGCCCAGTCTATTTCTTATGGTGGAGTCATGAACACTGACCTTAACTGAGACAAATGAGGCCTTCAGTTCTTTTTATGTTGTTGTGGGGTCTTTTGTGACCTCTTGGATGAGTCATCGGTGTGCTCTTGGAGTAATTTTGGTCGGCTGGCCACTCCTCGGAAGGTTCACCACTGTTCCATGTTTTCGCCATTTGTGGATAATGGCTCTCACTGTGTTTCGCTGGAGTCCCAAAGCTTTAGAAATGGCTTTATAACCTTTTCCAGACTGATAGATCTCTATTACTTTGTTTCTCATTTGTTCCTGAATCTCTTTGGGCCACAGCATGATATCTAGCTTTTGAGGATCTTTTGGTCTACTTCACTTTGTCAGGCAGGTCCTATTTAAGTGATTTCTTGATTGAGAACAGTTGTGGCAGTAATCAGGCCTGGGTGTGGCTCGAGAAATTTAACTCAGCTTTCCAAAGATGTGATAAACCACAGTTAATTTATGTTTAAACGGGGAGGGGGGAGATTTTTTTTTTTTTTTACCCTTTATAATAAACACCATTTAAAAACTGCGTTTTGTGTCTACTTGTGTAATCTTTTTCAAATATTTAAATTTGTTTGATGATCTGAAACATTTAAATGTGACATACAAAAAAAAAAAAGAGAAATCAGGAAGGGGTCAAACACTTCTTCACACCACTGTACTTGTGTATAATTGTTTGAACAGATGAATGTGGCACCTTCAGGCATCTGGAAATTGTTCCCAAGGATGAACCAGATTTGTGGAGGTCCACAATTCTCTTCCTGATATCTTAGCTGATTTCTTTTTATTTTTCACATGATGTCACACAAGGAAGCTGTGTGTTTGAGGTGTGCCTTAAAATACCTCCACAGGTGTGCCTCTAATTAACTCAGATGTTGTCACTTAACCCATCAGAGGCTTCCAAAGCCATGACATCATCATTTGGGCTTTCCCAGATTGTTTAAAAGCATAATAATCTTAGTGTATATAAACTTCTGACTTTGAAGAAAGCAATAAAAAATCACTAAAAAATATTTAGCAAATATAAAATTATTTAGCAAATAGAAGTAATTTTGGTAATCTTGACTGACCTAAAACAGGAAAAGTTTAGTCAGATTTAATGTCAGACAGTGAGAGGGGGAAAAAAAAAAAAAAAAAGGTTATGCATGTCTTTATACAGTGTATGCAAATTTGTGGTTTCAACTGTTAAATGTCAAAATGGAAGAAATGTCATTTGCAAATGTACTTTACAAAATGAATTAAAGGTAGAAATGCCAATAAATGTGGCATGTGTTTTGTAAAACAGTTATTTCTTTTTTTTTTTTTTTTTTTTTAGAGAACAGATTTACTTTAAACTAAATGTTGAATAGTTACACATATCCAGAATCTTCCTCAAATGAGATCACATGACCCAGATGTTCTCTTCCAGGAAGAAGAATGTCCTGGTTGCACTGATGGCACTTTCAAAGGCACACGGTATTTTACGTGCCCACCCAAAAAAGCTCTGTTTGTAAAGCTTAAGTGCTGTCGGCCTGACTCCCGTTTCCCTTCCCTCCATCACAACTCCAACCCCATAGAGCGGTGCAATTCTATTGGTAAGTCTACCAGATGTACATACTGTACATCTGAACCTTGGTTAAAGCTACCAAGTGAGCTTCTGTTCCCTAAAGTGTTCTGTTTTCTCTTGTGCTGCATGTAACACGGCAGCATTTGGAGGTTACCTGAGTGAGGTGGTATATGAGAATACACCTCCACGCACAGAGAACGATGGCCTGGATATCATGGTGGGAAAAAAGAAAGGCATTCAGGGCCACTATAACTCCTGCTACCTGGATTCAACTCTATTCTGGTCAGTACTCTTTTAGTCTTACAGTAAATACCCTTCCCAGCTCCAGCACATGTAATTTTTTATTAATGTCTGAGGACTTTAGCTGTATTGATCGACTATACATAGTTTCAGCAGTCCTTGGTCTGAAACAGTCTTATTACTAAACTGTTTTGACTTTTGCCTCCGTCTCTAATGGAGGATGTGATTCTGCTGTGACAAAGCTGGTGGAAAACAGCATATATTGGATGAGCTAGATCCTTATCTTGTTGGGGATGCGACCACCATAATTGCGTCCCCTATTGCAGATCTTTCTAATCTGTCTTTTCAAACAGCTATGTGCACCCTTTTGTTTAAGGAGGGGACCCAGCTGACCCCAGCTGTTACTGGCCTATCTCCATTCTTCCTTGTTTATCTAAAATGTTGGGAAAACCTGTTAATAAGCAAGTGAAGGATTGCAAGACTATTCACAATATTTTGATTGATGTTCTTTTTGGTTTTCCGGCTACAGCTGTGTTTCTGCAACCCTTAAAGTACTCAACAATATCATCTTTGCTCTTGATTCAAAACAATATTGGGGCAGCAATCTACATTGATTTAGCAAAGGATTTTGATGCTGTCATGTACAATATTGGTTGATATACTGAGTAGCATTGGAGTCTCTGGCTACTCGCTTGCTTGGTTTTTCAGTTAAGTCACAGAACACAGAGAGTAAAAGTAGTCATTACTATCTCAGCTCCTCTCTGTTACAAGAGGCGTGCCACAGGGCTCGATCCTTGGTCCAACCTTGTTTTCTCTTATAAAAATTATTTGTTATGCTGAAAATTTTCCATTCATTTGTACACAGATGGCACAGTTCTTCATACTAATGGCCATTTGATAAATGCAGTGATAACATCACTTCAGGAGAAATTCCATGGTATTTAGCAACCATTTTCCAACTTAAATCTCCTGTTAAATACGTCTAAGACTTAGATCATTTGGTTTGGCAGGAAATTTTTTGTCCTTTTTGTAACTAAAAAAACCTACAATAGTTGATGGGGGTTATTGTTGGCTCAGTGTTTATTCACACACACACACACACACACACACACACACACACACACACACACACACACACACACACACACAGAGTGGCTATAGAAATTATATACACCCCTGTTCAAATGCCAAGTTTTTGTTATTTTAAAAAATGAGACCAAGATAAATCATTTCAAAACTTTTTCCATCATTAATGTGACCTATAACCTGTACAACCCAACTGAAAAACAATCCGAAATCTTTTAAAGGGAAAAATAAAAAATAAAAAACTTACAATAATCTGTTTGCACAAATATGCACACCCTGTTATAACTGGGGAAGTGGCTGTGTTCAGAATTAATCAATCACATTCAAACTCATGTTAAATAGGAGTCAGCATACACCTGCCACCATTTAAAGTGCCTCTGATTAACCCCAAATAAAGTTAAGCTATTCTAGTTGGCTTTTCCTGACATTTTTGTAGTTGCATCTTACAGCACAAGCCATGGTCCGCAGAGAGCTTCCAAAGCATCAGAGGGATCTCACTGTTCAAAGGTATCAGACAGGAGAAGGGTACAAAAGAATTTCCAAGGCATTAAATATACCAAGGAACACAGTGAAGACAGTCATCATCAAGCGGAGAAAATATGGCACAACAGTGACATTACCAAAAACTGGACGTCCCTCTAAAATTGATGAAAAGACAAGAAGAAAACTGGTCAGGGAGGCTGCCAAGAGGCCGACAGTAACACTGAAGGAGCTGCAGGAATTTCTGGCAAGTACTGGCTGTTTAGTACATGTGACAACAATCTCCCGTCTAGGGGGGCAAGATGGAAGCCTCATCTAATGAAGAAAAACATCCAAGCGTGGCTACATTTTGCAAAAACACATTTGAAATCTCCTAAACGGTCCGACGAAACCAAGGTTGAACTTTTTTGGCCATAATTCAAAAGGTACTGTATATTTGGCGCAAACACTACATTGCTCATCACCAAAAGAACACCGTACCTACAGTGAAGCATGGTGGTGGCAGCATCATGCATTGTGGTGTTTTTCTACAGCTGGAACTGGGGCCTTAGTTAAGGTGGAGGGAATTATGAACAGTTCCAAATAACTGTCAGTGTCAATGTGAGGGAATGTAATTATAATAATTCCCTCCACCATAATTCCCTCCACCTCCAATGTGAGGTGGAGGGAATTATGAACAGTTCCAAATAACTGTCAGTGTCAATGTCAGTGTTGAGACAAAACCTTCAGGTTTCTGCTGGAAAGCTGAAAATGAAGAGGAACTTCAGCTTTCAGCACGACAGTGACCCAAAGCACACATCTAAATCAACAAAAGAATGGCATCACCAGAAGAAGATTAAGGTTTTGGAATGGCCTAGCCAGAGTCCAGACCTGAATCCGATCGAACATCTGTGGGGTGATCTGAAGAGGGCTGTGCACGGGAGATGCCCTTGCAGTGTGACAGAGTTGGAGCGTTTTTGCAGAGAAGCGTGGGCAAATATTGCCACATCAAGATGTGCCACACTGATCGACTCCTACCCAAAAAGACTGAGTGCTGTAATAAAAGCCAAAGGTGCTGCAACAAAGTATTAGTTTAAGGGTGTGCATATTTATGCAAACAGGTTACTGTAAGTTTTTTATTTTTCCCCTTAAAAGATTTCAGTTTGTTTTTCAATTGGGTTGTACAGGTTATAGGTCACATTAATGGTGGAAAAAGTTTTGAAATGATTTATCTTGGTCTCATTTTTTTTACATCACAAAAACCTGGCATTTGAACAGGGGTGTGTAGACTTTTTATATCCATTTTCTACTACTTTTCCGCATGAAACTACAGTTTTGTGGAGTGCTATTAAAAATCAGGCCATTAGGAGTATTTCGAATGAGTTATTTTACTGTTGCCACTCAGTTTTGTGTTCAGGAGATCCTAAAGGTTAAAAAAAAAAATCACATGGCATTTTGTTGGGGGGTGGCGGATGCGCACGGGTGGCTATTCTGTCTGCCGGCCTTTATGTGATGACTTCAACTTTATTCATTATCGTTACTTGACTAATTAAAATTATTAGAAATAAAGTGGACTACTACAAGAGCCAACTTGCCCTTCCGACACGTTTTAATTTATTTATTTTGCGTGTATGTGCCTTCATTATGCACTTTTGCAGCTTTAATTTAAAAAAATTCAAACAAAATTAAAAAACTTGGCAGTAATTTAAACCAAAGAAATGATCGTCTGATATACTGTTTCCTATTTGCAACAACTAAGCATCGTCATTTAGCATTTGCTGTTTTAAGAGTGAGATGGTGTTAACGTTACTTACCTCCAATTAAAACAAGGTTAGAGGACTGTCCTTTCTGACGCAGCACGGTAGGAAACAGTCCCAGATCCCTGGCAAACAGAAGTAGTGGCTATATGACCAAAACATTAAATTGTAGTTAACTGCTGTGCTAATCACTGGAATGTAGCCTGGCTACCCACCTACACAGCTGTTTCACTGCGAGGGAGAGGCAGGGTGCTGACAAGTAGTGTGTGAGAAACTTTGCTGAAGAAACGGGGTAATTGTGGTGTTTGGACTTGTTGACTTACCATAGGTGGCGTGATGATGTGGCGAGCTCACCGTGCACCATACGGCGCCAATCTTCTGTACATAGTTGTGTGTTGAATAAAGGAGAGTACAGTCGGCATTTGGTATCTGTGCCTCATTCTTAAACATAACAAATGGCGAGGATAAAGCCGAATAACTTGGGCATGAAAGCGTGCTTGGCACTCCTACAGCCGTTCCTCGCTCTGCCAAGTAAGCCACTGATCCACTGGCCCCACTAGCATGGGATCTTCCAGAGGTATATCACCGCTGCCGGCTTAGACGATGCTAACAACAAGAAGCTAAAGGGGCTGCTAACCTACTATCTCGGCGCCAAAGGACAGCGTATGCTTCACTCTCTGGGCCCTACGGACACATACAAAGACTGTGGCCATGATGAAAAAGCTTTACGCTGACAAAAGCAGTGTCACAGCACGGAGAGCGATTTTCAATTGGTGATGCCAGCGAGAGGGGGAGTCAGTCCGGCATTATGTAGCAGGCCTACGGGACCTAGCAAGTACCTGTGATTATGGAGGGTTGATGGAAGAGATAATACACGATAAGCTAGCAGAGAATACTAACAACATGCAACTGTTTTCAACAGCAGACAAGCTAACACTGGACGAGACTGTGAGATTGGCGTCCCAAAGGGAGGCAGAGGACGAGCTATTATCGCACCTAACACTGCCTAGCCAACAAGCGCCTTGTCCGACCCCACGAACACAGGTAGTTGCCACCCGACGCATCGGCCCCACTTTTCCCCACCATAACCCGAAAAAGACGGGTAGGAAGTGGGACGACACGGACGAGCGCCCGCCCTGCGATGGCTGTGGTTCATCTTGGCACTAAATCCAATCTCCCACCTGTCCAACCAAAGGGATGGAATGCTACCACTGTAAGGAATTGAACCATTTTGCTAGAGTTTGTCACTCAACCATCACAGACACGACAGCCCACTCACCCGGCTCAGCTGCTTGGCTTGAAAAACTGGATATTCAAGTGGTGCAAAGTGGAACTGGATGGTGTCGATGTGCTGCTGCTGCTTGACACGGCGGCCTTGACGTCCCGACTGAGCATGTCTACGGTCAAGAAACTGTTCCCTAGGAAGACAATCACAGCGGACGCAGAGGACTTATTTGGTTATGGCAACGGCAAAACAGGTATGGTGGGGACGGTCAGTTTTGCCGTGCAGTACGTCTCCAAGGCCGTTCCTTAGTTCACTTTCCAGGTGACGCGCAAGGGGGCCGATCTGCTGGGCATCGAGCTGCGTTTCCCCATCACCGACCCAATGGGCACCGCCGTTCTGACAGTCGCCTCATCCTGGCATCACTGTTGGCCAGCGTTTTTCACGGGATTGGACTGTCTCACCTCTTTCAACCACCGACCGTTCATTGACCCGACGTTATCCTCAATAATTCAGTCTCTCTGCCGGTTACCCCTTGCACTATGGGACGACATCACAGCCGAGCTGCAGAAGCTGTTAGATGCCGGCATCATCGAGCGGGTCGACATCTCTCCCTGGATCTCAAACTTGGTAGTGGCAAAGAAGAAGACGGGCGGCCTGTGACTGTGTATTGACCTCAGAACGATGAACAAGGCAGTGATCCCCGACAAATATCCCCTGCCCACAATGGAGAAGCTAACGGCGGAGTTCCATGGTTCGAAGGTTTTTTTCCAAACTGGACCTCTGCCAAGGCTACCTACAGGTTCCCCTTCACCCAGACAGCTGCAACCTAACAGCCTTCAAAACCCACATGGGAGTATTCAGATACACCCGTAAAGACTTCAAGCATACGACAATAACACCCAGTTCAGGCTGGGCAGAGAGAACGTAGTGGCGGACCGCTTGTCTCGGGCCATACCTAACCCCACTCCGAACAGTGATTGAGATCCCCTGGACTCGGAACTGATCCACATGCTGCACAGGTCAAGTCAAAATGTTGTCTCCCTGTAAGAGCTCCAGGTGGCATCCGAACAAGACCCAACTGCGTACTTTTACTCGTGAGGGCTGGCCTTCCGGCGTGTCGGGGGAACTGGCACCCTTCCACAGAGAGTCAGGGATGACTTGTCATGCTGGAACAACGTCTGTGTAGCAAGATGCCACTGCATGGTGATTCCAGAGGCACTAAGGGGCCACATCCTGACCATGGTACACGAGGGCCACCTGGGTGTCATCAGAGTCGAACAATGATGTAGAAGTTTGGTCTGGTGGCCAGGCAAGGTATACAGTTCTTCACCATGTTCTCGACATCCTTGTTGATGCCTGGCCAGCGAGAAAACTGGCAGACCGCCACCACCTCCCCTGCAACCATTACCATGGCCATCGGCCCTGTGGAAACATCCAAATGGACATATGTGGCGAGCTACATAGCACCCCTCAGCACTGATGCTTCTCATTAGTGGCATACGACCTTCACTCGAAATGGGCCGAGGTGTTACCCACCAGCTTGGTTACCACAGATGTAGTCACTGAGTTCCTCAACTTCCTCTACGCCCGCTGGGGCGTGCCGGATGCCATTACAATGGACAATGGACCTCAGCTCACCTCAGCGGATTTTGAGACATTCATGAGAGAAAGGGGCATCAAGCACATTAAAACCGCTTTTTACCACCCACAGACGAATGGGGATTGGTTGGGGGGGTGGAGAGATTCAACCAGACCCGCAATAATGGTATCAGGGCACACCTGGCGGATGGGTTCCCGTTCTCAGCCGTGTTACAGAGCACCCTGCTGCATTACAGAGCGACGCCGCACGCCACGATGGGATGCTCCCCGGCCCTACTAACGCTAGGACATGAAATGTGTCTTTCCCTGGACTGACTACGCCCCCCATCGGCGGCCATCCCGACAGAATGACCATCGCCTAGGGGGAGGGTGGTTGAACAGCAACGGCGAATGAAACAGTGGTTTGACAGGAAATGCTGGGCAGAGCGACCCGGACTCGCGGTGCTAGATTGGGTTCAGATCTGGTGCCCCAACCGCACCCACAAGCTGCAGTCATTTTGGACAACACCGATGCAGATCACAGTGCAGCTGGGCCCAGCCACCTTCCGCCTCACTGATGGGTCACGGTGGTACGCCAACCACCTCAGGAAAGTGGTGCCGACAGTGGCCCCAGATCAGGAGACGGCTGCAGACACAATGAGATCAGGGTGGGACTTCGGCGACACAGGACCCGCAACTCATGAGAAGCATCCACCGGGGTTGGTGGTAGCAGCGCAGCCCAAGCACCGTTTGGCCCAGGTTTGGCAGAGACCCTGCCACCTGAAGGATTTTGTGACGAACTTTTGAGTGTAGCCAGAATGTGACCGACAACAGTGGCAGAATAACCCACTCGGTCATGTGGGCATACCGGTAGTCAACCCGGGTGCCCAGTTAGTTGTACAAAGTTCTTTTTGTTTTTTTGGGGGGGGGGGTGTTTAGACTTGCTGACTCGCCGTAGGTGGCGTGATGACGTGGTGAACTCGCCATGCGCCATATGGCGCCAATCTTCTGTACATACACACTTGGACAAAATTGTTGGTACCCCTCTGTTAATGAAAGAAAAACCCACAGTGGTCACAGAAATAACTTGAATCTGACAAAAGTGGTAATAAATAAAAAGTCTATGAAAATTAACCAATAAAAATCAGACGATGCTTTTGAATTGTAGTTCAACAGAATTACTTTAAAAAACAAGCTCATGAAACAGACCTGGACAAAAATGATGGTACCCCTAGAAAAGATTGAAAATAATGTGACCATAGGGACATGTTCAACCAAGATGTGTCCTCTAATTAACATCACAGGTGTCTACAAACTTGCAATCAGTCAGTCGGCCTATTTAAAGGGTGACAAGTAGTCACTGTGCTGTTTCTTGACATGGTGTGTACCACACTAAACATGGACCAGAGGAAGCAAAGGAGAGAGTTGTCTCAGGAGATTAGAAAGAAAATTATAGCCAAGCATGTTAAAGGTAAAGACTATAAGACCATCTTCAAGCAGCTTGATGTTCCTGTGACTACAGTTGCACATATTATTCAGAAATTTAAGATCCACGGGACTATAGCCAACCTCCCTGGGTGTGGCCGCAGGAGGAAACTTGATGGAAAATGGAAGAGACAGATAATCTGAATGGTAACAAAAGAGCCCAGAACAACCTCTAAACACATTCATGGTGAACTCCAAGGTCAAGGTACATCAGTGTCAGATCGCACCATCTGTCGTTGTTTGAGCCAAAGTGGACTTCATGGGAGACGACCAAGGAGGACACCACTGTTGAAAACAAATCATAAAAAAGCCAGACTGGAATTCGCCAAACTGCATGTTGACAAGCCACAAAGCTTCTGGGAGAATGTCCTATGGACAGGCGAGACAAAACTGGAACTTT
Source organism: Pholidichthys leucotaenia (assembly GCA_020510985.1). Taxonomy (NCBI): domain Eukaryota; kingdom Metazoa; phylum Chordata; class Actinopteri; order Cichliformes; family Pholidichthyidae; genus Pholidichthys; species Pholidichthys leucotaenia. The sequence goes on along the minus strand of CM035837.1, from coordinate 382,014,590 downwards.
TTGGCAAGGCACACCAGCTCTATGTTCACAGATGCAAAAATGAAGCATACCAAGAAAAGAACACTAGCCACGGTTACATGGGCAAAATTTCTTCAATCTGATTACAATTCAGATCAGAATTTTACTGTTTACATCGATCCTGAAAAAGCTGATCTGATTAGGACGTGTGTTTCCATGTGTCACACGTTTGAACGGAACAAATCATTTTGACATGCGCACGTCAACATTTTGACATTCCAAAAATAGTAGAAGAAGAAGCAACTTGCGGTGTTAACAAGCCCCGCTTCGTGTCGAAATTGACCTGTATTGTGTTATTCAGACTGTACTTTTGCTTCTGCTGGTCTTCGTAATGAAGCTACAAGTACAGACTTCTGCATATGATGAACAGAGGGAGACAGCAGGACGATACAGACCAGTTTTGTTTTACTCCCGCTATGTTTTCCGCTTGCTGCTGCTAAGGCAGAAATACGTCATGTCCACGTGCGGCTGGTGTACAGACATGCGCAGTAAACATATTTTCTGCCCTACGTTTGGAATTAGTGTTTCCATGCACACCATTCCGATTAACAATCGGCATAACCCACCCCTCTTAATCGGAATGAAATTTTGATCCGAATGCGTGTGATTGGGTTAGAATATTCAGATTGCCATGTTTACATGAAGCATTTTTATTCTGATCAGGCTTTTAATCTGGTTACTTGTGTCCATGTAAACATAGCCACTGTCCCTACTGTGAAACATGTAGGAGGTTCTCTTATGTTCTGGGGCTGCTTTGCTGCATCTGGCACAGGGTGTCTTGAATCTGTGCAGGGTACAATGAAATCTCAGGACTATCAAGGTATCCTAGAGAGAAATGTGCTGCCCAGTGTCAGACAGCTTGGTCTCAGTCGCAGGTCATGGGTCTTGCAACAGGATAATGACCCAAAACACACAGCTAAAAACACCCAAAAATGGCTAAGAGCGAAACATTGGACTATTCTAAAGTGGCCTTGTATGAGCCCTGATCTAAATCCTATTGAACATCTGTGGAAGGAGCTGAAACACGCCGTCTGGAGAAGGCCCCCTTCAAACCTGAGACAACTGGAGCAGTTTGCTTATGAGGAGTGGGCCAAAATACCTGCTGAGAGGTGCAGAAGTCTCAAAATCAGAATCCGCTTTATTGGCCAAGTATGCACAACACATACAAGGAATTTGACTTTGGCTAAAACTTGCTCTCGTTGTTCAGGTGTAAGATTTAAATAAGATTTAAATAAGGATTCAATGACAACAGAGTATGTACAGTAAATTACAGTCTGTCCATGTTTCTATAAAAGGATGCAAATATATACAGGAATATATGCAGTTATTTACTCAGACTATCCACACTTTGCAGAAATATATGAAAAAATATACAGTCATACAGTATTTCAATGTGAACTCAGATTCAGTGATATAATGTGAATGAAGTAAAATGCAGTGTGAGAGTTATGTGCAATGGAAGAATGGATGAAATTCATGAGTACAGCAACAGGTAGGACTAGGTGAATGTTAGGAGTTCATCGGAGTGATGGCTTGAGGAAAGAAACTGTTCCTGTGACGGGTGGTTTTGACCTTCAGTGATCTGTAACGTCGACCAGAAGATAGAAGTTCAAACAGTTTGTGGCATGGGTGTGACGGGTCAGCAGAGATGTTTCCCGCCTGTTTCCTGGTTATGGACCGATATAAGTTCTCATTGGAGGGTAGGTCGGTACCAATGATCCTCTCCCCAAACTTAATGATCCGCTGCAGTCTGGTCTTGTCCTGTTTAGTGGCAGATCCAAACCAGACAGTGATGGAAAAGCAGAGGACAGATTGGATGATGGCGGTGTAGAAGACAACCAGCAGCTCCTGAGGCAAATCAAACTTCTTGAGCTGACGCAGAAAAAACAACCTCTGCTGGGCCTTTTTCCGGACAGTGTCTATATGGGAGGACCACTTCAGGTTCCGGGAGATTGTGGTACCCAGAAACTTGAAGGAGTCAACAGTGGACACTGTGCTGTTGAGGATGGTGAGTGGGGGGAATGAAGGAGGGTGTCGCCTGAAATCCACAGTCATCTCCACCGTTTTGGCTGGGTTAAGTTCAAGATGGTTCTGGCCGCACCAGAGGATCAGCTGCTCCACCTCCCGCCTGTATGCAGACTCATCACCATCCCGGATCAAACCGATGACTGTGGTGTCGTCCGCAAACTTCAGGAGCTTCACCGAAGGGTCCTCTGAGGTGCAGTCGTTGGAGTAGAGGGAGAAGAGCAGTGGGGAAAGGACAAACCCTTGGGGGGCGCCAGTACTAATTTTTCGAGAGCTGGACATAATTCTCCCTAGCTTCACCTGTTGCCACCTGTCAGTCAGAAAGCTGGAGATCCACTGGCAGGTGGAGGGGGGCACCTTGAGCTGGAGGAGTTTCTGATGAAGAATGCCTGGGATGATGGTGTTGAACGCCGAGCTGAAATCAACAAACAGGATCCTGGCGTACGTCCCTGGGGAGTCGAGGTGTTGCAGGATGTAGTATAGTCATTGACTCACTGACAGTTACAGAAATCGTTTGATTGCAGTGATTGCCTCAAAAGGTTGTGCAACAAAATATTAAGTTAAGGGTACCATCATTTTTGTCCAGGCCTGTTTCATGAGTTTGTTTTTTAAAATAATTCTGTTGAACCACAATTCAAAAGCGTTGTCTGATTTTTATTGGTTAATTTTCATTGACTTTTTGTTTATTACCACTTTTGTCAGATTCAAATTATTTCTGTGACCATTGAGGGTTTTTCTTTCATTAACAGAGGGGTGCCAACAATTTTGTCCGTTCGCGCCTCATTCTTAAACATAACAGTAATGTGTATTTTTAATCCCGATATAGACGATAGTTTTAGATGAAAGAAACACGTTCTTATTTCATCATCCGATACATATCGTCATATTACACAGCCCTATTCCCTCTGTGCTGATTTACTCCAGATAGACTTTTGCTTCTAACTTATGAGCATGTGTTTGTCTCTCTGCCCCCCCACCCCCCCAAAAAAAACCAAACTGAATGGTCGTTTTATCCTTGTAATTATTCCATAATGTTGGTCCTGTATTTGATATTTGGGGGGGGGGCATTAATTACAGGTTTTTTTTAAAGATACTTTTTTTTTATCAAGGTGGAATGTTAATCTTTTTTTAAAAAATACTTATGTCATATCTGATTATTTTTTTATATTTCCTTATACAGTTTTAAAAAATTTAAATGTAAAGGGATTAATGCATGTTTTATAACCCATCTGGTATTTTGCAGTCTGTTTTCCTTTAGTTCCGTACTGGACACAGTTCTACTGAGGCCACGATCAAAGACTGACGTGGAGTATTACAGGGAGACTCAGGAGCTGCTGCGTACAGAGATAGTCAATCCTCTTCGCATGTATGTATCAAAACACACAATGTCTACATGCTCAATTAAAGGAGTTAAAAAAAAAAAAAAACAGTGTTGTCCTTATTAGTTTTATTTATGTTTTCTTTTTTCTGTTTAAACAGCAAAAAAATAGATTTGATGAAAACTCACTAATTGGATCTAAAGAAGTGCAGAATATAATTTATTTGAACTTAATCTATTAAAACCAGTATGGATTTATTATACAAATTCCGCTGGCAAACCTCATGTTACCTAACCAAATGTGGCTTTATAAAATCTTATTAATTCCTCTTTGTTTGTTCTACAGTCACGGATACGTTTGTGCTACTAAAGTGATGAAGCTACGGAGGATCTTAGAGAAGGTAGAAGCTGCTTCTGGGTTTACCTCTGAAGAAAAAGGTAATTTTTTTTAATTAAAGGGGAATACTCACTGAGAATCCTAAAATAAGCATATTATACCTCTACCAAAAGCTGAGAACACAAGCATGAATATAGTACTTTTGTAGCCTTAATTTCTTCTAGAAAGAAAAGAAATGGAAAAAAAAAAAAATTCCATTCATTCTGTGCACCCACATCGAGGCTCTGACTTCCTTATTTGCCGACTGATTTGGGTGACGTTACAAGTTGAACAAACTCAAAGCTCAATGGCTCCAACGGATCCAACCTGCACTCTTGATTATACATCTAAATCAAGGGTGCCCAACCTGGGGCTCCTGGAGCATTCAGGTTTCTGTGGGAAATTTTCTAATTTCACTTCTTAATTGGTCAAAAGATTTTCAAATAATTTGTCATTGTTGTGCATGTGTTCTGTAGGCACCCTTGCACCCATGCACAACAACAGCAAATTATTTGCAAATCTTTGGACCAATTAAGAAGTGAAATGAGAAAATTTCCCACAGAAACCTGAACAATCCAGGAGCCCCAGGTTGGGCACCCCTGATCTAAATTGTAGAAATAAATGAATATTGCAGACAATAGATCTTGTGAAGATTTTGATCGCTCGGTGGCGAGATCATTGTTGTCACTGCTAGCATGCAGCTTGCAAGGAGAGGGTGAAGATATGAAGCAAAAATAATGATCAAGACTTGTTTAAAAATCATCGTGATGAATAAAGCACATATATTTGAAGAATAAGATAAGCCTTTATTAGTCCCACAATGGGGAACTTCCAGGATTACAGCAGCAAAGGGATAGCAGCACGCAGAGCAATAGTAAATAAGATAATAAGATAAGAACTGGTTAGCCAAAGCAGTAAATAAATATACATATGCACACAGTTATATACACAGTGCAGGAGCATTGCAGCTAGATGGTGTCAACAGCATTACAGTTTGTTAAATTACCCGGTAGAATATGAATATGTACCCAGACAATATATTTTGCATTGAATCAACAGTGTTGTTGCCACCCCCAGTAATGACTGTCATTGTCTTAATTGTGTATTGGAGGGGAAGATCTCTACTGTGCAAAGTTGTTATGTTTATTTCATTTAATATGACCTCTACGGGCAGTCCCGGTTAGGTCATAAAGTTTGACAGCCGTAGGTAGGAAGGACCTGTGGAACCTCTCCGTCGTGCACCCAGGATGGCACAGTCTATCGCTAAATGAGCTCCTCAGTGCGTTCAGCGTGTCCTGCATGGGGTGGGACTCAGACTCCAGCAGAGATGACCACCATCCTCCTCTCTCCTATCTCCTCCACTGGGTCGAGGCGTCACTCCAGAACAGAGCTAGCTTTTTTGATCAGCCTGTTCAGTCTCTTGCTGTCGGCTGCCATGATGCCACTGCCCCAGCAGACCCCTCCAAATGAGATGGCTGATGCCACAACCGAATCATGGAAGGTCTTCAGGAGTGCCCCTTGCACTCCAAAAGACTGGAGTCTCCTCAAGAGATACAGCCTGCGTTGCCCCTTCTTGTAGAGAGAATAAGGTCTACCCTTGCTAAAAACCTAATTTGGTATTAAAATAAGAAACACTCTTAGTTTCTCTAAAATCTGATGAATAATTTCGGCTGAGTTGCCAATCACTGAGGGGCAACTTTTACACATTTTTTTTTTTTTTTAATTTAGAGAAAAGACAATCACAAAGTGGATTTCTAAATTTTCTGTAATATAAAAGTAAGACAAGAAACATCAATAAATACATTTACGCGTACTGGTTCACAGTGTTTTTAGGGTTAAGCTGTGACTCGTCTTCATTTCTCCTTGGTGCATCATCATCACCATCACGGAGGTACAGCCCGGAGGAGGCGCACCGGCTCTGGTTGCTCTGCTCTGATCCATCAGCTCACACAGGACCAAACGGCCACCGTGGAGCTCACATCGTCGGGGCTTGGAGGTGAAGAAGGGACTGCCAGTGGACTTGGACATTGGTTTGGTGAAAGTTTAAAAGCCGCTTCAGCCACCGGCGGTTGCAGGACGATGAGGGAGGAGCAGCCGGGCAGGAGGACCGGAGTTGACGGCTAACAGGGAGCAGCTGGACGGTCAAAAAACACCTCCGGGACGGAATAAAGAGGAACTCACCATCCGGCTGTCTTGGACCCGGTACAGATAACCTGCAGGGACTGCAGCCGCAGCGTTAGCACTAGCTTGGTTTTCGTTGTCAGCTTCAGGGTCAAAATCTCCCAAATCTCCGTCATCATTATCACTGTCTGTTAAATCACTCTTCACCTTCGTCTTCCTCTTCATTGGTATCCACTTCGAGACACAGATCAAGAATGCTTTCTTCCATTTTCCTGAAAATATGAATGTGATCTCGTCAGTTTCAGATTGTAACAAGACTAGTAATTAATTCATTGTTCAGCTCCTGACGTCACACATTTCAGGCCGACATTCCCAGTGAATTTCGGTCATCTGAAACCGTCACTTTCGCTGACTTTTTTCTCTCTCTGGATCACAGTTTATTCCAAAAAATGTTAATATTTGAGGAAATTATATCATTTCCTGTATAAACATACCGAATTCGGCCTAATTAAAAATCAGTAAATTTCCCCTTTAATAACAGTGCTAGACTTATTGTTTTACTTCCTTGGTCAGATCACTTCCAAGGATGTAAATTATTACTTTGTAGGCTGCTGCACTAATGAAATACAAAACAAAATGCAGATAAACATTTTTAGAATGTGTACATTTCTATTTTTACAAGACATACACATTTAATTACAGGTTAAATGTGTCATTTATACTTGAATATTTCCTCAAAAGGTCTTATAACAGATTTTGTGCTGCAGATCCTGAGGAGTTCCTCAATATTCTTTTCCATCACATTCTGAGGGTGGATCCATTGCTCAAACTGAGGTATGGACCTTTCACTTTTAAAGAATATCTTGAGTTTCATTTCCTGTTTTACGTAAAAACACAGCATAGTGATAAATGCAATCATAAAAACGTGTTATTGTTTGTTTGCCAAATTAATCAAAATAAACACTTAATTACTTCACAAACCATATGGCTTGCATGGTGTTTTGAAGTTGTCAGGTTTAATTTTCATTATATTACCAGATTCTGTAAGTACATTTTAAGTGACATCTTTGCTAAACAACATAGTTGTTAAGTATGAATCTGTTATATTGAAAAAAAAAAAAATTGTAGATTTAAAAAAAAGAAATTCTACCGTCTTGTTTAGGGATCAATGTAATTCTTATTAGCAGGATTCTGTTTTCAAAGTTTCTCATATGAAGTGACTGAACTGAGGGGAAAAAATGCAGATTTTACAGGCAGTTTGCACAGAATGTATATCCCAAACTGCTCAATGTCTCGATGATATAATATTGAGCATAAATAATTCCTTAATGTGAACTTATACATTTACAAGTAGGGAACCACAATAGTAGAATTTTTGCCAATTAGCCGATATTTCGATAGTTTGAAAGTAGTTGTTGCCAATTACCGATATGATATGCACATATTTTTCCCACCTGAGATTTTCTTCATTTTAATAAAAATATACACCTCGAAAGGTGAAATGATGAAAATAGTCATTCTCAGTTATATAGAACTGACTTGGTAGTTTATTCTTTAAGAAAAGTTAACCAATGTTACATAAATGTGCATGAAAAAAACATTTTTTTTAATTTCATTTTTATTCCCCGGAAGGGGGATTTATGGTGTGGATCAGTTCGTCCGTCCATCTGTCCCACTATTGTGAAATCAACTCTTCCTACAGTTTTGTTCCTGTTGTTTTAAAACTTGGTACCATGGTTTGACATACACTGAGGATGCGCATATTGCAATTTGGTTCTGATTGGATGATTTTTGCAGGGGTTGTAGCCCCTGATCTATGACCTCCTCTTTCACCTCACTTCATAGACAGTAACTGTCTTGTGAAATCAGATCCTCCTGCAGTTTGGTTCTGATTGTTTTGAAACTTGGTACCATAGTTTGATATACTCTGATGATACACATATTGCAATTTCACTCTAATTGCATGACCTGAAGGTCAAAAGTCAGAGGTCAGATTATCCCCAAATCTTCTAAACACAATAACTACTGAAAGAAATGATGTAGGCTTTTCAAATCAATACAGTAGTTGTATCTAATACACATCTTGGATGATTTACACCCTCACCTAACTATGGGTTTGGGGTCAAGGGGTCAAAGGTCAAAGTTAAAAGTTAACATTGCCGTTGCACTGTGGTAAATGCTACATTTACTATTACTATAAAACAAATAAAGCTAGGGCCACCAAACCTGGTACACAGGTTCATCTTAGGATCATGACCTCAAACTATGGGTTTGGGGTCAAAGATCAAGGTCAACATTCCCTATGTCTTATTACTGTACAATGAGTAAAGCTAGGGTCACCAAACATGGTACACAGGTTCACCCTGTGATCCTGAAGTGTGACTGTGGTTTTGGGATTGCAAGGTCAAATGTCAACATCAAAATGGCTTATTAACTATATCTCAACAACAAAGAAAGCTAGGGTCACCAAACCTGCTACACAGGTTTGGGATCAAAAGGTCAAGGTTGACACTCCCTATGCTCTTACTATAGAACGTGTCAAGCTCTGTAGGGTCTTGCTACACCGCTTCACCTCAAGGTCCTGCCCTACAGCTATGGGTTGTATACTTTGCTGTACAGTGCATCCGGAAAGTATTCACAGCGCTTCACTTTTTCCACATTTTGTTATGTTACAGCCTTATTCCAAAATGGATTAAATTCATTTTTTCCTCAAACTTCTGCACACAATACCCCGTAATGACAATGGGGAAAAAAGCTTTTTTGAGATTTTTGCAAATTTATTAAAAATAAAAAACTAAGAAATCACATGGACATAAGTATTCACAACCTTTTGCCATGAAGCTCAAAATTGAGCTCAGGTGCAGCCTGTTTCCACTGATCATCCTTGAGATGTTTCTGTAGCTTAGTTGGAGTCCACCTATGGTAAATTCAATTGATTGGACATGATTTAGAAAGGCACACACCTGTCTATATAAGGTTCCACTGTTGGCAGTGCATGTCAGAGCACAAACCAAGCATGAAGTCCAAGGAATTGTCTGTAGATCTCCGAGACAGGATTGTCTCAAGCCACAAATCTGGGGAAGAGTACAGAAAAATTTCTGCTACTTTGAAGGTCCCAGTGAGCACAGTGGCCTCCATCATCCCTAAATGGAAGAAGTTCAGAACCACCAGGACTCTTCCTAGAACTGGCCGGCCATCTAAACTGAGTGATCGGGGGAGAAGGGCCTTAGTCAGGGAGGTGACCAAGAACCCGATGGTCATTCTGTCAGAGCTCCAGCGTTCCTCTATGGAGAGAGAGAAGAACCTTCCAGAAGGACAACCATCTCTGCAGCAATCCACCAATCAGACCTGTGTGGTAGAGTGGCCAGACAGAAGCCACTCCTTAGTAAAAGGCACATGGCAGCCCACCTGGAGTTTGCCAAAAGGCACCTGAAGGACTCTGACCATGAGAAACAAAATTAGCTGGTCTGATGAGATAAAGATTGAACTCTTTGGTATGAATGCCAGGTGTCATGTTTGGAGGAAACCCGGCACTGCCCATCACCAGGCCAATGCCATCCCTACAGTGAAGCATGGTGGTGGCAGCATCATGCTGTGGGGATGTTTTTCAGTGGCAGGAACTGGGAGACTAGTCAGGATAGAGGGAACGATGAATGCAGCAATGTACAGAGACTCCTGGATGAAAACTTGCTCTAGAGCACTCTTGACCTAAGACTGGGGCAACGGTTCATCTTTCAGCAGGACAACGACCTTAAGCACACAGCCAAGATATCAAAGGAGTGGCTTCAGGACAACTCTGTGAATGTCCTTGAGTGGCCCAGCCAGAGCCCAGACTTGAATCCAGTTGAACATCTCTGGAGAGATCTGAAAATGGCTGTGCACCGATGCTTTCCATCCAACCTGATGGAGCTTTTTTCACATTGTCATTATGAGGTATTGTGTGTAGAATTTTTTTTTTAAACTTCGTTTTTATTTGGATTTTTAGAAACTTTTACAGAACAACAAACATTTAGAACATTAGGTCCTCTAGGAGAACAAAAAGGTACACTGAATAACATTTTACAGATGAAAGAAAGAAAAAGATAAATGCTAAAATGTTTCCCATTCTAGTTGCATCAACCCTCTATCTTGATTGCAACACAATGTTTAACCGATAAAGAGAGAGGAAAAAAGTGGGGAGGATAATTTCTATTGATAAAGAGCCTTCTAGTCCCTTAAAAGTATTAAGTGAAATCTTTGACGCAGTCCTTTACAGTTTTGGTTGCCTTTGTTGATTTAAAAAAACAAAAACAAAAAAAAAAGATACAAAAAAATCTCAAAAAGTGGAGCGCTGTGAATACTTTCCGGATGCACTGTATATTCGTGCATGATGGGTTTATCATAATTTAGTTTTGCCACAGTAATTACATTGAAAAGTTGAAAACTGCTCTCAATCAGTAAGTATTGTGATCAAAGAAAACAGAGGCGGGGGATATTGCACTCGCCTCAGAGTGCTCTTGCTTCATCAGGTAGTTAACAATCTGGGGGGGGGGGGGGTAAAATGAGGGGAAAACATTCTCAACAATTTTGACATTAACATGGTTTTGAGGAAGTGACTCATAGTATGAATAAAGGGGATTTCTGAAGTCTTCTGAAAAAAAGGGGGTAGTTGAGCCTTGTCAGAAATAAGAAATTTTGAAAGAATTTTGACTCATGTGAGGCAAATAAAGGAAATTCATGGCCACTGATAACCCCTAATAGGACTAAACAAAAATAGTTTGAGAGGTAACATGGGGTCACATCTTAGTAACGGGTTTTCTCATTAAGTAGGATGATGCTCAACAGCAACAATGTGCATGGGGAGAGGTACAAAAAGAAAACTTTTCAAAAGAGCACGCTGCCAATCTGCAGCTGGTTAAAGGTCACAGGCAATGCAGAAGGATGTTTTAAACAATGTTTTCCTGGCAAATGAGAGCAAATATAAATTCTTTAATTCAAACAATGGCTCATTGTCATTTGTATCTGAATTATTCCATACAATTCTAAATAAAAATGTTATAAAAGATATTTCTGTAAAGTAAATCTTGTGAGAATATGGGTGATGTAATAAGACGGTGGAACAAAACAGATCACTTGTTCCACCTAAAGTCAAGGAAGAGGAGAAAAAACTGGGGATGTCACAGCTATGTTTGAAATCCAGCAAAGATTCACCAGCCTGACAAGACCAATTCACGTGAGGAAAATCCCCCAGTGTCACAGTTAAATTCTCTGCATTGAAATGAGTCATAATTTCCTCCAAGGTGGTATAACAACTGTTATACAGAGATTCTATAATCTGCACAGATTAAGCATGTCCTGTCATGTTGCTGGCAAAGTAAAAATTTGACTAAAACTCTCTGAGGAAAAAATAATCAAAGGCTTTGGTGTTGTCTACTAGGTCAGCAGGTCAGAAGGTTCAGGACTGTTACTTTTACCAAATCTTCATGGACAAGAAGGACAAGGTTGGAGTTCCCACCATCCAGCAGCTCCTGGAATGGTCCTTCATCAACAGCGACCTGAAGTTTGCTGAGGTGAATTTTGTTTAGCTTTTTTAACCCTTAACGGTGACTGGGACAGTTAAAGGGTAAACGTAACCCCTAGTGGTCAAGAGTGGTAAATATTTTTTGTCAATAAAATAGTTCAGATTTCCAAGGCTATAACTTGAAAGTTGCAAGAGATAATGGCTTACTGTCAATTAGAAAGATGTAGAATATGATCCAAAGTTTCAGATAGGAATAAAGTTATGCATCTAATTTGCATAATGTCACGTCAGCTATAGAAATTACATAACTCAGTCAAAAGTGGACTTCGGACATATTTACACAAAGAATGGTTCTGTTTTTTGACATCGATTTGTCTACAGTGTGTCTATTGTGTACAGCATATGTTTTTATCTTATCTTCAAAGTATAGGAACCAGAAAATCAATAAAATAAAAAAAAGCCATAAATACGTGACTTACTTGTGGGGGGGGGGCTCGCATGGTCGGTCCGTTTTCGCCCATCATGGTCATTGTTTTGCATTTGGTCAGTCATTTACGCTCTCTACCACATCTACAAACTCTTATGATTATCCCACATGAATTTCGTTTGTATTACGCGGCTATTTTTACTGTATGATGCAGTTTCTGTGAGGATCCAGACGATCGTGGTGGCAGACATCTTGGTCTTGTGAGCTCATGGCAGGAAAATGAAGAAGACTAATGAGGATTTCTTATTTGCTGTATTCCATGTCAGCCATGATTCCTCCGACGTGTGTCTGCCACCTTCTGAACTGTCAGATCAGTACAGCTCAGTACAAATCCTCAGTATAGCTGGGGACATCAGAGTACAGCCAGAGAGTTGACAGGCACAGTTGCTGCGCTGTGCCACTTGGGGCATGCAACCCGTCCATGAAATGTGGACAGTTAAAAGGTTCACTGGCTAGTCTGAGTTAAAGTGAGTTGTTTTTGAATTGTTACTTTACTTGTCTAATAGTATATTAGTGTAATTCAGCCATCCTTAGTATAATTGACAGTGTTCTACAAATCTTTCAAACATGTGAGCAGATAGAAATAATTTATCCAAAAAATTTTAACATAATTTTTTTCTGATTCTGATACTAATATCAGAAATGCCTCCAGTATTGCAGACGATATCAGTAGCAGCAAATACACCAGTCTATGGACTTGTACTTTTATTGATTAGCCACGAAATGAAACCCAGTTACAGTTAGCTTTAACTTATGCAACTACTCGAATTTTTCACAAGTTGCACTGTGCTGCTACTAACAATTGCTCTTTAGGAACGGTGAAGAATGAAGTCGATGGAACTAGCAAGGTTGATGTTAATCTGAGCCAGGCCAAACAACAATGACTGTAATCATACTAGGGCTAGGTGATATCTCAATACTTTAAAATGTATTGATATGTTTTCATCCATGACTCCGGATGGGCCAGTATCATTTGTATTGACACTCTGTCTGCTTTCTCTTTACCGTGAGCCCAGCAACTTCACTCTGCGCTGCCTCTTCTCCCTCCAAACACATAGGCAAGCACCCATCCCTCATTCACTCACTCCCTCCCTATCTGTGTCCAGCTAGAGGATGGCTGTCAAAAAAAATCACTTTATAGAGCAGTGGTCCCCAAAACTTTTTGCTTCACTGGCTGGTATCTAGTTAAAAAATTTCCAAGGCTGGGGAAAAGATTAACATCTTTTCACCTATCCCGGTGCTCCAGTGGGAAACGGGCGGGGGAGGCCATGCCCGGGGCACCGTCACTGTGCTTATCCCACCCAAGACAGTCCTAGACCGTATGCCTCCAATCTCCAGACCAGCTGTTTTCCCCAAGACCACACCGGGAAACACGCAGCACTGCAGGATAGCTGACTCCTGATAAACTGGAATGTCAACCCAAGGGGCCTGGTTGCTGTAACTACTGACAACAGGGCTAATGTTGTGAAAGTGTGCAAGTGGATGGATTCAGTGTTTTTAGCCACAGACTTCATATCTCCATTGGTGAGTTGAGGACAGTATTAAACAAATTTATATGAAATAGGAAAAGAAAATATCAATGCATACTGGTCAGTAAAAACTTAACCTGTTGAACTCTGTGAATTCCGCGTGCGGTCACGTCTCTGCATCTTAGTGCGTCTCAGTGCGCACTGAAAAAAAAAAGCTGTATTTCCGGTCTTCCAGTACAGACACAGCCTTGTTACAACCTGAGAAAAAAGCTGTGTAATATATTCATTTTTTGTAGTATTTTTACAAAATTTTGACCTGAGCTTGAAAACACTTGGTTCTACATTTCTGTTGTATTTTCCAGCCAGTATCTGACCGCTGTATGTTATTTGCAGGCATTTGTATCTAAAAAAAAACACCCAGCAAACTTTGTTACTCAGTGGCAGGAGCACTTAGAGAGATTATGACTGTTTTGCCAAAAAATTCAGAGTGTTTTCTATTAAATGAGACCAACCCCATGAAGATGCTGCAAAGGGTTGAAGAACAGCTTTTGATTTACTTTGGGCATGTTATTTTTAGGCGTTTTTAGGGAAGTTGAACAGAGTTCAACAGATTAAAGGGCTAATATCCTAATATTGTCCACAAGATGAAACATCTAGAAATGTGTAGTCTTATACAGTGACCACTGCTGAAACTAAAAGTTAGCTCCATAAACTTTGAGACCCTTTTTGGTATTTATATTTTTTTTACCTGTCCTGTTCAGCAGCTTGGCAAGCAGAGCAAATATCTGCTTGCCTTGTTGAGCCAAACACATTTACTTTGCCAAAAGGAGTCTGCTCATATTTGATATACAGTGGGGTAAAAAAGTATTTAGTCAGCCACCAATTGTGCAAGTTCTCCCACTTTAAAGATGCAAGAGGTCTCCAATGTTTATCATAGGTATACCTCAGCTATGAGAGACAAAATGAGGAAAAAACAATCCAGAAAATCACATTGTCTGATTTTTAAAGATATTATTTGCAAATTATGGTGGAAAATAAGTATTTGGTCACCTACAAACAAGCAAGATTTCTGGCTCTCACAGACCTGTAACTTCTTCTTTAAGAGGCTCCTCTGTCCTCCACTCGTTACCTGTATTAGTGGCACCTGTTTGAACTCGTTATCAGTATAAAAGAAAACCTGTCCACAACCTCAAACAGTCAGACTCCAAACTCCACTATGGCCAAGACCAAAGAGCTGTCAAAGGACACCAGAAACAAAATTGTAGACCTGCACCAGGCTGGGAAGACTGAATCTGCAATAGGTAAGCAGCTTTGTGTGAAGAAGTCAACTGTGGGAGCAATTATTAGAAAATGGAAGACATACAAGACCACTGATAATCTCCCTCGATCTGGGGCTCCATGCAAGATCTGGGGGGACCTAGTGAATGACCTGCAGAGAGCTGGGACCAAAGTAACAAAGGCTACACACTATGCCGCCAGGGACCCAAATCCTGCAGTGCCAGACGTGTCCCCCTGCTTAAGCCAGTACATGTCCAGGCCCGTCTGAAGTTTGCTAGAGATCATTTGGATGATCCAGAAGAGGATTGGGAGAATATCATATGGTCAGATGAAACCAAAATAGAACTTTTTGGTAAAAACTCAACTTGTCGTGTTTGGAGGAGAAAGAATGCTGAGTTGCATCCAAAGAACACCATACCTACTGTGAAGCATGGGGGTGGAAACATCATGCTTTGGGGCTGTTTTTCTGCAAAGGGACCAGGACGACTGATCCGTGTAAAGGAAAGAATGAATGGGGCCATGTATTATGAGATTTTGAGTGAAAACCTCCTTCCATCAGCAAGGGCATTGAAGATGAAACTTGGCTGGGTCTTTCAGCATGACAATGATCCCAAACACACCGCCCGGGCAACAAAGGAGTGGCTTCGTAAGAAGCATTTCAAGGTCCTGGAGTGGCCTAGCCAGTCTCCAGATCTCAACCCCATAGAAAATCTTTGGAGGGAGTTGAAACTCCGTGTTGCCCAGCGACAGCCCCAAAACCTCACTGCTCTAGAGGAGATCTGCATGGAGGAATGGGCCAAAATACCAGCAACAGTGTGTGAAAACCTTGTGAAGACTTACAGAAAACGTTTGAGGTCATGGTGGATTCTATAATGGTGGGCTGGCCAGGTCCTGCTGCAGCAAAGCATCCCCAAACTATGACACTTCCACCTCCATGCTTCATTGTTGGTATGAGGTTATTTTTCTGGAATGCTGTATTTGGTCTATGCCAAATACGTCCTCTGTTCTGGTGTCCATATAATTCAGTTTTAGACTTATCTGTCAAAAGAACATTATTCCAGAAGTCCTGGTCTTTGTCTACGGTCTCTCTGGCAAACTTCAGTCTGGCCTTCGTGTTTCTCTTAGAGAGCAAAGGTTTCCTCCTTGCACGCGTCCCATGCAAGTTAAACTTGTGCAGTCTCTTTCTGATTAGAGAGGCATGTACTTTCACATCAACAGTAGCAAGAGCCTGCTGTAGGTCCTGTGATGACAGGATGATGACATTTTAGGATTTTTGGAGACTTCTTTTAGCGTCTTGCGGTCTGCTCTCGGGGTGAACTTGCTTGGACGGCCAGACCTGGGCATATTGGTAGTTGTTTTGAATGTCCTTCACTTGTAGACTGTTTTCCAGACAGTGAAATGGCTGTTTTTAAATTCCTTACCAGACTCATAAGCTGCTACAGTCTTCTTTCTGAAGGCCTCAGACAGCTCTTTAAATCTCACCATGGTCTTCACTCTCACTTCAACAGTCAGGAGCACGCCAAACTAAATGTCTGAGGTTTAAATAGGACAAGCCTCCTTCAAAATGCTGAGTAATAATGTTCTAATCATGTGCACCTAATGTGATACACCTGTGTGATTTTAGCCATTTTAAGTGGGAATGAATGTTGGGGATGTCATTTATTCCTCACCAGAAATTGCATGTTTTTACAGTTACATTTACAGAAAATTTTAGTCTTTTCTTCAGTTTTAATTGTTTAATTATATTACTTGAATCTCCCAGTATTGTTAAAATTGATATTAAATATCCATATGTCCAAATATGTTAAAAAACACAAGGCTTTCATCGAGTGTCCTAATTTTTTCATATGACTGTATATAAATAAAATTACATACTGTGTGTATGCAGCTGTTGAGGTTATTTGCTGGTGATTTTTACCAAAACTAGAAAAGCACTCGGAGAGCGCAGACCTCCGCCAAGCGCCACAGTTCCCCCCATACAGTGTTTGTGTGTACGTTTTCAGATTCCTTGACCATGAAAACATATGACTAGCAATTGGATTGACAATGATAGGATTAGTGGTTGAGTAGTTATTCACGAAAATAGCATTTTCCGTAATGGCGGTTTTCTTGTGGACGGTGATCCGGATCATCCCCAAAATTTAATCAGTTCTTCCTTGTACCATTTCCAACAACGCCTGAAAGTTTCATCGAAATCCGTCCAAAACTTTTTGAGTTACCTTGCTAACCAACAGACAAACAAACCCTGGCAAAAACATAACCTCCTGGCGGAGGTAAAAATCAATAAAATAAAACTAAGCTTGACGAGCTTCAATAGCATGTGGGTATAGCCCTTGCCTGAGTCGCTGCATTTCTTCTCTCGCTGCAGCACGGTGATTCTCTGCATCCTCTGTGTTATCTCCCTGCCTTTTTTTTTTTTTTTTTTTTTTTTCTTTCTCATGCACTCTGCACTCTGTTGCCTTCTCTGTTTCACACTTTTAGACTTTGAACGAGGCATGACTGGCAATATCGAGCAGATCTTCTTTTAAAAAAAAAAAAACATAACCTCCTGGCGGAGGTAATAATAAAAAAAAAATCAATTAAAAAAAAAAAAAAACTAAGCTCGACGAGCTTCAATAGCATCTGGGGATAGCCCTTGCCTGAGTCGCTGCATTTCTTCTCTCGCTGCAGCACAGTGATTCTCTGCATCCTCTGTGTTGAAAATGGCCCTATCTCACAATGTTAAAGAATCCTTTAAAAAATTCCTGGATCCAGACAGTGATCCGGATCATCCCCAAAATTTAATCAGTTCTTCCTTGTACCATTTCCAACAACGCCTGAAAGTTTCATTGAAATCCGTCCAAAACTTTTTGAGTTATCTTGCTAACAAACAGACAGACAAACCTCGGCAAAAACATAACCTTCTGGCCTGCGGCCTGGCGGAGGTAATAATTTATTCAACATCATTTGTAGTTTACATAAGTTTTTGTATCAAGATATATGTCAAGATACTGTAAAGTTATATCAAGATATGATTTATGGGCCAGTTGTACTACATCTATACAGAGTTAGTCATATACAGCTGTCAAAAATAAGAAAATAGAAGAGAATGAAAGAAAGTTATTTAATTATCTTAATCCGGGGTGCCCATTCATGTGCCATGGAGGGCCAAGACCCTGCAGGCTTTACCTCCAACCAGTGCCTTCAACAGCAGATTCCACTGAATGTCTTCCCACTGATTGCTGATAAGTGAAAACACCTGCTGAAGAGACTGGATAGAAGAGAAAACCTGCAGGGTCTTGGCCCTCCATGGCACATGATTGGACACCCCTGTCTTAATGTAATGGTTTCTGGAATGGCAAAGAAAACATTTTTTTTTTTTTTAGTTCTAAGGTGGAGTTCATTTTAAATCCCCTGATATAAATAGTTTTTCAGAGTTTAATCATGTGAATCAAAAATGGATTTGAGGAATTTTGATTCCTCAGCCAAATCTACAAAGGGCTGGTCTCAATTTTCAATTCATGTGGTACTGATAAGGAAGTGATAACCAATATGTTAATGATCCTTTTTAAAATCTGTTGTGTAAGGTTACTCTTGTCTTTATTTGCGTTTGTATTTACAAGTTACATTTAGAAGACCATCCTACATACCCCTTAATTCTTTAAAAGCTAAAGAATACAGTGGTGTGAAAAAGTGTCCCTTTCCTGATTTCTCATTTTTTTGTATGTTTGTCACACTAAAATGTTTCAGATCATCAAACAAATTTAAATATTAGACAAAGATAACACAAGTAAACACAAAATACAGTTTTTAAATGAAGGTGTTTATTATTAAGGGTAAAAAAATCCAAACCTACATGGCCCTGTGTGAAAAGTGATTGCCCCCCCCAAAAAAAAACAAACAAAACATAAATTAACTGTGGTTAATCACATCTTTGAAAAGCTGAGTAAAATTTCTCTAGCCACACCCAGGCCTAATTACTGCCACACCTGTTCTCAATCAAGAAATCACTTAAATAGGACTTGTCTGGCAAAGTGAAGTAGACTAAAAGATCTTCCAAAGCTAGACATCATGCTGTGATCCAGAGAAACTCAGGAACAAATGAGAAACAAAGTAATTGAGATCTATCAGTCTGGAAAAGGTTATAAAGCCATTTCTAAAGCTTTGGGACTCCAGCGAACCACAGTGAGAGCCATTATCCACAAATGGCGAAAACATGGAGCAGTGGTGAACCTTCCCAGGAGTGGCCGGCCAACCAAAATTACCCCAAGAGTGCAGCAACGACTCATCCAAGAGGTCACAAAAGACCCCACAACAACATCCAAAGAACTGCAGGCCTCACTTGCCTCAGTTGAGATCGGGTTCATGACTCCACCATAAGAAGTAGACTGGGCAAAAATGGCCTGCATGGCAGAGTTCCAAGATGAAAACCACTGCTGAACAAAAACAGCATAAAGGCTCATCTGAGTTTTGCCAGAAAACATCTTGATGATCCCCAAGACTTTTGGGAAAATACTCTGTGGACTGATGAGAAAAAAGTTAAACTTTTTGGAAGGTGAGTGTCCCATTACATCCGGTGTAAAAGTACAGCATTTCAGAAAAGGAACATCATACCAACAGTAAAATATGGTGATGGTAGTGTGATGGTCTGGGGCTGTTTTGCTGCTTTAGGACCTGGAAGACTTGCTGTGGGAAATGGAACCATGAATTCTGCTGTCTACCAAAAAATCCTGAAGGAGAATGTCCAGCCATCTGTTGGTGAGCTCAAGCTGAAGCGTACTTGGTTTCTGAAGCAGGACAATGATCCAAAACACACCAACAAGTCCCACCTCTGAGTGGCTTAAGAAAAACAAAATGAAGACTTTGGAGTGGCCTAGTCAAAGTCCTGACCTGAGTCCGATTGAGATGCTGTAGCATGACCTTAAAAAGGCAGTTCATGCTCAAAAATCCTCCGATGTGGCTCAATTACAACAATTCTGCAAAGATGAGTGGGCTAAAATTCCTCCACAGCGCTGTAAAAGACTCATTGCCAGTTATCACAAACGCTTGATTGCAGTTGTTGCTGCTAAGGGTGGCCCAACCAGTTATTAGGTTTAGGGGGCAATCACTTTTTCACGCAGGGCCATGTAGGTTTGGATTTTTTTTCCCTTAATAATAAACACCTTCATTTAAAAACTGCATTTTGTGTTTACTTGTGTTATCTTTGTACAGTATTTAAATTTGTTTGATGATCTGAAACATTTAAGTGTGACAAACATACAAAAAAACGAGAAATCAGGAAGGGGGCAAACACTTTTCACACCACTGTATACCAATACTAAATATCAAAAACTGTCAACTCTGATAATTATCCATGACCAATAGTGTGCCTGTCCCTAGCATGTACTGAGCTTTGTTGGTAACTACAAAAGTTTTGTTGTGGTTTCTGTCAGGCTCCTTCCTGCCTTATCATCCAGATGCCCCGCTTTGGAAAGGACTTCAAAATGTTCAACAAGATTTTTCCCTCATTGGAGTTAGACATCACAGACCTTCTTGAAGACAGTGAGTTGTAGCTAATATATTTTTTTCCAGTCTGAAAGTGTGATGTGCCGATCAATGGTGATTCAGAGCTGTGTGGCATTTGGTAATGAAATTCCACTTGCTTGTCACTTCAGCTCAGCTAAGATAAAGGAACCTATTTTTCTTGCTTTCCAGCCTCCTCCTCTCAACTTTTTTAAAGAACTTCAGCTGGGTACAGTATGTCATCTGTGATAAAGGTTTGTGTTTTCTCATCCAGCTCCAAGAGAATGTCGTATCTGTGGAGGCCTAGCCCTCCATGAGTGCAGAGACTGTTATGAAGACGGGGACATCACTGCCGGCAAGATTAAACAGTTCTGTGAAAAGTGCAATACACAGGTAAACAACAGAGGGCATTAGTGCTGCAGGGAAACACGTTGCAGTGCCTATGCTGTGACCGTCCATTTGGTGGCGCCAAATCCTAAGAAATTATGTTGTCTGTGTAGAGCAGTCATCCTACTTCTACCAGTAGATTGTTGCACATTTTAACAAAGTCAGAGCATTTACTGATATTATTATAATGAAATACAGCAGCATTAAACCTCAAAGCATTTATCACTTGGGATTGTATTGTTTAGATGTTTTGTTTAATCCTCATCATAACTTTCTTATCAGTAACAAATGCTGTATCTGATGGTATCTGCTCGTTCTCATTTAGGTTCACCTCCATCCGAGGAGGAAATCCCACCGACACGGCAAACTGTCTGTCCCCAAGGAGCTACAGGAAGGCATGGGTCGTCAGGGTACTTTTCCTCGGCAGAGAATGGAGCTCTTTGCTGTGCTGTGCATTGAGACCAGTCATTATGTGGCCTTCGTCAAGTACGGCAGAGCGGATTCCGCCTGGCTCTTCTTTGACAGTATGGCAGACCGTGATGGTGGGTCCTTTGACCTTTTATTTTTATGTTCTGTCATAAACTTTCTCTTTTAAGTAAGCATTGAATTTGTATTGCTTTGACTGTTCTCTCTGCAACACATGAGACACAACAGGTACAGCAAACGGCTAGCAGAATTTAATTTTTTTTTTTGAGGAATTGTTTGTAAGCCTTTGATTTTCAAATTATTACAAAATGTTTAAATAATTTGATAAGAAACATTTATTGATAGTTAAGTGCAGTCAATTCTATTGGATAGTATTTGGTTACTTTAACATTGTTTGCCAAAATAATTGCTAATCTAGTTATGGTTGATGTATTAATGTGTCCGTTGTTTTGTTTCTGATGCCCTTTTGTGTCGTTTTGCAGGTGGACAGAATGGATTTAACATCCCACAGGTGTCACCCTGTCCGGAAGTGGAAGCCTACCTGAAAATGACCCCAGAGGAGCTACACGCCCTTGATCCCAAGAGCATCCAAGGCCAGGCCCGACGCCTCCTATGTGATGCCTACATGTGCATGTACCAGAGCCCGACCATGAGCCTGTACAAATAGAATCCTCTCCCCAAATCCTGACCTTTTCACCCCAGCCACTCCACCTCCATCTTCCAGAGGGACAGAAGATTTCCAGAAAGACTGAAAAATGAACTAAAAGAAGAACAATGGACGAGGCGGTGTTCAGAGTTGACCCTCTCCACCCCACGCCTCCTTAATGCCTGCCCGGTTCTGGAGATCAGAAAGATGGAAGAGCTGGGGAGGAGAATATTTGCACTGTGCATTAGTTGAAGTGTTGTGTTCTTCATGTAGTCCTATGTAGCTTCCCTATTGTCTCACAGCTGAGCATTGGCGGTGGATAATGAAGCAAAGGTAGGCATTATGAGGATTCACTCCCTGCTCAGGGAGGAAAGAGGAAAAGCAATGGAGGGCATGTTATGTTGCAATGACTGACAAAAAAACATGCAGCAAAAACAAGACAAGCTAGAGGGAGGACCCTGCTCACCTCATTTACCTTAAGAAAAGAGGAGTCCTGCTATTCTTAATCACTGTAAAAGATGGGAGCTTTCCATAACGCACATTAAGAAGCAAATACTCTGTGTGTGTGTGTGTGTGTGTGTGTGTGTGTACCGCTCTAAAAACTTGTGTAAAATATCTTTGTAGCATAGATTTCTCTGGTTAGTAACCTCAACAGTATAGATGTCAACCTAGCGTGCAGTTGCATCAATACGGCACTATTCTGCTCTCTGTGAACTGGTTTGCATAATTCCGCATCAAACTGTGTAGATGTCTTTACAGTATATATTTTACAGAAACAGATGTAGCCATTGTTAAAGTCTTGCATTTTACTGCAAACTTGCTCAATCAGTGCTGCACCTTTTTTGCTTCATGAACAAGTGGACCTATCAGGAAACATTTAGCTTTTGCTTCCCCCCACCCCCCAGTCTCCCATTTGAAGTCTTGGTGAGTGCTAATTTGTTGGTTGGAGGACATCAGAGTTTTGTGTCGTGGAATACAAATTTGCTCCTCGGCTGTAGCTGTAAAGAATGGTCTGCATCGCTAATGCAGAGGAGATGCCAGATAAATGCATGAAGGGAAGACTTGTACAATGGCTGCTGTTGTGAGGCTGGTTGGTGCAGCACTCCATGCATTCATAGGGTCAATGAGGTGAAATACTCCAAAAGACCGACTGTGTTCTCTGAGGTAAGAGTGTGTGCGACCTGAAGAATTTCACAAGCAGCGTTTTTACGTGTGCTGCTCATTGTGTCGATGAGTAATGCTAAATTATAATTTATGTTTACAGAGCCTTTCCCCGCCTGCAAAGGTGGGTTGGATTTCCTTTTGAGTGAAGTATTGACTTTTTCTGCCTTTCATGAAAGTGTGACATACAGTATATCCAGTCAGGCTATAGTTAACACAATTGTTACAATATATATTTATTATACTCTTAATAATATTTAAACAAACAAAAAAGTGTCCCTTTTTAAGAAAATGAAACAGGGTTGACTTCATTGTAAGGTTTAGGTACTCCTCGTCCTCTTTCACTGGATATTAAGATGAGATTTTATAGAGCATGTCTTACAGCAACTACTGAATGTTAACAGTGACGCATTGAATAAGAGACAGGAAGATGGATAACAAAGAGGCACAAGGCTACAAATCTTTGAGCGTCATATATATTTAATGAAAAACGTAATTAAGACATTGATTCCATCATATTTCAGCTTTCCAGAATACCAAAAACATACCAGTCTAGATGTTGGGTTGTTGTGACTTTTATATATTCACAGAATTGGACAAAAATCAAACTATAGCTGTCAGCATTACATATATTTTTCCTAAATGTAATCACAGCTTAATTTGTAAGTGTCCCATAACTGTGTGAGGGTGTTGGGGTTTTTTTGAAGTACCTTCCACTCGACTACTTTCATGTTGCTCTGTGGCGGTTTCTACCGTCATGGGGACGTTCCTGTGTGAACTTTTGCTGCACTGCTGGAGCTTGTCACTGATTGGAGCCTCGTTCTCTGTGAGAGAAGTCTCAGAGCAGAGGATGGGATTGAGATTTTTTTTTCTGTTGCATCTGTACAGTGTAGACATATGTAATGGCTGAAAAAATTAATGTCAGTGATGTTCCTGTACATGTTAACAAAAATAAAGCCCATTTTGAAGGGTACACTGCATGTTGTGGGTCCATTGGATGATTTTATTCATTGGAATTTGACTCCAGCTTGACATTGTAGGAAATATTTGGTTTTGTTGCTGTGGTCAGTGGCAGTCAGACATTTTGAGTGGCTGTTGCTGTGACCGACAACATTGCAAAATTATCAGGGAAAATTTTCTTTATAAGATACAAGTCACAAATTCATTAGAAAAGTTGCAAATTTATGAGCGAGTCGCATATGTACAATAACAATCACTGTAAATGTTTAGGAACACAGGATATGTGTTTGTGAGTATAAGTTATACATTTTTGAGAAAATGTCTTAAGTTACAGGAAAAAAGTAACGCATTACAAGAAAAGTTTTTTTTTTTAAAGAAAAATGTCAACGAAAACACGAGGGGAAACGAAATCAATGAAATGACACAAAGTTGGAAGAAAAAAAGATGCAAATTCATGAAAGAGTCACAAATTCAAAAGCGGAAAGAAGTAAATTCATGAGTGGGGGAAGCTTCGAATTTTCAAAGTCTTAACATTTTGTGGGAAAAAGGTTTTATAAGAAAAATGTTTTCATACATTTCATGATAGTGTTCCAAAATCACACAAAGATTCCAAATTTACAAGGAAAAATCTCTCTAATTTGCCAAAACATACACACCTAAATAAAAAAAAGGGCAACTCGGTGGTGCAGTGGTTAACACTGTGGCAGCACAGCAAGAAGGTCACGGGATCAATCCCACCCCCTGACCATCGGTGATCCTTCGGTGTGGAGTTTGCATGCTCTCCCCGTGTCTGCGTGGGTCTTCTCCGGGCACTCTGGTTTCCTCCCACAGGCCAAAGACATGCAGGTTAGGTTAACTGGCTTCAACTTAAAGTGTCCTCAGGTATGACTGTGAGAGTGAATGGTTGTCTGTCTCTCTGTGTTGGCCCTGCGATGGACTAGTGATCTGTCCAGGGTGGGCCCCTGCCTCTCATCCAAAGATAGTGGGATAGACTCCAGCCCCCCCCCCCCCCCCCCCCCGGAGACCTGAAAAGGATTACGCAGTAGAAGACGGATGGAGGGCATACACACCTGGTAAAGAAAATGGTCACAAATTTTTATTATAATACAATGTAAATATAGGAAGTCTCAAAATTAATTGAAAAAATTAAGAAGGGAAGAAAAAAACTGCAAATTTACTAGTATGATTTGACACAAAAAAAAGTCACAAGGGCTATTTTTTCTACATTATTTATCGCCTCTGGAGGGGCAGCGCCAACAAAGATGGCAAAGGGGTTATTGCCTCGGCAACAGTAGCCCAAACCTGTGCATGTCCTTGGCTGTGGTGTTTACATTGTCACATGTTCTTATTTTTAATTGCACACATGATGGAATATGGATATTAGTTGTTGCATATAAAGCAAATGTCATATTCGGTGACAAGAACATGATGGTAGGATTACACATGCGGTATTTTACTTAAAATTAATTTAAAGATTAACAGGAATAATCTGTTGGCTCAGTGATGAAATTATGTACAGAGAAACACTGATTTTAATTTATTGTACAAGTACTCTTAAAATGTTTCTTTTTTGTACCCTTAGAACCTTTAATTTGTACAAAGATCTTATTTGTTAGCATTTGGTGATCTTAAACTCTTAAATTGTCTGTTTTTGTGTCATTTTAACAGATATACATTGACTAAAGAAATACTGGATCGCTGTGATATTTGGTTTTCAAATGTGGTATATCAGATATTTTTCACTCAAGCTGTTGATATTCTTAAATGTAAATTAACAATTTACCAGACTGAGTGGGGGGAAAAAAGAATCCTGCAAATTTAGTAGAAAAATCTCACAAATGTCCAAGAAAAAGTAACTTGATGAAGTGACAAGTGTAGCAAAATGGTGACACATTCACATGAATACATTTCCAAGTATAAGGAGAGAACTACTCAAAATCACATGAAATGCAGATATAAGAGAAAAAAGGCATGGCATTCACAAGAAACGCTGACATTTTACACGGAAAATGTTTACATAAGGACGTATTTCTGAAAAACCTTCTCCAACAGGACACATGGCTCGCGTCGACACCAGCCTGACATGCCAAGTTTACATCACATATTATAGATGTTCTTTGCACACTGGCTAACTAAAATTTTTATCTTTCAGCTGCTTCCTTTCATTGTGATGGTCCGCATATTTGAATTTGGAAAGGATTTTATATGGCCTTTAATATTACACAGTTGTGAACCCACAACCTTCCGGCAGTGGGGAGGACGCTCTACATCTAATCATTTAGCAGTGTTTCTCACCTCGAATATCAGAGTAGTTGCAGTCTTAAAGATATGACCGAAAATGAATAAAGGCTGTGATTTAACATTTAACTGCACAGTACTGGAGTTGTGGTGTAGTGGTAGCACATCCACCCTATAGCCGGCCCGGAAGGTTGTGGGGTCACGACCAGGTCAGGAAAGGCATCCGGCATAAAATGCTTGCCAAAGCAAATACGTGGATCATCACAATATCAGCTGATGGTATGCTGTGGTGACCCCAAAAGGGGAGCAGCTGGGAGAAGATTTAACTGCAGAGTGGCTGCCACTGTAGCTCTGATAGTCGTCTCCAATTTTGTGCCGACGTCTGGGTGACGTACTGCCAGCGTGCAAACAACCTCTGTAAGATGTATTCCCGACGTAAACTTGCCAACGTCGGGCGACGTATGTGTGCTGTTGGGGTTGATGCAGATATAATTTACCGAGGGAGAAACAAGACGACAGAATATTTGGGTATTTGCTCTGGATTGCTCCCAAATATTCAAAGCCCCAAACTGTTATTCTGGACAGCCCTACTGTAAGGAGCTGCAGAACACAAGCTGAAATAAAAAACAGGTGGCTCACTGGGGAGGCCTTAAACAGAACCAGACTGGACAGAGAAACTTGAATTTGGTGTCGAAGCAGTAAAGGAATATCAGTTTTAAAAGTTTTTAAACTGGATAGTCATTATTTTTTGCTACAGTAAACAACCTTCAAGTTGGTACAAAATGAAGCGTGCTTCAGTTGGA
This sequence comes from Pholidichthys leucotaenia, assembly GCA_020510985.1. Taxonomy (NCBI): domain Eukaryota; kingdom Metazoa; phylum Chordata; class Actinopteri; order Cichliformes; family Pholidichthyidae; genus Pholidichthys; species Pholidichthys leucotaenia. The sequence goes on along the minus strand of CM035837.1, from coordinate 381,987,896 downwards.
ACGTTCTGGATTTTGGTTCCTTCTGGTTTTGCTGATAAGATAGATGGGGCCTTGAATTTAACCCCAAACCTGTTAGAAAGCAAGGCACGACAGGTTTAGGTTGACAAAGTATTCCTATCAAAATAGCCTCTGTATATGACATGAAATCCACAGATGTCTCACAATTTACAGCAGTTACATTAAAGAGAAAAACTCGCAATCAAGGGACATGTAAAGGAGGTGCATTAAACAGCTTAGATTCTCTTCTTTCGATAACTTAAAAAGAAAAATCCCCATAAAATCCTTTTGTGTATTTAAATGTTTGCCGTGTGTGTCATCCACCCCTTAGAAACATCGGACTCTTTGCTGATGGGATTACTATGCTCACACCCAATTTAAGCTTTTGTAAGAGTGATCAGCTGCCGACATGTAAACCGTTAACAACAATATGATTACAGCCTGTTGTGCTTGCAGGAGCATGAGATTAGTTACCGTCTATTTTGCCCACTTGGGTCGGCTTTAAATCTTCTATTTGCCCTATATGTTCAGATTAAGTCAACATCGGTGACCCAATTCTCCAGACAATCTCTGACAAAACGATACCCCGGGATAACTGTGAATGCATTATCCATGCACCTCCCCACCCCCCACCACCGTTCCAACACCTTACCCTGTTTAGTTTTTAGTCAAACTTGAAACCAGCTTAGCAAGCTGACTTCAGAAGTGCCAGATAAGTATTTGTCAACAGAACAGCTGGTGCACAATGCCCTCTTGTAGCTTTATGCCACAGCATATGCCAGCCGCTCATAGCGTGTGGTAATTTAGCCGGGGCTGGTTGTACGGGAACAGATGGGCTCAAGTATTGTTATTCTCGCTCCAGCTCAAGGCCCCTGGGGGGAATCACTAAATAAAATCAAAGCAGATGGACCTCTCTGGGCTAGGCGGTGTTTATGATAAACAGCCAGTACAACCAGTGTCCATCTCCCACCTTAACCCCACCCTCCCAGCAAACAGCCAACAGGATTACAGTAGTTTTGTCTCACCTGCTTCGGGCTGCAGCTCTTCATTATTACAAAAACCTAAACAAACAGAGGGGGGCAGGAAGAAAGTGAATTATGACTTCCTCCACCACAACAAGCCCTTCTTTACACACTTGACCTTAAACTTCAAAATTCTCTCAAAACAAATTTTTTATTTTGGTGTTAAATGTGGAAGTGCAAGTTCGTTCTCACCAGCGCGGGACTGTTTTGTTCTTTCATAGCCATGCCAAGATTTCGCTGCTGAAGTTCTCACATCCAGGCCACGGACACGGGCCTTGGTGGCGGTGCGACCGCACTAAACACCATCTTCTATGGTGTCCACGGCACACGGAGAATGCAGGGCACTTCTCACTCAAAATCTGCTTTCATTCCCATGGGAAGAAAGGTGTGTGTGTGGAGGAAGGGGGGGCTACAAACAAAGGAATCCTATCAGCGCAGAAGGAAATTAAATGTTTGAAGCCATTCAGACAACAGGAAAGCAGTGATTTCCGGCACTAAAGATGAAAAAGAGTCAGCCGTGGATGGTTTTAAGCTAATCAGTCCTAACCCAATATACCACTTCAGTATTGTTTTAACTCCATCATGGTAACGGGTTTTATTTAGTGCCTTCAAAGGTCAGTTTCTGATGAAGTCAAAGTAGTGTAATCAACCTAAATGTTTATTACCAAAAGTATTAACGCAGCAGTTATACAGTCACGTTATCTGAAAAAATCTTTGCTTTAGTTTTTTTTTTAACGTTGTTTGTTCTTCAGGCCTGTGAACTCTGTTATTTTTCACCATTATCCATATTAGGTTTTCTTTCTGTGGACACATGGCCCTCCAACATCACTCAATTAGCAGATCAATTCATCAGCCGAGGGACACCAGTGCCTGTGGCTTGAGGTGTCTGGACGCAGAATTGGCATTTCTGTCTCATCAATGCTGTCTATTGTTTTCATACGCTCATCTCAGAAGACAGGACGTACTGTGGTATGACGACGTCAGTCTGTCCATCTGCCCGTACAAGTTTGTCCAGTTAACTCCTCCCACAGTTTTCAAGCTAGGACTTTTTTTTTTAATGTAATGTACTTTATTTATATAGCCCTTTAAAACAACCTGTAGGTGACCAAAGTGCTTTACAGAAAATTAAACATTAAAAACAAAAAACAAAGAAATAAGTATAAAATAAAAACAAATGCCAAGACAAATATCACCACTACTGGGTATTGAAAGCCATCCTAAACAAATATGTTTTAAGTTCTGATTTAAAAAGGGCCAGGTCAGAGATAGCACGTAGGTTGGGGGGAGATTATTCCAGAGCCTGGGGGCGACAACAGAAAAGGCTCGGTCACCCCAATGTTAAAAACTTGACCTGAGCACATCCAGCAAAAGCTGATTGGATGACCTCCAAGCCCTGCCTTGGTCACCGACAGTTAAAATCTCAGACAGATAAACCGGAGCAAGGCCATTAAGAGCTTTAAAAACAAAAAGCAAAAGTTTAAAATTCTAAAATGGACTGGAAGCCAATGAAGTATTTCACCAGACGAACTGTACATGTGTTGAAGACGTGCATATTTTAGGGGGTTAAATGATTTTCTGATATTTTCTCTAAATTTGTTCCACTTTGATTGGAGATTGTTTTGCTTAAGATACTTGCAATTACATGCTTATTACCTCCACCAAGAGAGGAGGTAATTATTTTGGAAGCATTGGTTGGTTTGGCTGTCTGTTAGCAACGTTACTCAAAAGGTTCTGAACGGATTTTGATGAAATTTTCAGGAAAGGTGTGTAATGGCACAGGGAACAGATGATTAGATTTTGGTGGTGATCCAGATCACAGTGTGCATGCAGTAATTTTTTGGGCGGAAAATAATAATATTGGCTTCCCCTTTAAGTTGCGTCTACGGAGTTATGTTCACCTCCGGACTCATACACAGTATATGATGGGTGACATTATCTCATTTGAAGACGCCAAGAAAAAGCAAGCAAACTGCGGTTTATGAATGAATTTTGGTGACATTTTCAGGAAAGGTGTGTAATGGCACGAGGAACACAGTACCGGCAGACAAGCTAAGGATGTCTTGTGAGGCACGTTGCCCACACAGTATAGTGGATATAAAAAGTCTACACACCCCTGTTCAAATGCCAGGTTTTTGTGTTGTAAAAAAAAATGAGACCAAGATGAATCATTTCAAAACTTTTTCCATCATTAATGTGACCTACACACGTGGACAAAATTGTTGGTACCCCTCTGTTAATGAAAGAAAAACCCACAATGGTCACAGAAATAACTTGAATCTGACAAAAGTGGTAATAAATAAAAATTCTATGAAAATTAACCAATGAAAATCAGACAATACTTTTGAATTGTGGTTCAACAGAATTATTTTAAAAAACAAACTGATGAAACAGGCCTGGACAAAAATGATGGTACGCTTAACTTAATATTTTGTTGCACAACCTTTTGAGGCAATCACTGCAATCAAATGATTTCTGTAACTGTCAATGAGACTTCTGCACCTCTCAGCAGGTATTTTGGCCCACTCCTCATGAGCAAACTGCTCCAGTTGTCTCACGTTTGAAGGGTGCCTTCTCCAGACGGCATGTTTCAGCTCCTTCCACAGATGTTCAATAGGATTTAGATCAGGGCTCATAGAAGGCCACTTTAGAATAGTCCAATGTTTGGCTCTTAGCCATTCTTGGGTGTTTTTAGCTGTGTGTTTTGAGTCATTATCCTGTTGCAAGACCCATGACCATGACCTGCGACTGAGACCAAGCTGTCTGACACTGGGCAGCACATTTCTCTCTAGAATACCTTGATAGTCTTGAGATTTCATTGTACCCTGCACAGATTCAAGACACCCTGTGCCAGATGCAGCAAAGCAGCCCCAGAACATAAGAGAACCTCCTCCATGTTTCACAGTAGGGACAGTGTTCTTTTCTTGGTATGCTTCATTTTTGCGTCTGTGAACATAGAGCTGATGTGCCTTGCCAAAAAGTTCCAGTTTTGTCTCGTCTATCCATAGGATATTCTCCCAGAAGCTTTGTGGCTTGTTAACATGCAGTTTGGCAAATTCCAGTCTGGCTTTTTTATGATTTGTTTTCAACAGTGGTGTCCTCCTTGGTCGTCTCCCATGAAGTCCACTTTGGCTCAAACAACGACGGATGGTGCGATCTGGCAGTGATGCACTTTGACCTTGGAGTTCACCATGAACGTGTTTAGACGTTGTTCTGGGCTCTTTTGTTACCGTTCGTATTATCCATCTCCTCCTGCGGCCACATCTAGGGAGGTTGGCTACAGTCCCGTGGATCTTAAATTTCTGAATAATATGTGCAACTGTAGTCACAGGAACATCAAGCTGCTTGGAGATGGTCTTATAGCCTTTACCTTTAACATGCTTGTCTATAATTTTCTTTCTAATCTTCTGAGACAACTCTCTCCTTTGCTTCTTCTGGTCCATGTTTAGCATGATACACACCATGTCACCAAACAGCACAGTGACTACTTGTCACCCTTTAAATAGGTCGACTGACTGATTACAAGTTTGTAGACACCTGTGATGTTAATTAGAGGACACATCTTGGTTGAACATGTCCCTATGGTCACATTATTTTCAATCTTTTCTAGGGGTACCATCATTTTTGTCCATTTTTGTCATGAGTTTATTTTTTTAAAGTAATTCTGTTGAACCACAATTCAAAAGCACTGTCTGATTTTCATTGGTTAATTTTCATAGAATTTTTATTTATTACCACTTTTGTCAGATTCAAGTTATTTCTGTGACCATTGTGGGTTTTTCTTTCATTAACAGAGGGGTACCAACAATTTTGTCCACGCTGTATAACCTGTACAACCCAATCGAAAAACAAACTGAAATCTTTTGAGGGGAAAAATTAAAAAATAAAAACTACAATAATCTGGTTGCATAAATATGCGCACCCTTAAACTAATACTTTGTGCTGTAATAAAAGCCAAAGGTGCTACAACAGTCTTTTTGGGTAGGAGTCTATCAGCATGGCACATCGTGATGTGGCAATATTTGCCCACTCTTCTTTGCAAAAACGCTCCAAATCTGTCAGATTGTGAGAGCATCTCCTGTGCAGAGCCCTCTTCAGTTCACCCCACAGATGTTTGATCGGATTCAGGTCTGGACTCTTTCTGGGCCATTCCAAAACCTTAATCTTCTTCTGGTGACGCCATTCTTTTGTTGATTTGGATGTGTGCTTTTGGTCATTGCCGTGCTGAAAGATGAAGTTCCTCTTCATCTTCAGCTTTCCAGCAGAAACCTGAATGTTTTGTGCCAACACTGACTGGTATTTGGAATTGTTCATAATTCCCTCCACCTTGACTAAGGCCTCAGTTCCAGTTGAAGAAAAACGGCCCCAAAACATGTTTCTCCCACCACCATGCTTCATTATAGGTATGGTGTTCTTTTGGTGATGAGCAGTGTTGTGTTTGTGCCAAATATAACTTTTGGAATCATGGCCAAAAAGTTCAACCTTGGTTTCATCGGACCATAACACATTTTTCCACATGCGTTTGGGAGATTTCAAATGTGTTTCTGCAAAATGTAGCCGGGCTTGGATGTTTTTCTTCGTAAGATAAGGCTTCCGTCGTGCCACCCTGGACGGGAGATTGTTGTCACATGTATTAAACAGCCAGTACTTGCCAGAAATTCCTGCAGCTCCTTCAATGTTGCTGTCGGCCTCTTGGCAGCCTCCCTGACCAGTTTTCTTCTCGTCTTTTCATCAATTTTGGAGAGACGTCCAGTTCTTGGTAATGTCACTGTTGTGCCATATTTTCTCCTCTTGATGATGACCGCTTTCACTGTGTTCCATGGTATATTTAATGCCTTGGAAATTCTTTTGTACCCTTCTTTTGTACCCTTCTCCAGACTGATACCTTTGAGATCCTTCTGATGCTTTGGAAGCTCTCTGTGGACCATGACTTGTGCTGTAAGATTTGACTACAAAAATGTCAGGAAAAGCCTACTAGAACAGCTGAACTTTATTTAGGGTTAATCAGAGGCACTCTAAATAGTGGCAGCTGTGTGCTGACTCCCATTTAGTATGAGTTTGAATGTGATTGGTTAGTTCTGAACACAGCCACATCCCCAGTTATAACAGGGTGTGTATATTTGTGCAAACAGGTTATTGTAAGTTTTTTTATTTTTCCCCTTAAAAGATTTCAATTTGTTTTTTCAGTTGGGTTGTACAGGTTATTGGTCACATTAATGGTGGAAAAAGTTTTGAAATGATTTATCTTGGTCTCATTTTTTACATCACAAAAACCTGGCATTTGAACAGGGGTGTGTAGACTTTTTATATCCACTGTATGTAAACACACAGCACTGGACAATGTTTCATTTTTATTAGCTACACCAAGAGGAGGAGGTAATGTTTTTGCCGGTGTCGTGCCAAAAAGTACACTGTAATTGTCCATTGTTGATGCATAGAATATGTATTTATACGGTATCTACAGTGGGGTAAAAAAAATATTTAGTCAGCCACCAATTGTGCAAGTTCTCCCACATAAAAGATGAGAGAGGTCTCCAATTTTCATCATAGGTATACCTCAACTATGAGAGACAAAATAAGAAAAAAAAAAATCCAGAAAATCACATTGAAGGATTTTTAATGAATTAATTGGTAAATTCCTCGGTAAAATAAGTATCTGGTCAATAACAAAGTTCATCTCAATACTATGTTATATACCCTTTGTTGGCAGTGACAGAGGTCAAACGTTTTCTCACACACTGTTGCTGGTATTTTGGCCCATTCCTCCATGCAGATCTCCTCTAGAGCAGTGATGTTTTGGGGCTGTCGCTGGGCAACACAGACTTTCAACACCCTCCAAAGACTTTCTATGGCGTTGAGATCTGGAGACTGGCTAGGCCACTCCAGGACCTTGAAATGCTTCTTACGAAGCCACTCCTTCGTTGTCCGGGCGGTGTGTTTGGGATCATTGTCATGCTGAAAGACCCAGCCATGTTTCATCTTCAATGCCCTTGCTGGTGGAAGGAGGTTTTCACTCAAAGTCTCACGATACATGGTCCCATTCATTCTTTCCTTTACACGGATCAGTCGTCCTGGTCCCTTTGCAGAAAAACAGCCCCAAAGTATGATGTTTCCACCCCCATGCTTCACAGTAGGTATGGTGTTCTTTCTCCTCCAAACACGACAAGTTGAGTTTTTACCAAAAAGTTCTATTTTGGTTTCATCTGACCATATGATATTCTCCCAATCCTCTTCTGGATCATCCAAATGCTCTCTAGCAAACTTCAGACGGGCCTGGACATGTACTGGCTTAAGCAGGAGGACACGTCTGGCACTGCCGGATTTGAGTCCCTGGCGGCGTAGTGTGTTTCTTATGTAGCCTTTGTTACTTTGGTCCCAGCTCTCTGCAGGTCATTCACTAGGTCCCCCCATGTGGTTCTGGGATTTTTGCTCACCGTTCTCGTGAGCAAAAATCTCACGAGAACGGGGTGAGATCACGGGGTGAGATCTTGCGTGGAGCCCCAGATCGAGGAAGATTATCAGTGGTCTTGTATGTCTTCCATTTTCTAATAATTGCTCCCACAGTTGATTTCTTCACACCAAGCTGCTTACCTATTGCAGATTCAGTCTTCCCAGCCTGGTGCAGGTCTACAGTTTTGTTTCTGGTGTCCTTTGACAGCTCTTTGGTCTTGGCCATAGTGGAGTTTGGAGTCTGACTGTTTGAGGTTGTGGACAGGTGTCTTTTATACTGATAACGAGTTCAAACAGGTGCCATTAATACAGGTAACGAGTGGAGGGCAGAGGAGCCTCTTAAAAAAGAAGTTACAGGTCTGTGAGAGCCAGAAATCTTGCTTGTTTGTAGGTGACCAAATACTTATTTTACTGAGGAATTTACCAATTAATTCATTAAAAATCCTTCAATGTGATTTTCTGGATTTTTTTTCTCATTTTGTCTCTCATAGTTGAGGTATGCCTTTGATGAAAATTGGAGACCTCTCTCATCTTTTAAGTGGGAAAACTTGCACAATTGGTGGCTGACTAAATACTTTTTTGTCCCACTGTATATTTCCAGTAAATCTATGTATTTTTCCATGTAACCTTGTGACTGCATTATTTTAATTGCTTTTAATCCTACATCAAGTTTGTTTCTGGTTAAAAATGCATCATAAGTGTTAAATATATCTTATTATACTAAACTCAGTACTGTTTACCTGTTGAAATATATATTTTACGGCTAATATAACCCCATAACTACAATATGGCACCTGGGAATCAATTTTTGGCAGCTGATCACTTTTTGCCACGACACTGCATTGCTTTGTCTGTCTCTTAGCAACATTACTCCAAAATTTATGAACAGCTTTTGATTAAATTTTCAGGAAAGGTGTGTAATGGCATGGGGAACAGATGATTACATTTTTGTGGTGATCCGGATCACCACGTGGAATTTTTACCTGGATCCAGGAATTTTTTTTAGGAAAAATCAGTGTCATCTTGGTTAAATTTTACTTTTGCTGATACACCAGAATTTCTGTAGCTAAGTTACCGAATACTATTTATTTGTTATTTCAATAAATCTTATTGAAGGAAACCTGAATTAGTATTTTTCATCAATATCAAAAGCAGAAATGTTGCATTTAGAAAACTGCTGCATTTCTAACAATGTCATTTCGGGGAAATGAGCTGCTTGCCGGAGGTCTGTGATCTCTGAGTGCTTTTCTAGTTGTTTTCACTGCCGTTTCTCCATCTGTTAGCAGGATCACACAAAAAGTCATTGATGGATTTGGATGACATTTTCACCAGAGGTGGGCCTTGGCCCAAAGATGAACTCATTACATGTTGGAGGTGATCCGTGAGTGCATACCTCCACCAAGGCCCTATCTTGCAATGTACAGATGGATGGCAATATGGACGGACAAAGGGACGGAGGGGAGGGAGCCTTGGTGGAGGTATGCACTCTCTGAGTGCCCTCTAGTTATTTTTGTTACAGATCTAGAGAATCTTGAACTCATAATTGATTTTTCGGGTGTTGGTGCGCTAGCTATACATTATCGATAATGGCTGTGGACGGGCGTATAATGTACCGTGTGTGGTGCTCTTGTTGTGAATTGTCAAGAGCAACTTTCCAGTGTGCTTTTAAAAGATTCAAGATTGAAAAAGATTTTATTTGTCACTACTACTATATGTATGGGACATACAGGAGAACTGAAATGCCGTTTCTCTCTCTTCAGTGGTCTTGTTAGTTCATTCACTCCTTCTAATTTACATATATCAAATTCCACCTTTTACGTCTCACACAACACATTACTCATATTATTGCTACTTGTAACTGCCACTCTGCTCTGTATTGTAATCTTAACATTTGCACTCATCTAAGTAACACTCAAGCCGTTCTCCCCCCATTTTCAGAAAGGACCTGGCCACTCTGATGAAGAATTAATTGCCTCTAAACCAACAGCTACCAGATGTTGTTGGTCCTAACAGCCAGGTGTGGATAAATTGCATATGCAGAATGTGTGTAAAATATTTAAAGTCGTATCTTTCACTTAAAGTGTGAAGTGTTTTTATTGCCTATCACTGCTTTTCAGTGCGTCGAGAGGAAAGGCCCGCCGGCCCCCCTGGGCCTGCCATTGTGGAGCTCAGCACCTGTGGTGTTAAGAATACAGGTGGCGGAGCTGAAAGTGAGACTTGGCATGGCACTGGGTTGGGTTGGTGCATGGGTGGGTGCCTAGGTAGGGGGCGGGGATCAGTCCACCTGTTCACCCTCTAATTCTCTCCCGCCTGCCACCTTTAACACTGCATTATTTACAGGCGCTCTCCGGATGGAGGCACATGCTGCCGTGGGCTTTAAATATGGATGTGTGTGAGTGTGTGTAACTGCTTGAGAAAGATGCACAGAGACTTCTGTCCTAGTTGGCTGCATATTAATGATAACAGTCACCAGGTTTTCTTTTAAATTCATCTAATTTACTTTGCCCATCGTAAGCTTTTGAAAAATATTCCTGTATCCAGATTAGGCCCAAAATTGCATCAACAACAGTAAGCAGTAGGGGTGTTGAAAAAAAAAAAAAATCAATTCACGTAAGAATCTAGATTCTCATTTTACACTTTCCAGAATTGATTCACAAAAATTAAGAATCAATTTTTTTTAAAATTGTTATTATTATTACTTTTTTTTTTTTTGCAGTGGTGCCGGGCTCCTGTCACTTGACAAGTAGTGCCACTTTGGGATACGCAATTACACACTGATGCTGCCAACGCAGGAGAACCATGCAGAGTAGCTAACTAACTAGCAGCCAGATGAAACAGTCGGAATAAAATAAAAATGGTGCAGCAAGAACTTCAGCCAGTCCCATCTTCAATGAAGACAAGTGTGTGGGTGCATTTTTGTTCTACAATGTTCTGGGAAAGAAAGCGCTAGACATGACACATGTAATATGCAAAGTTTGCAAAACGAAAGTCAAGTACTTCGGTAACACCACAAATGCCAGGGCTCATATTAACCGCCATAGGGCTGTCTAAGCTTATGTCACCGATCTCATGAACGCACAGAACGACGCGCCGAGGTATCAAAAAATGAGGATTTCAGTGCATTTCTATGGCAATGTTAGCTAAATTTAAGCAACGAAAATGTCGAAATAGTGTGCAACTGGCTCATGTAGCCATCACCATCTTATGAAAGATGGTGATAGCAATTAGAATACAAGTTTTTTTAGATTCATATCGGCCAGCAGAGATTACCAAAGGAGGATTTTGTGGGCTGCCTTTTCATACGAGTTGGTTGAAGGATGATATGACCCACATCTCCGTCTGGCCACAAATGGAGATTGCTCCTGCTGCAGGTATGTCTGTTTACCAAACTATGACTTATTTATCATTAAAAGTAACTTGCCTACACTTAAAGTTAATGCAAACATGTGAAAAACACCCGAATTTGCGTCAGACAAGTTTGCAACAGGTTTGCAGACAGGTTAATAGCTAAAATAGCATTAACATAGAAATGCATTGGCTCGGTAGAAATATTAATTCCAATTTGAGCTGTTTATCAGCCTCAGAGTGAACATATTAACACTGCAATTAAACTATTTTAAAAATAAGACTGACACTCATTTGCTGACAAATGAACTGAAGCGCTGTACAGCTGAAACAAAGTGTCGGGATTAACAGGGTGAACGAGTGTAAATAAACCAGAGCATATAGATGACGGGAGTGCTGTTTTTCCTATGAGCTCCGGTGGATAAATTTTGCAAACCTACACATGATAGCTTTTTGGGCATTTCCACAGCAGGTACAATTTATTTTCTATTATTGGAGTGTTCCACCAATCTACAGCCAAGCTGGCACATTTATTCATCATTACAAATATCAATAAATATTGTTTCTGGACACTCTGTTGAATCATTCTTCCACATACTGGCTGGTAGATGGGAGGGACACTTTTTGAGATCACAAATTTAAAGTTTTTGATCATATCTGATCTTGCGGTGAAAGCTTGTCATAATATTGATATGCCGTATTGTTTCAATGGTAAACTGCCGGTCTCTCTTACCTCCGCGCTTTGTGCGTTCACATGCAAGTACCTGAATGTGTAGGCAGCCCTATCACTCAGAGTTGAAAGAAGTGGAAAAAGTTGTAAGTCCTCCTGCTGAACAACACACACTCAGTGTTGCCAGCAGGGAAATGTTGAAGTATTGTACCAGCAGCTTAAAATTATCGTATTTTAAGGAAAATTATCATACACACCCAGTTTTCATTCTGACATGGCTCAGGACCATCTGCTTTAGTAACATTATCACAGATCGTGCATATTATGGCCTATAACACAGTTTTATCTTTAAATAATCTAACAGATCGGTTGAAAAAAAGCACCTCTTGGAGACCAGCGCCTCTCCTTGTATGAAGTACAGGATAAGCCCCTGGCCTGCACTGAACAGCCCAGAATATCAGTCATAATTAACTATCTTCTATCCACCTTACTCCTAGCCCCCATGATGCCTTGTGTGAATTATGGTAGCAACTTCCAGTACTAGTTTAGAACGTATGGTTGTCACTGAAATGGGACACTTTTCCTTGTTAAAAAACAATGAGTTCGGCATAAAAAATGCGGGAACACAGCCTTTTGCGCCTCAAAAACAGTAATATAATCATACCACTTCCCATGACTATGGAGGGATAGGAAGATGACCTTAAAAAGTGGCCTTGCAGACAGTAGTTCCGTTTGTTAGCGCCACTTCTAATATGCTAACGCTGTAAACAAATAAAAGCTCTGAGATATATCAATGTCTCCACCGCAATAAAGTCAGATGCATTTTGTTAAATGATGTTGGACATAATCAAATTTACCTTAGAGCGGACGTACACCACAACAGTGCTTGTCTGTCATGTTATATACAGACAGCTGCAGTCGTTCGTTATACCCCAAAATTAAAATACTCATGCTGTTTGTTGTATTGTAATTTATGCTTTTATTTGTGAAGTGCGGTGCAGTGGCGGCCACTTCCTCTTCCGCCACTGTACTGCCCCTATAAATATCAGCGGGCATCTTCGTTCAGCCTCTTTGCCAATGCCGCTGCCTAGCGGCTGTATTGTGGAGAGTATCACAAATAAAGCTGAGTTCTATTGAGCACCTGGTCTCGTTATTTGGAAGGTAATTCTATACACAACATTTTGGCGACGAGGATAAAAGTATGGGGGCTTGTATTTTACCAATTCGGCCCTTCCTGGAGCTCCTGGGCAAGCCACCTGTCCCCTGGCCGAGATGGTTTGTGGCCTTCGAGACCTACGTTGTGGTGCTCAACCTGGGTGAGATGGACATGCTGAGGAAACAGGTGCTTTTAGTGCACAATCTGAGAACTGAAGGCCAGCGGATCCTAAGCATACTCGGGGACTCGGACAAGTATGAAGACATGTTCGAGTTCCTGGTGTGCCATTTTCGCACCCTGGACAGCGTCATCTTCCGGAGGATCAGGTTTCAGCAGCACCACAAACAGGCGGGTGAGCCTATCCACCGGTTCGTTGCCGACCTGAAACAACTGGCTAGTGAGTGTTGTTTTGGGCCTCTGGAGGAGGAGATGGTTCGCGACCAGCTGGCGGAGCGCACCAACAACGCTGTGATACGGACGAAACTGCTCACAGTACCGGGTGACTTCACACTGGCTAGAGCTATCAAGTTAGCTCTTCAATTGGAGACAGTGGACAAGCTAGCTTCTGAGCTAAGTGGGTGCCAGCCACAATGGCAGCTGGAGTTTCCCGCCACAGCGCAAGTAGCAGACCCAGACAGCGATGGTAGCGTGGAGGATGATGCTGTGGAGACCAACACTGCAAAACTTGGATCTGCCCCGGGAAAACCCTTGTTCAGGTTCAGTTTACTTTATTTGTACCCATAGGTAGATTTGTTTTGCAGTCTGGTGACATCCATATTTACAAGCCACAATTACATTCAACATAAACACAAACACAGGCACACATGAAGCTGACTATAAACATGATAAAAATACTCAAGTCTTCATCAATCAGGGTATAAAGACAAAGAGATGAGAGGAAAACCAGAGATAAGAGAGAAGGGTCATATTAAAAAGTTAAAGACTAGTCAAAGAGGTTAAAAACTCAAAGGTCTAAAACCCAATAAAAGATTTAGAACCCAAATAAAATCCTACAAAAATAAGTAAATATAAAATGGAGTTAATAAATAGGTACCTAAATTATGTGCAATATATTGTTACAACTTGTTCAACTCTTTGACAGTAGCAGGAACAAAGCTGTTTTTGTAGTGCTGGGTTTTGCTTTTTGGGACAGTAAACCTCCGTCTTGAGGGAAGAAGCTGAAAGTTGCAGTGCAAAGGGTGGGAGTCATCATTTAGAATGGAGGTAGCCATCCTCTGTACTTGTCTGGTGTACAAGGATGTCAGACTCAGCTGTGACTCACCAAGCAAACGACTGGACCATCTAACTACCTGATCCAAGGATTTCCTCTGTTTCAGTTTTATCTGACCAAACCATGACACTAAAGAAAAGGATAAAACAGATTCAATAAAAGCCCGATAAAACACTGTCGTTATGGTTCAGTCAATTTGGAAGCGTGCAAGTTTCCTCAAGCAATGCAAATGTTGCTGACCCTTTTTGCACACCCTTTCACAGTTCTCTTCAAAGTTTAAATTACTATCAATAATCGTCCCAAGATATTTGTAGGATTGTACACATTCAGTGGTCTGACCTTTTAGTACGGTGACTTTGTGCCTGGGAGTTTTCCTCCTAAAGTCAATAATCATATCTTTAGTTTTTGTTGTATTCAGCTGCAGGTAGGAATCCTCACACCAATGAACAAAATCATCAACTACTGGGCCGTGGCCACTCTCACCATCCTGGAGGAGACTGACAATAACTGAATCATCAGCATACTTTATAATGTGTCTGTTGTCATGTCTGCTCCGACACATGTTTGCGTACAGGATGAAGAGTAGTGGTGACAACACACACCCCTGAGGAGAGCCAGTAGAAGAGCACTTTAGGTCAGACAATGTGCCATTGACTCTTACTCTCTGCGTCCTGTTGGTTAAGAAATCCAGAATCCAACCCACCAGATTATTGCTCAAATCAAATTGTTGCAGGAGCCTTTCAACTAAAATATGAGGTTGGATTGTATTAAAGGTGGAGGAAAAGTCCACAAATAAAAGTCTGGCGTGTGTCCCGTTAAAATCCAGATGTTTAAAAAGCATGTTAAACAGAGTGACAGTGGCGTCCTCCACTCCTCTGTGAGGCCTATAGGCAAACTGCAGAGGATCCAATGCATGTTCAGTCTGCTTTAGGACCTCACATCTGACCAGTTTTTCAAAAATTTTCATTAAAATTGAAGTCAAAGCAACTGGTCTAAAGTTGTTTACCATTTTAGGACAGCTGGATTTTGGAATGGGAACAACCACGGCATCTTTCCAGATCTTGGGCACATGTTGTGTCTGTAAGGACTTATTGAAAATGTAATGAAATACAGGACTCAGTTCATGTGCACAGGACTTTACCAAGCGCCCACATATATTATCAGGGCCCTGACTTTTGCTCACTTTTACAGTGCAGAACTCCCTTTTAATATCCTGCACCTCAATATTAAAGTGCTGATTGTCTTTGAGTTTCTGTTTCAAATCTTGGGTTTCAGTGCTAAAATCAAAGGAGTCAAAACGACCATAAAAACAATTAAGAGCATTAGCCAGCTCTGTGTCTGAATTAAAACCATCTAAAAACACACGATTACTGCGCTCTGTGCTCTGAAGGCCTGCAATAGTTTTCATACTGGCCCAGGCTGAACCAAAGTTTCTTTGTTGCCATCTTACTTTCCAATTCTGATTTATAATTTTGTTTTGCTCTTAAAATTTCGGACTTCAGCTCTTTTGTGGCAACCTGTAGCTCAGAAATAGACCCCTGTTTAAAGGCAAGTGCTTTCCTCTGTAGGCAGGATTTAACTGATTTTGTAACCCATGGCTTGTTGTTGGGATATATTTTGACATGTTTACGTGGAACGATCATATTTTTACAGAAAGCCATGTATGAGCATGTGACGTCCACCAAAGAGTCCAAATCATCCCTGCAGGACAGTGTGAAAACCTCCCAGTCTGTACAGTTAAAGCATTCCTGGAGGCAGTCCACTGAATCCTCTGTCCACACCTCTATGTCTCTGGTGTCCACCTTGCCTCTTCTGAGAGCAGTTTTATATGTGGGCAGCAAATGTACACAGTTGTGATCTGAGGATCCTAAAAGGAGGAAGGGGAAGTGATTTATAGGCCCTCTCTATGGATCCATAGCACAGGTCCAATGTCTTTTTTCACCTGGTTGGACAGGAGACATACTGATAAAAGTTTTTAAGTGTCTTCTTTAAAGAAACATGGTTAAAATCCCCAAGAATAAAGATTGGCGCCTCTGGAGAAATTGACTGCACCCGCTGCACCACATCAAAGATGGTGCTGGAGGCGGAGTCAGCGTCTGCCCTCAGGTGAATGTACACAGTCGTTATGAAAAGTTGGGGGAACTCGCAAGGCAGATAAAAGGGGCGTAGCGATACGGACAGAAGCTACACATCGGGTGTACAGATGCGCTCTCTGACCGTGACAGATGTGCAGTACTGTTTATTAATGTATAAACATATGCCGCCCCCCTGACGTTTCCCCGTTACCTCTTCCTGCCGATCCGAGCGAAGTGGGGCTCCAAAGCCATCAATCCACAGGTCTGCGTCCCGGTCATGCGCATTAAGCCAAGTATCCGTGTAAGCCATGACACAGCAGTTCTTGAAGTCCTTGTGTATGGGTTGTGGGTCCATGAAACACCGCTTCAAGGCCAGGGACTGCCCGGCAAGAGGGAAGCGCTGCGGCAAGTGTGGACACTTGAACCACTATGCCAGGGTGTGCTGTATGTCCGAGCCGGGGAGCCCACAGGGAAAATCAACCCCCACCCCACCCCGACAATTGCCCACACAGTGTCTCTGAGTACCAACGGGTACACATTCTGCACAGTCAGTCAAGCTGGGTGGTGAGGAGGTGCCACTGCTGATTGACACGGGGGCGGAGGGCTCACTACTGAATTGGGCTATGGTGAGAAAATTCTTTCCCCTAACAGAATTGCAGGAGACCCAACGCCACTCTACAGTTATGGATGTGGACGGCTGTGCACGGTTGGAACGCTAGTGCTGACAGCATGGTACAAATCAGTGGAGATGACTAAGTTCCACGTGACTACCCAAGGCAACAACATTATGGGCTGTGACCTATTTTATGGTCTGGGGTTTGGCATTAAAGACAATGATAGGGAGGAGTGGTCTGGTTGTGGAAAGTGGAACTGGCCGGTTCCGATGGTGGAGGATGACATAGTGTGGGGCGACGATCTATTACCACAGCGGTCGAGCTGGACCAGCCTTGCTCAGGTTCGACGCAGGGGCGTCTCAGTGCCAGTACTCGAGATACCTTGGACGAGGGTACCGAGTGTGACAGCAAGGCGCCTGCATCGATGAGTGACGCCGACAAGCTAGCTCCAGTTTTCCCCGGAGCTCGGCTGAAGTGGGCCAGAGGATCTGGGGCTACGACGGTGACCGCTGCAGCAGCTTTAAAAGAGGTCAGGGCCAGACCAACAGGCATGGAGGGACTGCGTGCTGATCAGCAACACTGCAGGCCGAGCAAGACCCCTCTGAGAGTCATGGACCTGGTTCGGGCTCGTGGGGAGGGCAGCCAGGGGGTTACCGAGAACGGCTGCGCATAGTGGCTAAACGGAGCACTACCTACTTTCAGCTGTCAGACGGCTCGTGGAGGTGCACAGATGAGCTGCGGCGTGCCCTGGTGGAGGCTTCAGATGGTGGGTCCGGACAAGAGGAGCGGTTGATGGCGAGGAAGAAACCCACCATCGTCTACATGATCAGCTGTGGCCCCGGGGACATGCCGCTCCCAGGGGGACTTACTGAGGGATTGCCTGGGGCCCCCGCAAGCCGGTTCTACCCCTGCTTCGCCATATGGACAGTAGTGGGGGTTTGTACAAAAAAAAAAAAAAGAAAAAGCTCCAGTGTTGTGATGTTTGTGTGCTTGCATGTTTAAAAAAAAAAGAGCATGATGGCTGTATTTAGGAGCATTTACAGGTTCTTGCTTCATGATTGATGTAGTATTAGAAGACAAACCCTGTGTGTAGTGTTATATATATATATAGTTTATGTGTTTCCTTCTGTGTGGTTTTAACTGTTACACTACCTTTTCTTATGAGTCTGGGTTTTTTTTTTTAGCTTAGGAAACACGGCAACGTTTTAGTTTAATGGACTCTTAGGGGATCACAGGTGGAAGAATAATCCACCTTGCCATGTGGGGTGGGACGGTAGTCCACCCGTCCCCCCTAGTCAGAGGTGGACTTGCCATTAGGCAAAGGTAGGCGGTTGCCTTAGGCCCCGACCTGCTAGGGGCCCCAATCTACTAGAAGCCCCATATATTTTTTTTAAAAATGTTTAGCATATTTAACGTGATGTCCGACAAAATATAGAAACACAGGTATTTATAAAAACGCCAAATCAAATCACGAACATAACGCCTTCCCCCCCTTCGCCGCAGACTGTTGGAGTGTTCCGCGTATCTCAGCGCCATATAATATGAGAGTTGCGACACTCCACTAGACTTCTATAGAAACTGTGAAAGGCGGAAATCACGTGGGTCAAAGAGTGGTGAATTGTTCCAAACAATGGAATTTTCCCCATAGACCACCATTCATTTCACGGAGTGTCTGGTTAATAATCCCAGGTAAGTTAATGAATGGCCGTTGTTCTGGGCATTTTACCACTTAAGTTAACAGGTAGATCCTGTAGTCTGTGATCTTGTTTTATTTTGCCAGCTTTTTTTCTTGTTTATGTGCAGTAAAAGCTCAAAAACTTGCAATTGTTATTAGCCTGTGCTAGCTCAACTAGCTAGCCGGGTCAGCCCTTATTTCAAAAATCTGTTGTACAGTTTTTGGGTGAAGGCACTGTGGTGTAGTGTGTGTGTGATGCTGTACCCCCCCACTGGCGTGACGTCAGGTGGGCATGGCCCACTGTGTATATAGTTTTGTGTGTGTCTAATAAAGAGTAATTCACTGTTCAGTTCAGCACGGCTCCTGTCTCACATTATTCATACATAACATTTTGGCGATGAGAATAATTATGGAAGCATATGGGCTACTTCAACCCCTAGTGCCGTTTCTGGAGTACACGGGAGTACCGGTGATCCTGTGACCGAAGTGGAGGGCTATGCTTGAGGGTTACATCGGGGCACTGGGCCTAGGTGGACTCGACGGGAGAAAATGATGAGCGCTCCTGGCCCATCATCTCTGTGCGGAGGGCCAAAGAATTCTCGGTACGTTGGGAGAGACGGAGCGCTATGAGGATGCTGTCGAGCGGTTGGCTGAATTTTTCGCTGGGCAGACGAGGACCACGATGCTGTGGGTGGCAGGGGTGTTGGTGCCAAACAAGGCTAAGCTAGTTAGCTGGGAGAAGCTAATGGCACAGTCAGTGTCTATGGACGGGATAGCCATGAAGCTAACTGTGTGTCAAAAGAGGGCTCCAGGCTACCAGTTGGGCATCGAGGTGGGACCGGGGGAGTCCCCGGTCACTGAAGACGGCGGGCCAGCTATGAAGCACAGGAAGGTGGAGGACCGAAGCGCTGATGAGTTGGACAGCGCGTGTGCGATGACAGTGGAGAGGGAGAGCAGCAGGAGTCATCACCGCAGCTGGAGGCTAGGCAGCGAGTGAGCGGGACCATGGAGGCTGAGAGCCCCGGGGAAGAGCAGCAACAGACGGGCGCAGAGATGACACAGCAGAGCGCCTGAGACGAGGGTGCTGAGAGCAGCAATGAAGCACCTGGGTCGGAGAGTGGAGCTGATGAGAGTGACGCTGAGTGCCCCAAGGGAGAGCAGCTGCAGCCGGACATGGAGTCGACACAGCAGAGCACCTGGAATGAGGGTGCTGAGAGCAGCGTCAGGGCACATGGATCAGAGAGTGACGCTAACCAGAGAGAAGCTGAAAGCCCCGGGAGAGAGCAGCTACGACCAGGCATGGAGACAGCGCAGCGGAGTGCCTGGAACGCGGGTGCTGGAAGCAACGGCAAGGTGCCTGGGTCGGGAAACGACGCCAGCGAAAGCGATGCTGTGAGCCCCGGGAGAGAGCAGCTACGGCTGGGCACAGAGACAGCGCAGCGGAACGCCTGGGACGAGGGTGCTGAGAGCAGCGGCGAGGTGCCCAGGTCAGCGAGTGGCGCCGACAAGCAGGTTTCAGGTTTTCCCAGAGTTCGGCCACAGTGGGCCGGAGTGTTTAGCCACGACGGCGGTGTTGAAAGCGGTCGGGAGCAGACCGACGAGCATAGAGGGACAGTGTGCCAAACAGCAGCACAGCGGGTCCCAAGGAGTGATGCAGTCGGCGGTGACGAGGGACATTATGGCAAGAGAGATTGTTTTTGATCCTGGAGGCAGACGGTGGCCATGGGTGCACATGCCGTGGTGCTGTCCAGGGCCTCCAAGCCGGCCTTATCTTCAGTGGCCAGGGGTGTGTATGATTTGGGGCTGCCCTGGGCCCCCAGGCCGGTTTTACCGCTGCCTGTCAGTGGACAGAGGTGTGACTTTAACACTATTAATGTAAATATGTATATATGCTGCTGATGTGCATGCGAGTGTGTGTGATATGGGATTATTTTATATATTTTAGAGACGTGATCCAAATGTTGTTATTCTTTTGGATGAGTGTGTTAGGGTATTTTATGACAGTTAATTATTCCTCGTTCCCTTAGTGCAGGGGTGTCAAACTCATTCCATGGAGGGCCAAGACCCTGCAGGTTTTACTTCCACCCAGTCTCTTCAGCAGGTGTTTTCACTGATCAGCAATCAGTGGGAAGAAATTCAGAGAAAACACCTGTTGAAGCCACTGGGTGGAGGTGAAACCTGCAGGGTCTTGGCCCTCCATGGAATGAGTTTGACACCTGTGCCTTAGTGCGTGATTCGGGTCCTAAATTGGGGAGGGTCTCAATTGTGTGTGTCCCAGGATCTAATCTGTATATGTACATTTTCAATCCAGTGATTTATAAAGTGATTCATAATTTCCTGAAGCCTCATTCAGAACATTATAGTCACCAAGAAGTGTAAAAGAATATATACAGTATATGTATTAAAAGACCCAGAGAAGGTTTTGGCTCCGTTTTCAAAGGGAAAACTTTGAAAAGGCTTCTCTTTTCCACCGCTGCTGCTTGTCATGGCTGGCTGCCCCTAGATGAAAATCCACAGAATAGGCATATGGGACTATAATGTTCTGAATGAGGCTTTAGAAAAGTATGAATCAGTATGTAAATCACTGGATTGAAAATGCACTTGTACATGTACAGCTTGGATCCTAAGGTCCAGTTGGGGTGCTTACTTGGTCAGGGGTCCACTTGACCTGTATCTGTTGTAGACAGTACCACAGCTGCTAGCCTATGTTGCTTAAATGACACACCAGCTGTGTCAATGGCTACCCTTCACAGAGGAGGAGATGATGAGGGAACTACAGTATCTCACAAAAGTGAGTACACCCCTCACATTTTTTTTCCCATAATATTTTATTGAACCTTTTTACAAACATAACACAAACAATCAAACACTAACACTAAAGTAATAAAAAATTTAAAAAAAAATACTAAACACCAACAACCACTAACAAAGGCAGGTCTTCAACAATGCTCCTCTGTTTAGTGTAGGCAATCCATTACATAAGTATACATATTATACATTCACCAGTTTGGAATTTACAAGGTCCACACACATCATTCACCTTCTTCTTCAAAAGTTATGTTTAAATTCTTTACATAATCAATGAAAGGTCTCCATATATTCTCAAACACATTTTCCTTTGATTTCAGTATGTATGTTATTCTTTCTAATGGACGGTTTGTTAACATCTGTCTTAACCACTGAGTCACATCTGGTCTATGAGTCTTTTTCCACAGTAGTGCAATACATTTTTTGGCGTTAAGCAAACTGAGGTCTATGAATGCTCTTTCACTTTTATTAAAATTATGCTTTTCTGGATACAGACCCAACAAAAACAATTTAGGATTCAGTATGATTTGTTTTGAAATTATTTTTTCAATTGTTACCCTCACCTCTTCCCAAAACACTCTAATTTTCCTACATTCCCATACACAATGAAATAAGGTTCCTTTACTTTCCATACATTTTGTGCACGTATCTGGTATGTTTTTGTTATAGCTATTTAATTCCACCGGTGTAACATACATCCGCATTAACCATTTAAAATGTATCAATTTAAGACGTACGTTTATTGATTTGGTTTGAGCTTCTGTACAAGCCAATTCCCATTGTTCCTCTGAAATTTCAATTTGCAGGTCTTCTTTCCAATAATTTAATATTTTCTGTGAGTTTTCACTTGAAGATAGTGTCAGTGAATTATAAAACTCTGAAATAATACCCTTTCTCTTACTATCTTTAGTCAAAATTTTTTCCAAGGATGAATAAATAGGTCGAGTGAGAGCATTGTTTTGATTTGATCGAATAAAGTTCCTAAGCTGAAGATATTTAAAAAAATGTGTTCTATTAAGATTAAATTTGATCCTCAGCTCTTCAAAAGACATTATGTTATCTGAACATGACAGATATAAATCTTGAATCTTTTGAATCCCTTTTAAATTCCATACTTTAAATACAGCATCCGCTCTCCCTGGTTTAAAATATTGATTACCCCATATTGGGCTAAATTGTGACAGTAAGTGTGGTTCTTTTATATATTTTGTGGTTTCACACCATATTTTGATCATATGCTTTACAAATGGATTTTTAACTTGTTTCTGTAATTTTTTTGCCGAGTCTGAGTATATGAATAAGGGAAGAGGTAAAGGTAAATTGTATGATTCCATTTCAGTCCAGTGAGGGAGATCATTTGATGAAAAATAATATGTCATAGACCTCAGTTGTGCTGACCAGTAATACAACATAAAGTTTGGACATTTCAGACCTTCACGATCAAATGGTAAATATAGTAAGGACAGACGTAATCTAGCCTTCCTGTTGTTCCATATAAATTCCACTAACTTTTTTTTAATTCTTGAGAATAGATCTGAAGGTGGTGGCAAAGGAATGTATTGAAATAAATAAAGTATTTTAGGTAAGATATTACTTTTAAGTATATTGATTCTCCCTATCATCGACATTGGTAGTGGCATCCATCTCTGAATTAACTCATTAATGTCTGTCATTAAGGCTTCATAGTTGGTACTGGCGACTAATTCTAGCTTAGGCACAATTTGAATTCCTAAATATTTAAACTGATTTACAACATTGAATTGATTTACCTCAGAAGCTGGGTGATTTCTCTGGGTCTCATTTAGCATTAATATTGAAGATTTAGTTTTATTTATTTTATATCCTGATATTTCCCCAAAATTCTTTATTAAATTCAACAAGGTCGGGATTGATTTTTTAAGATTCGACATAAACAAAATTATGTCATCGGCATACAGGGAGATTTTATGTTCTGTTGGTCCAACTTTAATTCCATATATTTGTGGATATAAACGTACTGCCATCGCTAAAGGTTCAATTGCCATAGTAAACAATAAAGGTGAAAGTGGACAGCCTTGTCGACATCCTCTATTGATCTTTATTGATTTTGAGATATTGCTGTTTGTTAGGATTTCTGCTGTAGCATTATTGTATATTATCTGAACCCATTTTATGAAATTATTTCCAAGTCCAAACCTTTGTAAGACTTCAAAAAGATAGGGCCATTCGACCCTATCAAAGGCCTTTTCGGCGTCCAATGATAGGAGAGCTGTATCCGGTGCTTCTTTATTAGAATAGATAATATTAAATAGTCTTCTTACATTATGGAAGCCTTGTCTTCCCTTTATAAAGCCATTCTGATCTCGGTTAATAATATTTGGTAATATTTCTTGTAATCGTCTTGCTAAAATTTTGCAGATTATCTTAAGGTCAGCATTTAATAGACTTATTGGTCTCATATTTTCACATTTATTAGAGGGTTTACCTGGTTTTGGCAACAGTATAATTAAGGCATTATTCATGTATAGTGGTAAATTACTATTTTGAAATGCTTCTAAAACCATTTCCAAAAAAGGTTTTATTAATTTATTCTTAAATTTTTTATAAAGGTCAACTGGAAGACCATCTGGTCCTGTACTTTTTCCTGATTTCATATTATCAATGGCTAGCCCAACTTCTTCTTGACTAA
Organism: Pholidichthys leucotaenia; assembly: GCA_020510985.1. Taxonomy (NCBI): domain Eukaryota; kingdom Metazoa; phylum Chordata; class Actinopteri; order Cichliformes; family Pholidichthyidae; genus Pholidichthys; species Pholidichthys leucotaenia. Next base: position 381,964,188 of record CM035837.1, on the reverse strand, counting down.
TTTTAGACTCCAGTATCTCCCTGTTTTCATTTGGAATACACGGTGTAGATAGTCCATCCAAAAACCCTTTTAGTTTTAAGTCAGTTTCATTTTTTGTATCATATAATTTTTCATAGTAATCTCTAAAGGCTCTATTAGTTTCTAAAGGATCTACAACTACCTGTCCGTTACTTATAATACTGGTGATTGGTGTTTTAAATTCTAATTGTTTAATCTGCCATGCCAATAATTTTCCCGATTTTTCACCTTGTTCATAAAAAGATTGCTTCAATCTTAGAAGACTCGAGGCAGCTCTATTTGCTGATTTTTTGTCATATTCAGCTCTCAGAATCAGTAATTCATTTTCTAACTTTGGGTCACTTCCTGCATACACTTTTTCTTGAAGAATTTTTAGTTTATGTTCCAATTGGACTCTCTCCTCTCGAGTCTTCTTAGATTTCGAACCTGTATAACTAATAATATGCCCCCTAATAAAAGCTTTGAAAGCCTCCCACTTTATGCATGCTGATGTTTGTGTAGTATTGATATCAAAGAACTCATCTATCTGTTTTTCTATGTACTTAACAAATTCCTCATCCTGAAGCCATTTATGCTCACCTCACATTTTTGTAAATATTTTATTATATCTTTTCATGGGACAACACTGACGATATGACACTTTGATACAATATAAAGTAGTCAGTGTACAGCCTGTATAACAGTGCAAGTTTGCTTTCCCCTCAAAATAACTCAACACACAGCCATTAATGTCTAAACCGCTGGCAACAAAAGTGAGTACACCCCTAGTGAAAATGTCCAAATTGTGCCTGAAGTGTCAACATTTTGTGTGGCCACCATTATTTTTCAGCACTGCCTTAACTCTCTTGGGCATGGAGTTCACTAGAGCTTCACAGGTTGCCACTGGAATCCTTTTCCACTCCTCTATGACGACATCATGGTGTTAGAGAGCTTGCGCTCCTCCACCTTCCGTTTGAGGATACCCCACAGATGCTCAATAGGGTTTAGATGTGGAGACATGCTTGGCCAGTCCATCACCTTTACCCTCAGTTTCTTTAGCAAGGTATTGGTCATCTTGGAGGTGTGTTTGGGGTCATTATCATGTTGGAATACTGCCCCACAGCCGAGTTTCCAAAGAGTGGGGATCATGCTCTGCTTCAGTATGTCACAGTACATGATGGCATTCATGGTTCCCTCAATGAACTGTAGCTCCTCAGTGCCAGCAGCACTCATGCAGCCTCAAACCATGACACTCCCACCACCATGCTTGACTGTAGGCAAGACACACTTGTCTTTGTACTCCTTACCTGGTTGCCGTCACACACGCTTGACACCATCTGAATCAAATAAGTTTATTTTGGTCTCATCAGAACACTGGACATGGTTCCAGTAATCCAAGTCCTTAGTCTGCTTGTCTTCAGCAAACTGTTTGCGGGCTTTCTTGTGCATCATCTTTAAAAGGGGCTTCCTTCTGAGACGACAGCCATGCAGACCAATTTGATGTAGTGTGCGGTGTATGGTCTGAGCACTGAAAGGCTGACTCCTCACCCCTTCAACCTCTGCAGCAATGCTGGCAGCTCTCATACGTCTAGTTTCAAAAGACGATCTTTGGATATGAGGCTGAGCACGTGCACTCAACTTCTTTGGTCTACCATGGCGAAGCCTGTTCTGAGTGGAACCTGTCCTGTTAAACTGCTGTATGGTCTTGGCCACCATGCTGTAGCTCAGTTTCGGGGTGTTGGCAATCTTCTTATAGCTTAGGCCATCTTTACTGTATGTAGAGCAACAATCCTTTTTTTTTCAGATCCTCAGAGAGTTGTTTGCCATGAGGTGTCATGTTGAACTTCCAGTGACCAATATGAGAGTGTGTGAGAGCGATAACACCAAATTTAACACACCTGCTCCCCATTCACACCTGAGACCTTGTAACACTAATGAGTCACATGACATCGGGGAAGGAAAATGGCTAACTGGCACAATTTGAACATTTTCACTAGGGGTGTACTCACTTTTGTTGCCCGTGGTTTAGACATTAATGGCAGTGTGAGTTATTTTGAGGGGACAGCAAATTTACACTGTTATACAAGCTGTACACTGACGACTTTGCATTGTATCAAAGTGTCATATCTTCAGTGTTGTCCCATGAAAAGATATAATAAAACATTTACAAAAATGTGAGGGGTGTACTCCCTTTTGTGAGATACTGTATATACTATGAGTCTGACCAGTTTGTTCTTGAAGATGACCCATCATTATAGCCTAAGCACCTGACAGAGTGTTGCTATTTAGTTCAGAGAGAGCCTCTTTAATATTTTTTGTATTTATCCTTATTTTTTGTGTGATATATTCTCCCTAGGGGCAGCATGGTGGCAGAGTGGTTAGCACTGCGGCAGCACAGCAACTCACCCTTGGCCAGGGGATCCTGGATTCGATCCCAGCCCCCGACCAACAGTGATCTGTGTGGAGTTTGCATGTTTTCCCCGTGTCTGCGTGGGTTTACTCCGGGATTTCTCCAGTTTCCTCCCACATGCCAAAAACATGCAAGTTAGGTTAATTGGCATCAAATCTGGGAATTCTAAATTGTCCTTAGGTATGACTGTGAGAGTGAATGGTTGTCTGTCTCTCTGTGTTGGCCCTGCGATGGACTGGCGATCTGTCCAGGGTGTACCCTGCCTCTCGCCCAAAGATGCTAGGATAGGCTCCAGCCCCCCCGTGACCCGAAAAGGATTAAGCGGAAGAAGATGGATGGATGGATGGACATTCTCCCTAGTGTCTACATAGTACAGAGGAGGGAGCACAATGGCTGACTCTGCAAAATGGACCAGCAGCAGACTGTGAGCTGGACCCTGCTGGCAAATGTGGGTATGTGTAAACAAACAACAGATCTTTCATGTGAATTGCTGTTGTTTTGTTTTTTTTATAATGCACAAGAGTCTACATTTAAATTAAGATTTGAGGTTAGTAATCCACTATACTACAAAAACAGGATGTCACTCGATAAGAAGAAGCCATCTTTGTTGTCATTCAGGCTATACAGCCAATCCTGTACGGTAGAACAAAATTATGTTTCTCCTATCTACAATGCTAATCACATGTAGAATCAGAGGGGTTGCTGCCATGCAAGGCACCGCCACAAACGACTTCTCCTTCCCCCATTCTATTATGCTGAGCACCAAGCTAGAAGGCGGAAAGTACCATTTTTATATGGTCTTTGGCATGACCTGGCTGGGATTAAATAGTTACTTGAGCTGCAAATGTGCAAACTGTTAACTCCACCACCACAAACATCATTGTAGTTGGTTTGGAGACGCTTTAAAAAAAACAATGCAATTATTCTTTTATTTTTTCCATGTAAATTTTCATCTTTATTCTTCTGAATGGCATTTTCCCACAAAATTTTATGACTTTTTCAGTAATCTGCAGTTTTTTCTTGTAACTTTGACCTTTTTTCCTCATATAGTGTTACTTTAAGCATCTTTGTTTTTCTACAGATGTAGTTCCTGATACCTGAATGATATCATCATTTGAAGCCTTCTGAGGACAATAAGTTTCAGGGAGGATGTCAGTAAGGGCTGAATGAATGAATGAATGAATGAATTTTATTTGGTAATGAACATACTGTGGTGGCACTGTGTGGGGGGTTCTCCACCCGGAGTCAGAAGCCAGGGGGAGGATGGAACAAGGGACTGAAGGAGGAAGTGGCACCGGGGAGTCTCAGACGTAAAAGAAATTACTGTCCGCCCCCCGGGGAGTTCAGGAGACACCAGAGCTGCTGGAGGAAGAGAGAGTGTGAGAAGCGGGACTGGTGTTATATGATGTTAATGTGCCACGCATGTCTTTGTCCACTGAGTGTATTGTTTTTTGGCTCCCTGGGTCTCATGGGATGGAAATAAAGGTTATAAAAAGGAGGCGCCCAGAGACCCGGATTGAGTATTTTCTGCACTTGATGTTGGAAGAGGAATAAAGTTCATGTGTCGTGCAGCTCTCTGCCTCGTCTGCTTTCCTCTTCCATATTGGTGGCCCCAAGATGTGCCATGGAGAATGAGCCGAGCACCGCCCCGGAAACAACCCAGCGGGAGAACACCAGCACCACTTGCGCTGTCACAGTCAAGCTCCCAGACTTCTGGCTTCACAGTCTGACTGCGTGGTTCCTTCATGTAGAAGCCCAGTTCGCACTCCGCGGGATAACAACAGACGACACAAAATATTACCATGTGGTCGCTACGAATGGATGTGCGCAACAGTCGATGAGCCTGCTCCAGGAACCTCCGACCCAGGGGAAATATGAAGCGCTCAAGCAGATGCTACTCCTAAGCAGGAGAGACTCCTAACGCGTTTGGAGGTAGGTGTCAGATCAGCCGTGGAGCTCATGGAAAGCATGTTAGCGCTGAGGGGGAAGAACGATGAATCTTTCCTGTTCACCCACCTGTTCCTCAGGAACCTACTTGCTACAGCGAGGGCGATCCTGGCCAACTCACTACTGCTGGTGATCAAGGACTACCGCGCCCTGGACCAGGAAGCGGGCCGCATCATTTTAGCAACCAGAGCTCTCAGCGTGCATGCAGTGGCACCAGCATCCATGAGGGACTCCAGTGAGGTCAAGGAGCCGTTGGTGGTAGCTGGGACAGACGCCAAGAGACACAGGAATGGGGCGATCTGTTTCTATCATTGCCGTTTCAGCTCAGATGCCCAACGCTGTCTGCCGCCGTGCCAATTCAAGAAGCCGGGAGCACAGCACGGCCAGCAGTCAGTAGCAGCTGCAACCGCTGGTGACAGGAACAAGGTGCTTTTCATCATGGACACATGTTCGGGGAGCCGGTTTTGGTGGACTCCGGCTCCCAGAAGAGCCTCATCCTGCCGGTCAGCGCAGACAGGTCAGCAGGAGGCAGCGGTCCTGAGCTCACCGCCACCAACGGCTCCACTATCAGGATGTTTGGCAAACAGACACTGGCGATATGCTTGCACGGACGCAATTATGAGTGGGACTTTGTGGTAGCTGCGTGCTTTGCCCCCATTTTAGGCACAGATTTTTTTATGTGCTTATGGGTTGTTAGTAGATGTTGCCAACAGACATTTAGTGGACACTGTCTCTTTTGCCTCCTTGCGCTGCACAGCTTGGGGAGCTGGGTCAACAACACTGGCTAATGTTGTAGCTCCAGGGGGTAAGTACCAGCATTTGCTTTCACAGTTCCCGGCATTTACAGTCCCGACTTTTTCTGCTACAGCAACCAAACATGGGGTCGAACATTTCATAACCACAAAAGGCCCACCGGTGTTCACGTGACCTTGGCGCCTAGACACAGCTAAACTGGCCAGCACGCGCGAGGACTTTGCCAACTTAGAGTAGCTGGGCATTGTCAGGCGCCCCAACAGCCCGTGGGCATCCCCACTATACATGGTGCCTAAGGCCGACAGATCGTGGCGACCGTGCAGCGATTTCCGGTGCTTGAACAATGCCACGGAACATGATTGGTATCCCATCCGGCACATCCAGGATCTTCCATGCACCTGACCGGGACGCGTGTTTTTTTCAAAAACGGATCTGGTCTGCGGTTACCACCAGGTCCTGGTGCACGCAGAGGACATTCCCAAAACAGCAGTAATAACTCCTTTTGGCCTTTTCACGTTTTTACACATGCCGTTCGGGTTAAACGGCACTGCGCAAACCTTCCAGAGAATGATGGATGCGGTGCTCTGTGACCTGCCTTTCTTTTTTGTCTACAAACGACATTCTGGTGGCTAGTGCGTCTGAGGAGGAGCACCTCGCCCATCTCAAAATGGTTTTCCAAATTTTAGAAGCGCACGGGCTTATTGTTAACCCGGCGAAGTGCCAGTTCGGTGTGACAGTGATCGATTTTTTGGGTCACCGCATTTCGCTGGAGGGCACGATTCCTCTACCTGATAAGATCAAATCAAATCAAATCAAACTTTATTGTCATATTGCTGTACATACAACTGTAGTGCAGGCAAGATGAAATTGCGTTTCTCTCGGCATCCATATAAGAAGCAGCATGATTAAGACACACTCCCACATAGCTCCACCCCCCACCCCACCCCCACCCCCCCATCCATTCACACATCCCTGAGACATACTTGGGGAAAAAGAATAACTAACTATAATATACAAAATGTCCATAGGTGCAGTAGTGTGTATGTGAGATTCCGGGTCAGCTGTTCAGCATCCTGACAGCTTGTGGGAGGAAGCTGTTGATCAGTCTGGTGGTTCTGCCTCTGATGCTCCGGAATCGTTTACCAGATGGAAGAAGTTCAAAGTGTTTATGCAGAGGGTGAGAACGGTCCTTGACAATGTTCAGTGCCCTGCTCCTACAACGGTTCTGAAAAAGTTCTTGGACAGAGGGGAGGGAGACTCCAATTACCCTCTCCGCCCCCTTGACTATCCTCTGCAGGGCTTTTTTGTCTGACATACTGCAGCTGGAGTACCATGTAGCAATGCAGTACGTCAGAACACTCTCCACCACACCTCTGTAGAAGGTCCTGAGGATGCAGATGGGGAGAGAGGCCTGTTTGAGTTTCCTCAAGAAGTGTAGTCTCTGCTGAGCCCGCTTCCTGATCTCCAAGGAATTCTTGCTCCAGGTCAGGTCCTGCGAGATCTGCACTCCGAGGAACTTGATGTTCTCTACTCTCTCCACTAAACGGCCGCCGATGCTGAGGGGGACGTGCTCAGGCTGTGACCGCCGGAAGTCGATAATCATCTCCTTCGTTTTGTCCACGTTAAGCACCAGATTGTTCTCCCTGCACCAGCCCTCCAGGTCTCTCACTTCTTCCCTGTACATTGATTCCTCATCCCTCTGAATAAGTCCCACCACCGTGGTGTCATCTGCAAACTTAATAATCTGGTTCCCCTCGTGTTTGGATACACAGTCATGTGTTAGAAGTGTAAACAACAGGGGACTGAGTACACAGCCTTGAGGGGTTCCGGTACTCAGCATGACAGAGTTGGAGATGTTGTTTCCAACCCAGACAGACTGAGGTCTCTCAGTCAGGAAATCCAGGATCCAGAGACATGTGGCGGTGTTCAGACCGAGAAGGAGTAATTTCTCTATCAGTCTCTGGGGAATAATGGTGTTAAATGCTGAACTGAAATCAATGTACAGGAGTCTGGCGTAGGTGTCTTTCTGGTCCAGGTGGGTGATGACAGAGTGTACGGTGGTGACTATAGCATCCTCCGTGGAGCGGTTTGAACGATATCCAAACTGGAGCGGGTCATGTGATGCAGGGAGGCAGGCTGTAATGTGTGGTTTGACAAGCCGTTCAAAACACTTCATCACAATTGGTGTAAGTGCAACAGGACGATAGTCATTCAAACAGGACACCACTGGTTTCTTTGCCACCGGTACAATGATAGAGGTCTTGAAGCATCCACGGCATGGCTCCATGACAACATTCCTGACGAGGCCATTCAGCTGGAAGATATGGCGATGTTCCGTGCCGACAGGGAAACGGCGAGCTCCGGTAAGAGCCGGGGGGGTGGGCTATGCATCTATGTTAACAAGAACTGGTACGTTAATGCCACGTTAGTGTCTAAACACTGCTCTCCGTTGGCGGAGTTCCTTATTGTTAATTGTCGGCCATTTTATCTGCCGAGGGAATTCAGCAACGTGTCGGACTTTCTGTGTCCGCAGACCGTAAGGGCCTTACAAGAATTTTTGGGCATGGTCTACTTTTATAACTGTTTCCTCCCCCGGGCAGCTGCTGCAGCTGTTGTACACCGTGCTTAAGAAAAAGAAGCCTGTGGAAAACATCGACTGGACCCCTGAGCGAATCCAGGCTTTTGCAGATGCCAAAACAGAGCTTGCTAACGCCGCTTTGCTAGCCCACCCTGCCCCGTCAGCACGGATAGTGCTCACTACGGACGCGTCTGACATTGCCATAGGGGCAGTGGTGGAACAGTATGTCTCCAGTTTGTGGCAGCCGCTTGTGTTTTTCAGTCGTACTTTGCGCGACAATGAATGCAAATACAGTATGTTCAACAGAGAATTGTTGGCGCTCCACCTGGCAATGCCCCATTTCCAGTTTCGGCTAGAAGGGCATGAGTTCACCGCATTCATGGATCATAAACCACTAACATACGTGATGTCCAAGGTCTCAGAACCGTGGTTGGCCTGGCAGCAACGGCATTGGGCCATGATCTCGGAGTTCACGACCGACATTCAACATGTTGCCGGTAATCTCAATGTTGTGGCTGATTGCCTGTCGTAGTAGATTTCCCTGCCATGGCCGCGGAGCAAACTGGGGACGTGGACATTCTTTTTAAGTATGGGGTTTTTAGTTCCTGCTTTTATGTGTTCTTAGTTCTTTTTGTACCTTTTTAAATTTTGGCTTTTAACAAACCGTTTACTGAAGTAGTCATTTATGTTCCATTTTTTTAACATTCTTCTTAGCTCCATTTGCTTTTAGAATTTCTTATTTTTTGATGTGTTCTTAGCTCAGTTCTAAGTGTGGGTCTTTAGTTCCCTTTGCTCTTTGTGTTCTTAGTTTTATTTTGTATTTACAGTATGTGTTTTAGCTCCAGTGTTTCCTCAGGATGGTTGCTCCTTCACATGGTGCCTTGGTGCCAAGCAATGTCTCCTTTATTTTATATGTGTGTAAGAGAAGTAGGAGGTGATGTATGTGCCCGTGTTGTGTTTGTGGGTATGTTTATGGGAGGGTTGGAAGGGGTGGGGCTGTATAATGTAAAATATGTAATTAAATGTGTCTATTGTTTTTATCTATGTAAAGCACTTTGCGCAGCATCTAATGTTTTAAAAGTGCTATACAAACAAAGTTTGATTGATTGATTGATTGATTGATTTGCACGCTCCAGACCATGCCTACTGGGTTAAAGCTGGAGAGAAGGGTGGTGCAGGAAGGGTGCCCTCCCTTGCTCTGCGACATCTCCACCGGTTGCCCGCACCTGGTGGTTCTGAGCTCTTGGCGCCACCACATTTTTGAGTCAGTCCACTCCCTTTCGCATCCTGGCGTGCACACTTTGGTTAATCTGGTGGGGGTGAAATTTGTCCGGCCGTTCTTGTGCAAGGACATGAAAGAGTGGACTGCAGCGTGCATCGTGTGCCAGCGGGCCAAAGTGCACAAACACACCAGAGCCCCCCTCAAGCCATTCCAAATCCCGGCCAGGAGGTTCAACCACGTGCACGTGGATTTGGTGGGACCCCTCCCACCATTGCATGGTTTCACACACCTTTTGACAATCGTGGACCGTATCACGTGTTGGCCTGAAGTGGTCCCGCTGGCTTCCACCACATCCGCAGAAGTGGCTCACGCTTTTTTGTCGGCTTGGGTTGCACGGTTTGGATCCCTGTCGGACATCACTTCCGACAGGGGTCCGCAGTTTATTTCAGGACTCTGGTCCGCGATGACCCAGTGCCTGGGGGTCAAAATCCACCGCACACCTGCATACAACCCCCAGACTAATGGGTTATGCGAACGTTTTCATAGGCCGCTTAAGGCAGCTCTCAGAGCTTGGCTCACAGATGCAAACTGGGTTGACCGCCTGCCCTGGGTTTTTATAGGGTTGCGCTCCGCGCCTAAGGAGAATCTGGCAGCTTCCCCAGCAGAACTCATTTTTTCTCAGCCGCTGCGGATCCCTGGGGAGTTTTTATTGGAAAGCCCCGTGCCCGGGGCCGATCGGCCCGTGCAATTTTTGCACAGTACGGAGGCTGTTACCATGCCGAGCCCGGCCCACTATTGTTTTCCCCACACCTTCATCCCGAAAAGCTTGCAGAACTCCAGTTTTGTTTTTATCAGGCACGATGCACACCGGACCCCGCTGCGCCCACCGTACAATGGACCATTCAGGGTGCTGGAAACTGGGGCAAAGCATTTTGTGTTAGACTTGGGGGGGCGTAGGGAGACCCTCTGCATCGAGAGGCTGAAGCCTGCTTTTGTGTTGGCAGACGAGCAGACGGTGTTGGCCCAAGCTCCCCGGCGTGGACGCCCACCTTCGGTGGCTCCACAAGTTGGTGTTCCCTCGATAGATCCCTGCGCTCGCGAAGCTAACATGTCCCCCCCTCACCCTTTATCCCTACACAGACTAATGTGCCCACCTGTACACCTCGCCGGCAGGGTGTTTCGACCGGACGGGCGACCCCCCGCTACAGCCGCTATGGGCGCAGGCTCAAGCCCAAAGGATGGGGGGGTTAGTGCCCTTTCTGGGTGTTCGGGGGGGGGAGGGGGCTGTGTGATGGCACTATGTGGGGGGTTTTCTACCCAGAGTTGGAAGCTGGGGGGAAGATGGTTTCAGATGCAACAGAAAGGACTATCCACCCCCCGTGGTGTTCAGGAGACACCAGAGCCACTGGAGGAAGAGAGGGTGTGAGAAACGGGACTGGCGTTATATGATGTTAATGTGCCATGCATGTCTTTGTCCACTGAGTGTATTGTTTTTGACTCCCTGTGTCTCATGGGACAGAAATAAAGGTTATAAAAAGGAGGTGCCCAGCGACCCAGATATATTTTCTGTACTTGATGTTGGAAGAGGAATAAAGTTCATGTGTCGTTCAGCTCTCTGCCTTGTCTGTTTTCCTCTTCCACAATACAATCAAAACAATTAAAAATATGTAGGGCACATCAGAACAACCGAAAGGGTGTAGACTGAAGCTAGTGCTTATGTAGCCTATCCCGTTACAATTTAAAAATCAGTAACATAAAAATTTAAGTCATATCCAAAAATGTGAAAAGAAAGTGTAAAACAAAGAAAAAATATCGCCCCATTTCTGTCTTTGCCTTAAGCCCCAAATGGACTAAGTCCGCCCTTGCCCCTTGTTTAAGTTTGATGTGTGAATGTGATAGGCTCTTAAAGTGCTGATGATACGATTTTGACTGCATCTAATTTTACAAACATATAATACAATATGACGAAATAGGTGGGTCTGTGCAACTCTAAGTCAAACAGTCTTGTTTTCACGCAAATATCCGACGTTTCCAAGAACGCCACGGCACCAATTGTGTCAGTGGCTGGAAAACCCCCTGGCCATGTGATGTCAGCAGGAGAACACAGCGGTTGGCTGCCCATTCTACACGCATGATGGAAGTGGTTGAATCATTGATGATGGTTCCAGCACATGTAGTCTGGAATTGATTTGTGTTGTCCAATCTTCAGACAATTATAGTTCAGAAGAATGGGGTGATAATGAAGAATCTGGGGGCATCAGACCTTATAGGTTTGAGCCGTACCAAGCGGACATCCTGCCTAGCGAGTCAGACTCAGAGAGTGACGGTGATGAGGCAAATATGCCTGCCACAGCAGCAGCAGCAAACATACGGCAAATTATTTGTCTATAAATATAATTTATTTAAACCTGATTTTTCAATAAAATCATAGTAGTGTATTTATAATAAAATTGAAACATCTACCTGATACTGTCAATGACCCTCCCCCCAATAAACAAATCAAAAGATACTATTTTTTATTTTTGCAGGTGCCAGTGTGGTCTGTGTGTGAGCATGACAATAGAGGAGGAGAGTATTTGCTGTCAGGAGCAGGACAAGGTGAAGCAGAAAATTCCGGACAGTGCTATAAAGTGTATCACTAGTCATCACAACTTCCCGGCGGTGTGTCTGAATGAAGATGTGTTGGAAGTGGCCTACTTCACCTGTAAACATTATGTGAATGTGAATTATGGGAACAACTGGAAGCGATATACAGCTTACAGACAGTTCATCAGATGGTGCTACCACTACCTTGGTGAGAAAGTCCGAGTGCCAATACCTGCCTGTGTCGTTCACAAGATCAGACAGACCTTTCCAATACAAGAGGGACAATATGTTGATTTTACTTATGCTGACTAACAACCTTTATGTTTTCGTGGTGTTGTTTTTCATTCAATACATGTTCATCTGACCACAACTGTTGTCAGTTTTTACAAGAAAATAAAATTACAAAATATTTATAAGATAAGATAAGATAAGATAAGATAAGCCTTTATTAGTCCCACAACGGGGAAATTCCAGGATTGCAACAGCACAGGGATAGCAACACTCAGAGCAACAATCAGAAGGCAAGAAAAAAAACAAAAACAAAAAAAACAAGCAAGCAAGAGCAGCTAATATACATATGTACATATTACTATAAAATATATATATACACACACACAGACACACAGTGCAGAGCATTGTAGCTGGATGGAATAAATATATGAATATGTAAACACACAGTGTGGAGCATTGTAGCTAGATGGAATAAATATGTGAATATATAAACACCCACAGTACGGAGCAATGTAGCTAGATGGAATAATATGTAGATATATAAACACACAGTGCGGAGCATTGTAGCTAGATGGAATAAATATATAGATATATAAATATAAACACACCCAGTGCGGAGCATTGTAGCTAGATGGAATAAATATGTAAATATATAAACACACACAGTGCAGAGCATTGTTATAGCATTGTTATATTCTCTGTGTTGTAGTGTGATACTTGAAAAAACTGTTGTCATCATTGGGACGTTGCATGCAATCCTGTATCAATCCTGGGTGTTTGAACAAGAGATAGAAATTTTTTTTTATTTTGCAAATATAGTATAATTTTTTTTTTTTTAGTAAATTAGAGCATACTCATGGCCATAACTTATCATTTTAATGTTCATTTGTCTGTAAAACCCCTTTAGAAATTAAAATTATTCTCTGTGTTACTGATGGCAACATCCTTAAAAATAATGTATTCCCTATTATTTATGTCTCATTAAAAATACAATTTTGTTTGTTATCATTGTTTATTAACTGCTTTTGTCTTGTATCAACTGGCATGTGATTTTCAACAATAATAAGAAAAGCAATAGAAGCAACTGATAGTCCTCATTTTTTTCTAGAGTTTGGTCATAAGAAAAACAATACTCATAACTGGTATAGCACACATGTACTATAACTATCAAAAATGTTAAATTAATTACTATAACAGGAAAAAGTCAAAATTAGTGGCAATGAATACAATATAGCCAGTTGGTGTCACAAACCGAGCCGGTGTTATCCTGTAGGCTCGGTTCTGACCATTCTCTGTGGCTCAGGCATCGGGTTTATTATGCATTATCTTTTGAGTTCTTGTTGTTTTTATGTCTGTGTTCCTTTTCTTTTCCATGCCTGTAGTCACCACTCTGGCCGGCGGTTGTTGGGCAGCCCTTTTGACCCACTTTCAGGTGGGCGCTGTACAACGTTCGCCGGTCCGACCATGTGCCCTCTCTCTTTGACAGTCAGCTGTTCATGTTTTGCGTGCATCATCTGCCGTGTTATCAGCCAGTCAATATTGCCAACACTATCACGACGTGTTAGCCACTCCACACAGCTGTGGTTCTGTTGTGCCCCTTGAAGCGATGTCGGCCCAACAGTGGTTAACACGTCTCCTCTCCATGCGTTCACTAGGTGATGTCGGCCCCAAACGCCAACTGTAAGTGTTTCTGTTTATTTTTGTAAGTCTTCAGCTTTTTGGGAACTGTTGTTATCAGTCTTATAAATGTGCTGTGGTTAATCCTGCGCGTAAATCCATTCATCCTTCCCCTCCTCCGTGCGCTGCGTAAAAGCGCACGAGGAGCGCACAAGGAGGCTTATGACAGTTGGAGGTGAAGCATGTGATGTGGTCTTTCACGGCCTGCTGTTTATCTAAGCCTGCGACACAACGTGAAGGCATAGCCATAAAACTAAAACAAGAAACCAGAGAAACTTTCTGTTACAAAACTGCTGGCATTCCAGTCAACAACACCAGTGTCCGTTCTCTTGCTGACGTCATTTCCGCCTCCTTCTTCATTCAGTGGGCGGCGCCACAGTCCAGTCAGCGGCTGCGGATTTTTGATGATAACTATGTTATGCAGGCACGCTTGTAACTATTATATTGATCATCGACAATGACTTTTGGGTTTATACAGCATGCTAAAAAATGTCAAAATCGTATCATGAGCACTTTAAGTAATTTCAGTTTCCTTTATTAGTGCGTGATTTGGGTCCTAAATTGGGGAGGGTCTTAATTGTGTGCGTGCTTTTGGACTTTCTACAGGGAGGGGAAAATGTTGTATTGCAATTTATGCTTTTATTTGTTTTTTTTTTATTTAAGTTTTTGTAAAGGGTATACAGGTCATTACAGCATTGCATTGTTTACATTTTCATCACATGTTCCCTTATTTTTTGCTATTTGACAACATTGGTAGTATAGTTATTACAACAACCCCCCCTTTTTTTTAAAGGGAAAGAAAAAGTGAAGTTAAGGAGAATTAAATAAAAAACAAACAAACAAACGAATAAACAAACAAACAGAACAGCAAAAAACAAACAAACAGAAAATTAAGTAATTAAAAGTAAAAGAGCAACTGAGTAGCATTGGAACAAAGAGCGGGACCATTATTGAAATGGTATTTGTCAAAGATTAGTTCTAATGGAAGACACATATGCGATCCAGGGTTGCCAAAAGTTTATGAACCCATCCATGTCCTGTCTCAGTGCGAATGTCAACTTTTCCATCGAGTAAATGTCTTGAATCACGTTAATCCAATCTTCAGGTGTAGGACAGTCCTTCAGCATCTATTTTTTAGTTAGGGCTTTTTTACTTGCCAATATTAAAACATTGAATAAGTATTTATCTCCTCGTCTTTCCAGTGAGTCCGGTAATAAACCCAAATATAAAGTTACAAAAGAAAAGGGAACTGTTATTTTGAATATTTTCCCCAATATTGTCTGTACATTGGACCAATATTGGTGGATAACTGGGCATGACCAAAACACATGAAAATGATTTGCAGTCTTTTCACCACACAAGCGCCAACAGTTCAACCCCTTATGGGTCAATTTGTTTTGTGCAGGTGTTCTGAAAAATCTTACCAAGTTTTTCCATCCAAATTCTCTCCACTGCAGGGATGAGGTACTTTTCCATTGCTGTTTATTTAGCTTTTCCCATATTTCCAATTGTAAAGTGAAATTCCCCTCTTTTTCCCATCTCTCTTTTATATACGATGTGTTGTCTCCTTTTAAGTCTTGAAGACCTTGGTATATTTTAGAAATGTATCTGATCCCTGGGATCCCTTTATATGCCATTAAGAAGACCTTCAGAACACCTGACTGGGCCCTTTCCAAATCCTCCTTTTTAAGTATATTGTTTATGTGATGTCTAAGCTGAAAGAACCTGTAAAGATCTTGATTTATTAGACCTTGTTTTTTCAAATCTTCAAAACTTCTTAAAGTTTGCCCCTTAAAAAAATCGTAATATTTTATCAGCCCTTTCTCTTTCCACTCTTTAAATCTAGTGTCTGTTTTATTGGGGGTAAAGTCTTGATCATAGGCAATCCATTGCAGAAGTCGATAGGGCTCTTTAGCTTGATTCTCTCTGACTATCTTGAACCAAATTTTTAGCAGGGTCTCTATCCACGGGTTAGTGTTATTCAGAAGTTTAGATAAGGCATTGTTCCCTATTATCGCCTGTAGGGGGATGTCACTTGTTATTTGGCATTCCATCTCCTTCCATTGTGCAGTGTAGACTGGGTTACATATCTCTACTAAAGTTTTAATTTGTGCAGCTATAAAATAGTCCCTGATATTTGGCAGTGCGAGCCCACCTTTGTCTTTGTTTAGCTGTAGGGTTCTATATCTGATTCTAGGTCTCTTACCCTGCCATATGAATCTTGAGATCCTTCTGTCCAGTTCCTGCCATGTTTTTTTGGGAGGTTCTACCGGTATTGTTTGGAAAAGGTATAGAAGACGTGGAAGTATATTCATTTTGACTGCTTCAATTCTTTGTGCGGTACCTAAGAATGGTATCATATTCCATCTTGCTAGGTCAGATTTTATTTTTGTCACCAGTGGATCATAGTTTAGTGTTATAATTTTGTCGAGTTGTTTCGGGATATTGACCCCCAGATATTTCATAGATTCCAACTCCCAGTTAGTTTTGAGTTCATTTAGTGAAAAATGATTTGGGTCATAGTTGAATGTTAAAACTTGGGTTTTATGCATGTTTAATTTGTACCCTGATAAATCTCCATAGTCTGAAAAAACTGAGATTAGTTCTGGTAGAGAAGTGTCTGGCTGCCCTAGGTATATTAAAATGTCATCAGCAAAGAGTGCTATTTTATGTTCTTTCTGACCAAGTGTAATACCTTGAATTTCTTGATTTTGTCTTATCCATTGGCTCAGAGGTTCTATGAAGATTGCAAAGAGCAGTGGAGACAGGGGGCAGCCTTGATGACATCCTCTTTCCAGCTCAAAAGATGATGATAAATTACCGTTAATCCTTATTTTAGCTGTTGGTTTTTTATATAATGCCTGTATAGTTCTAATGAAGTTGTTATGAAAATTGAAACTGGATAAGATTTTATATAGGAAAGACCAGTCAACCGAATCGAATGCTTTTTCAGCATCTAATCCCAATATGACTGCATTTAAGTTATATTTTTTTATATGATGAATTATGTGTAAAGTGCGTCGAATGTTGTCTTGTGTCTGTCTTTGTCTTATAAAACCTGTTTGGTCTAAGTGAATTAAGTCTGTCAGTATGTTTTCTAACCTTTTGGCAAGGATAGTGGTAAAAAGCTTATAGTCCTGATTTAATACACTGATTGGTCTGTAGTTGGAGCATTCTAGTTTATCCTTTTCAGGTTTAGGTATAACTGCAATGACCCCTTCTCTCCAGGAGGGGGGGATTTCCCCTGTGTGGAGGACGTAGTTAAATGTTTTCAGGAGGAGAGGAGATAGTTGCTGTTTAAAGGTTTTGTACCATTCTGCTGTATAGCCATCTGCTCCTGGGGATTTGTTAGCTTTAAGTTTCATAATTGCTTTTTCCAATTCTTTAGGTTGTATTTCTGACAGTAGAGTTTTATTTTGTGATTCCGTAAGTTGGGGAAGGTTTAATGTGTTTAGGAATGTCTCGGATGCGTTTTTATGTTTTTTGTGGGAGTATAAGTTCTTGTAGTAATTCTCGAAGCTTTTAAGAATATCCTGAATTCTGAATTTTATTTCCTTTGATACTGGGTCTCTGATTTTGTAGATTGCTCTTTCCGTTTGTTGTTTCCTCAATTTATAGGCTAGTAATTTTGCCGATTTACTGCCTGCTTCATAGTGTTTTTGTTTCAGAAATGTAAGTTTCTTCTGGATTTCTATTGTGTAGATCTCATTTATTTGATTTTTAATTTCTTTGATCTTGAGCGAGCCATTAGAATGAGTGTTATCTTTGTGTTCTTTTTCTAGGTTCTTGAGCTCTGACTCTAGTGTGATTAGTTTTTCTTGTCTCAGTTTCTTTTGGGTTGCCAGTTTTGCAATAATTTTTCCCCTTATTACAGCTTTGCACGCATCCCACAGTATTAAAGGGGATACTTCTCCATTATTGTTTTCTTCCAAATATCTGAGAATATCTGATTCCAATTCATCTTTCAGTGGCCCTTTCAGGACACTTGAATTCAACCTCCAGGAAAATGTATTATTTGTGTATTTTTGGATGTTTAAATCCATATAGATCGGACTGTGGTCGGAGAGATCCATCAGTCCTATCTTACATGTTTTTACTCTTCCAATGTCTCTATTAAACATAAAAAAGTAATCAATCCTTGAGTAAGATGAATGTGGCGTTGAATAAAAAGTATAATCTTTTACATTGGGGTTGAATTCCCTCCATACGTCACAGATTCCCATTTCTTTTAGTAGCATCCGAGTATTCCTATTTTGGGTGTTATTTTGATGTGAAGAATTACCTGTTGCAGCCCAGTATGGATTCAGTCTTAGATTGAAGTCTCCACCACATATCACTAAACCTTGGGCTTTAGTTATCATTAGGTCGAATACATTTTTATAAAATTTCCATTTAGCCCCTGGTGGTGCATATACATTCAGCAGGGTGATATCTTCTCCCTCTAGCCGCCCAGTTACCAAACTGTACCTCCCTTCTTTATCTTTGTTCGGATTTTTTTTCAAATGTAATTTTGGTTGATATCAATGTCGCTACTCCCCTCCTCCTCCCTGATTTAAATGAAGATGAAGAGATCATTTTAAACCCTTGTCTACTGAGTTTAGTGTGTTCCACGTCTGTTAGGTGGGTTTCTTGTAAAAATACTATTTCTGCTTTGTCTTTTTTCATTTTGCGTAGAATCTTGGATCTTTTAACTGGATTCAGGATCCCTTTTACATTATATGAGGCTATTTTGGTTACACCCTGTTTCTCCATTGTATTTTCTTATTTAGTATAACAGTGTGGTGGCCCTCTTTTTTGCTACTCAGAAACTGAAAGAACATTAAGAACATAAAAAACATTAAGTACATAATGTACGAAACTTTAAAACAAAAAACTGTCAAAAAAACTTCCTGAGCTGGGGTCTCTTTAAAGACCCTGTAAGAGCCCTGATAGAGTGTGGGCTCTGAGGGAAATTCCTCAAACTCTGTTACGTGTTGAGGGCCCTCTCTTACCCCTGTAAGTTGTCCCATGTTTTTAACGTGAATTTCAGATCCCAATCCGAATTTGTAATGATTTTTTTTTTTTTTTTTTTTTTTTTTATGCCTATACCCTATGAGCTTGTGTGCACCCTCCCACCCCCATCACAGCAAACATTCACTCTAATACAGTATTTGTTAATGTGGGGAGAACATGTGGGTCATTGTTACATTTCTATTTTAACATGATTTTTTTTTCCCCCTTTAAATTAAGAAGACATTTGTTTCTAATGCTAAAACTGCTCCATGAAAGGTTTTACCACATGCTGATTCTGCATCTTCTTTAATGTTTGTTACCTTGTAGGAAGGGGGATGGAAGTGCAGAGTGACTGAAGAGAGAAAGGAAAAAAAAAAAAAAAAAACCAAAAAGGTCGCTATTCCTTTCTGGAACTGGAAAGCTTATCTTTGTAGCTCTGGGGCTGGGTGTTCCCGCTGCTGGCCCGTGGATTTTGAAGGTCTCTGGGTGGACCACGTTTGAGCTCTGATTTTCTCGCTCAGATCTGCTGCGGGTTTAAACACCGTTACCGGGAGTCCTCTTCTTGCCATGTCAGTTGTTGCTTCTTCCGCTGAATTGTAGAGACATGACTTTTCCCCGTAAAAGACCCTTAGCTTCGCCGGAAATGGCGTCTGAAAGCGTAGATTCTTTTCCCGTAAAACCTTTTTGGCGTCGTTATATTCCCGTCGCTTTTTAAGAACTTCAGGGGTGTAATCGTGTTCCACGAAGACTTTTCTTTCTTGATGCATAAATCCTTTCTTCTGCCAAGCCCGTCTTACAACTTCTTGTTTTATTTTGAAGTCGGAGAATCTTACCAACACTGAACGTGGGGGCGCTTCCGGGGCTGGCTTTGCGGCTAATGTGCGATGTGCCTTTTCTATCTTCAAATCGGTGGATTGTGGAATATCCAACTTCTCTCGCAAAAAGGATTCCACGCATTCTGCCACTGTGTTGAAACCATCTTCAGCTCCTTCTTTCAGACCGTGAATTCTTATGTTGTCTCGTCTCTGTCTTCCTTCTTGGTCGGCTAGCTTAGCCTCCAGCCTTGACTGTTTTCTGTGTAAATCCAGCACAGAATCTTCAAGCACTTTTATTCTGTCTTCAGCTTCCAAGATTCGGTTTTCGGCCTGGTCCATTCTGCTGTTCGCCCTTTTTAGATCCTCTCTGAATTCAAGAAATTCGGCCCGAAATCGTCGTAATTCGTCAAATAGCGATTTCAAGCTAATCCTTTTGTTAGCTAGGCCCAGGCACTCGTCTTCTGAACGGAGGTCCTCTGGTTCCGATTCCGCGGCCGCTGTGCGTCCTGATCTGGGGAATGTCAGTTTCCTCTGCTTTTGGTTAGGCATGGTGTTATTGTCTTTTGAATTTTAATCTTCCAAAAATCCATTAGGTCTGATTTTGAGGAGGTTTTCCTTGGATTGAGTCTGGGAGTTTCACCGTTAGGTTGCTATCACCATGGCGTCCAGACCGGAAGTCCTTATGCTTTTATTTGTGAAGTGTGGTGTAGTGGCGGCCACTTCCTCTTCCGCCACCGCACCGCCCCTATAAATACCAGCTGGCATCTTGGTTCGGGTCATCTTGGTCGGTAAACTAAATGGGCACCTGGGTAGACTACCAGGACACCCTCCTGTGTTGGGGTGGATTATTCTGCCGCCCATTCCCAAGATGCATTGGCTAATGCTACTTTCAGGACAAAGTCATCAAGGTATTTGGGCCTCTGACGCATCTTCGCCAAGCGCCCCACTGAAGGGGAACCTGCTCCAGGCTCTGTCGGCCACACCTGCGAGTCCCTAATACCCTCACCAGATGAGTCCCAACCCACATCAGTCTGCTCTGCTGCCATTCCTGGACTCTGTGCTGGTAACGACTTCCTGAGTCGGCTGAAGTGCCACCGTGACCCGTCCGAGAGCTTGAATGTGTCCTGGCCCTGCCGCTTTGCAATCTGTAGGGGTCCCATCTAGAAAGGCTGCAGTTTATGTGTGCGGTTGGGGTGTTTAATCCAGACCCGGTCCGACACATCGAGTCCGTGGGCTTTCACCCTGTGCTTCCTGTCGAAACGTCGTTTCATCTTCTGCTGCTGGGCAACGACCCGGTCTCGTGGAGGGTCTGTGTTCCCTGGAGAGGAGGTTGTGGGGGGCCTCAGTCAGTCCAGGTGCAGGTGGAGTTCACGCCCCAGCATGAGTTTCGCCGGGGAGCACCCTGTCGTGGCGTGGGCCGTTGCCCTGTAGTGGAGGAGTGTGCTCTGGAGGGCATCCAGGAACATGATGCGTTCCGCCAAATGGGCTCTCAGACCATTTTTCAGAGTCTTGTTGAAACGCTTCACACCCCCATTGGCTTGGGGGTGGTAGAATGCAGTTTTGATGTGTTCCACGCTCCTAACACTCAAAAACTCCTCAAACCCCCCAAGAGGTGAACTGTGGGCCATTGTCCATAGTGATGGCATCTGGGACCCCCCATCTGGCAAACAGTGATTAGAGGAAACCCGTAACCACCTCTGTCATGACTGAATTAGTGGGCAACACCTCTGGCCATTTGGAGAACAGATTGTAGACCACAAGCAAAAACCCCGGCTGTTCGGGGGTGCTGTATGCAGTTTGCCACAGATGTCTAATTGGCTGTGCTTCCAAGGGTCGTCTGGGTACGGTAATGGTCACAGGGGTGGGGGGGTGGTCTGCCGGTCTTTCTGCTCTCCAAGCACGAGACACAGTTGTAACCCTTGCCTTATGTTAATTAGGTAAGGGAAATAATTAAGTGTAGACCAGTTGCTAGGTTCGTAAAGGTTACAATAGGGAATTAAAATGAGTGTGGAATGAAATAGCTGGAGGCAAGAAATGAGCAATAATGGTTGTTATTTGTAGGGATAAAGCGAACAATATATACAAACAATTTACAACTATACAAATATAACAACGACCGGTATGAAATAAAACCCCAAAAATGTCCTACTGAGCTCAGTGTTTGTTTGCCCTTTTGGTCTAGTCGTTTGACCAGTCAAGATATCTTGTATCTCCCGATTCAGGTTTCTTTTCCTCTTTTAAAGCGGCAGCTTGAGTTGTTACCACTTCAATGTTGTGCACTGGAGAGAGGAAGGATGCCCTTCAATCGAGATCTTGGTCAGATCTCGGTTCAGTCTCGGTTCAGTCTCGGGTCAGGCTCGCCATCTCCATTCGGAGAGAATCCAGGATCCAGAAGGTTCTTGATCGGCCACCCAAAAAAACCTAGCCTGCACAACAATAATGGTATTATTGTTTACAGCTAGAGTGATTCGTTTTCCAATCCCTTCTTATATAACACCATAGCTTAGTGTTTAAATTCTTCTCTCATATTACTATTATTACAATCCAGCAATATAGTAATATCTTACATGCATGTGTTCTTTTCTCACAATCTCTCTGGTAGCACATGAAATACCCTTAATTTCATGTAACCAATTGAATGAATTCCTCTTTTTAGCTCTACATCATTTAACCATGAAATTATGATTGATCCTTTTTAACCTTGTCTTTGTAAATCATGAAATGAAATACAATTAATTTATCACATAACCAGGGAATATACTGTCCCATTACTTCCAATATTCCCTTTTAAAATCAGTAAAACCCGGTCTCAGCTACTGGGTTTAGCATAACCTATGCATTTACATAGGAGACCAACACCATGTGCTTTTAGCATCAAACTACACATTACATTCGACAGAAATAGTGCATAAGAACTAAAAGTACTTCAGCATACTGTTGGGAACTGAAATCACATTTAGGAAAACCATACAGACACAAAAATAGCCTTTTCCATTTCTTTTAAACAGAAAAAATCCACTCGCGATTAGCATTAGCATAACACTAACATTAGCATGTATTGTTTGGTTTTCACTCACCAAGATGAGGTATCAATGTGAACACAGCAAAAGGACACAGCCACAATGTCTCTCAAGCTCGTGCTCCCGTCAACTTAGGATAATAAAGGTTTCAAATTAGCTTTTGGAGAGTGTTTAAATCCATTTATAGCATCTTTCTAAATTAAGCTCACCAAGAAGAGGTATCAGTGTGAACCAGACCGCCCACAGCCTCTCTCGTCTGCTCTCAGATCGTAAAGACCGACAAACCAGCAGAGCGCCTCGGCACTCTGCTCGGAAGGCGGGGCTAATATCGCTCTTAACGAATGAAAAGACCCAGATCACCCAACGTGACCATGAAACGGGAATTTAAAAGTTGGATAACGAGGATCACACTTCCTCTTCCCAAAATAATTGGTTTTCAAAATAAAATCACACAATTGTATTAATACAATTGACATCTGAGAAAAAAAGGGGTCATTTTCTCAGCTGGGTTACACAGTTCTTTACCATGGTTTCAATGTCCTTATCAATACCAGGCCACCAAACTGAATCCCTGCAATGCTGCTTCACCTTGACCACGCCCAGGTGACCCTGGTGGAACATTGCCAGAACTCGTGATCTCAGAGACACCAGGATCAACGTGCAGTGTCCCCTTACCACACACACACCATTCCAACAGCTCAGTTTGTCCCTAAACTGGTGAAAAGGTGCCAGATCACCCTGTACTTTCGCAGGCCAACCCTCCCTGATGACCAAGCACAGTTGTGGTGTGGGGTCCCGTTCCGACTCTGCCCAGAGCTCCTGGAGGGATACCATGTCCCGGAGGGGTCCGTGCATCGTGTTGACCAGATCACCCTCCGTGGGGTTGTTGTCATCGTCGTTGTCCGGTGTTGGCCATGGCACAGGACAGGAGGTCTGCCACTACATTCTCTTTTCCAGGAGTGAACTGGGTAGTAAAGTTGTAGGCCCTCAGCTGCTCAGTCCACCTCTGGATCCGCAGGGGTCTGTGTCCCGAGCCTGTCATCTCCAGCACTCTCGTCAACTCCCGGTGGTCCGTTCACAGGGTGACGTGGTGCCCATAGAGATAGCTGTGCCACCACTCACACACCCAGACACAGGTGAGTGCCTCCCTCTCACCCACGGCATATTTCTGTTCGGCTGCTGAAAGAGACCTTGACGAGAACGCCACTGGGCACTCGATACCGTCTTGCACTTGAGACATAACCACCCCCACCGCCAAAACAGACGCATCACAGGTCACAAAAGTCGGCCATTTGGATCAAAGTGGACCAACACTGGAGGGGAGGGGAGTTGGGACTTCAGCCTAGCGGCCGCCGCTGAGCAGACTGGGATCCACTGCCACGGTGCATCCTGCTTCAGAAGGGCCCAGAGTGATTCGACAGTCTCTGAATAGTGGGGAATAAAACGCCCGTAAAAGTTCACCATGCTCAAGAACGAGGAGATTTGTGCGGGTGTCATGGGATCTGGGAGACGCAGGACTTCCTCCACGTTCAACTGCAGGGGCCTCAGACCCTTGGCCACCAGCTGGAATCCCACAAACTCAATGGAGTCCGCCGCAAAAATGCACTTCTCCCTGTTCAATGTGACTCCGTGCTCCTGTAGCACCTCCATCACCCGTCCCAAACGACCATCGTGCTCTTCCTGCGACACGCCGTGGACCACGATGTCATCCAGGTTCACCACTACACCCTTGAGGCCAGCCAGAATCATGGACATGATCTTTTGAAAACAGCTAGGCGCTGAGCTCAGACCAAAAGGCATGCGGGTGTACCTGAAAATGCCCACGGGGGTCACGAACGCCATCAGGTCCCTGATGGCTGGGTGAAGAGGCACCTGTAGGTAACCCTGGTGGAGATCTAGCTTTGTGAATACCCTTGAGCTGCTGAATGTTGCGGTAAGTTCGTCCATCGTAGGGAGCGGTTATTTGTCTGGAACAATCACCTTATTAACCATCCTAAGGTCAATACATGGCCAGATGCCGCCCAACTTCTCTTGGCCACCACGATGTTCGATATCCAGGGTGAGGCATCCACTCTCTCAATGATGTCAGCTTTAAGCAGTTTGTTCAGTTCCACTGTGACATCGTCCCGCAGGGCAAGGGGAAGCCGCCATAATGGTTGGATCTTTGGCGTCACGCTTGAGTTGATGAGCGGGCGGTGGTAGAACGCCTTAATACGCCCAAGGCCCACGAACAACACCAGTCAGCGGACATGCCATTCAGAAAACACCGTCAGCATTGTTGAGCCCGCTGGGTCCGCAATGGAGAATCCCAGTTCACCCAGCAGATCGATTCCCAACAAATTGGCCCCCTGGTGCGAAACCTGGAAGGTAAATGCATGAATAATCCTTAACCCACATTTCACTGAGAAGCTGACCGTGCCCACTATGTCAATTTCAGCATGACCGTACCCAAACATTTTCACTGCTACTGCATTGATGGTTTTGCCCAGGAAAAGTCTTTTCAATGTAGCCATACTCAGTATGGACATATCAGCTCCTGAGTCCACCATAAGTGGCACATCAACCCCGTCTAGCTGCAAGACGTACCACTTTAACGGTCCCTTCCCTTCTCCACCACACACACCTACATCATGCTTTTGGGCTCTGCCGCCAATGGTTTAATAGTGGTGGTACAGGCCCTGGTCCAGTAATTGGAACAGCCACAGTTACGGCACTTTTTCCCTGTGTCGGGGCATGTGAATGAGGCCGCCTGGTGACGAGGGTAACCACAGCCGACACACAGACCCCTAGTCCCTGCTCCTGCCCATGCCACGGTCTGCCGCCTTTTGGGAGTCCGCCCTGAAGTGTTAGTTGTGTTGCTAGCGGCCAGACATGGAGAGGAAACTTGGGTGGCCAGGTTCTCCTTAGCTAGCACTGGTAGAACTAGCTGGGCAGTGGACCCTATCTGGCTGGTCAATTCAACCACTTTCTCCAGCGTGAGGACGTCCGTAGTCAGCGTCAGCTTGTCTTTTAGCCACTCATCGCTTGTACCCTGTGCTAGCTTGTCCCTGACTAGCTCTTCCTCAATCGGCCCTAAGGCGCACTTTCTTGTTAGGCTACGGAGTGCCATAATGAAGCACTGGGTGGACTCACCAGCTTGTTGTCGGTGGTCGAAGAATTTATATCTTTGTGCTGTGATGTTGGAATGGTCCATAAAGAAATAGTCTATTAAGTCCAGACATTCCTTCAGTGAACCCTTGCCACCCAGCGCGAAAAATATCCTTTGGCCCTCCTCACCGAGGTAGTGAATGAGAAGGCTCCTCCGTCTCTCTTCGTCAATGCTGTAAAAATTAATTTGGACTTTTAGCAGAATCTTTTCAGTTAACCAATCAATAATCACAGAAGAAATACTATTTCTCAGGTTATCTTTTTATTGAAAGACGCTGAGCCAGAGAACACGGCCATGGGTCTTTCACCACCCCCTCTGGTGAAAAAGACCCAGAACAAAGGCATCCACAGCTACATAAAGGCTTAAAGTTACTGGGCGTTTCCCAGTAACTTTCCAACAATACACTGCTGGCCATTGTCCAAACTAGTTAGAACCAGTCCTCTCAGCCCCATCCTCTCCAGATGTCTCCTCGCTTTTATGGCTTCTACTTCAATCCTACATGACCCTCATGCCCATATACAGACATGGACAAAATTGTTGGTATTCCTCTGTTAATGAAAGAAAAACCCACAATGGTCACAGAAATAACTTTAATCTGACAAAAGTGGTAATGAATAAAAATTCTATGAAAATTAACCAATGAAAATCAGACAATGCTTTTGAATTGTGGGTCAACAGAATTATTTAAAAAATCAAACTCCTGAAACAGGCCTGGACAAAAATGATGGTACCCTTAACTTAATATTTTGTTGCACAACCTTTTGAGGCAATCACTGCAATCAAGCAATTTTTGTAACTGTCAATGAGACTTCTGCACCTCTCAGCAGGTATTTTGGCCCACTCCTCATGAGCAAACTGCTCCAGTTGTCTCACGTTTGAAGGGTGCCTTCTCCAGACGGCATGTTTCAGCTCCTTCCACAGATGTTCAATAGGATTTAGATCAGGGCTCATACAAGGCCACTTTAGAATAGTCCAATGTTTGGCTCTTAGCCATTCTTGGGTGTTTTTAGCTGTGTGTTTTGGGTCATTATCCTGTTGCAAGAGCCATGACCTGCGACTGAGACCAAGCTGTCTGACACTGGGCAGCACATTTCTCTCTAGAATACCTTGATAGTCTTGACAATTCATTGTACCCTGCACAGATTCAAGACACCCTGTGCCAGATGCAGCAAAGCAGCCCCAGAACATAACAGAACCTCCTCCATGTTTCACAGTAGGGACAGTGTTCTTTTCTTGGTATGCTTCATTTTTGCGTCTGTGAACGAGCTGATTTGCTTTGCCAAAAAGTTCCAGTTTTGTCTCGTCTGTCCATAGGACATTCTCCCAGAAGCTTTGTGGCTTGTCAACATGTAGTTTGGCAAATTCCAGTCTGGCTTTTTTATGATTTGTTTTCAACAGTGGTGTCCTCCTTGGTCGCCTCCCATGAAGTCCACTTTGGCTCAAACAACGACGGATGGTGCGATCTGACACTGATGTACCTTGACCTTGGAGTTCATCATGAATGTGTTTAGAGGTTGTTCTGGGCTCTTTTGTTACCATTCGTATTATCCATCTCCTCCTGCGGCCACGTCCAGGGAGGCTGGCTGCAGTCCTGTGGATTTTAAATTTCTGAATAATATGGCCCTGTGATGGACTGGCGATCTGTCCAGGGTGTACCCTGCCTCCCGCCCAAAGATGCTGGGATAGGCTCCAGCCCCCCTGAACCTGAAAAGGATTAAGCGGAAGAAGATGAATGAATGAATGAATGAATGTGCAACTGTAGTCACAGGAACATCAAGCTGCTTGGAGATGGTCTTATAGCCTTTACCTTTAACATGATTGTCTATAATTTTCTTTCTAATCTCCTGAGACAACTCTCTCCTTTGCTTCCTGTGGTCCATGTTTAGTGTGGTACACACCATGTCAAAAAACAGCACAGTGACTACTTGTCACCCTTTAAATAGGCTGACTGACTGATTACAAGTTTGTAGACACCTGTGATGTTTGGACACCTGTGATGTTAATTAGAGGACACATCTTGGTTGAACATGTCCCTATGGTCACATTATTTTCAATCTTTTCTAGGGGTACCATCATTTTTGTGCAGGCCTGTTTCATGAGTTTGTTTTTTAAAATAATTCTGTTGAACCACAATTCAAAAGCATTGTCTGATTTTCACTGGTTAATTTTCATAGAATTTTTATTTATTACCACTTTTGTCAGATTCAAGTTATTTCTGTGACCATTGTGGGTTTTTCTTTCATTAACAGAGGGGTACCAACAATTTTGTCCACGTCTGTATGGAATCAGGAACAGAGACCTCTTGCAGAGCCTGTGTGTGTGTGCAAGTAACTGATGTGTATGTGTAAATGGTGCATGTGTGTGTGTGACTTGTGTGACTGGTGTGTGTGTGTGTGTGTGTGTGTGGAGCTAAAGCACTTTTTGTGTGTATAACGAAAGCACTTTGTGTAATATCTAGCCAACTAATCTTCACTGTTTATTTATTGTAACAGCGCCTCCCAGGCTGGCCGTGGTAACATACACCTCGAACGTGTCCCGCCAGCGGCACCATGATATACTTGGCATACCTGGAGACTGCAGAAATGGAGGTGGTGGTTTAATGCACGCTCCCATGGTTTATGCTTGTCTCCAAAATGTTATTAACGGGAGACTGGAGCCGTGTTGAACTGAGCAAAGAACTGAACTTTATTATGGAACACAGACACAATATATTCATTTGCCGTAGCCCGCCTGACGTCACCACCCTGATCCCCTGGCACAGGCTACGGCAAGCCCCAAGGGCCAGATCCCCACACAACACAACCTTCATTCTGGTGACATATATAACACATAAACGTTAGATCTGTGACATCCATACAAATGAAAACATGCCTGCTTTGCTCTTGTGTCTGTCCTGTGCCTGTACCACCGATCACACCAACAGTCCTTTTTCGTTCAGTGCATGATCTACGCATTGCCGGTGAGAAGCCTCCATTTATAGTCAATGGCACAACCAGGAACACCAGCAACAAGTACCAGAGCTATACCAAAACATTCAAAAAATACAAAAACTACAAGTGCTGAAATTAGATCCCATTTGAGTGCAAAACATATATGCCGACTACACATTAAAATGAATTTGAAAAACTTTTAAAAATGCTATTTTAAATGTCCCTGCTACTCCACTCTTACTGATTTAACACTACTGCAGCTGAAACCGGAAACTCCGCCCAAAATCGTTTCTACGGCATCTCCAGGAATAAGGTGGATACATCTTCTATTGAATCAGCATATAACAAGGTCTTGCCTCATAGGGCCTATACGAGCCATAGTTTTAAAAAAAAGTCCAAATATATAATAGCTTTGGCATTTCTGTGCACCCTCCTGCCCCCACACACACAAACCCATCCATCCATCCATCCATCTTCTTCCGCTTAATCCTTTTTGGGTTGCGGGTGGGGGGGTGGTGTTGGAGCCTATCCCAGCATCTTTTGGGTGAGAGACAGGGTACACCCTGGACAGATTGCCAGTCCATTGCAGGGCCAACAAAGAGAGACAGACAACCATTCACTCTCACAGTCATACCTAAGAACAATTTAGAATCCCCAGTTTGATGCAAATTAACCTAACTTGCATGTTTTTGGCATGTGGGAGGAAACCGGAGAAATCCCGGAGTAAACCCACGCAGACACGGGGAGAACATGCAAACTCCACACAGATCACTGTTGGTCGGGGGCTGGGATCGAACCCAGGATCCCCCGGCCAAGGGTGAGTTGCTGTGCTGCCACAGTGCTAACCACTCCACCGCCGCGCTGCCAAACCCGTCACTTTTATTTATGAGAACACCCAGATACATCACCAGAAACTCATGCTCATAGCTGATCAGCTCATACCTGGCTGGGTCCTCCTCATCATTACATGTGCCAATCACATCAGCAGCACTTAGCTCATGATTAGGCAGCTGCACTGACACCAGCAGCAAATTTTTAAAAAATCAGTGAATATGAGTTGGGACTCGGAGGAAAAAGGACTAAAAGAAGAGAATTCAGCAGCACAGACTCCGGTAAGAAAATAAAGCAACTCCACTGGTCACAGCAGCTTTATCACCCTGACTGGAGTTAGACCCTATATTTAAGGACAGAAGCAGTGGTTGTCCAAAAAAGTGCAGTTCACTGTGTATGTGTGTGTGTGTGTACGCATGTGTGTAACAGTGCATACAGCAGTTGTTGACATAAAATGGCCAAGCCTCTCTGTGTTTATTCCTTAGGTTACTGCAGTTCCATGCATATAGAATAGGTTTGTTTTTAAATGCACTGTCCTAGCCTGTGATTTTTCAAGTTATTTTAGTACATAGATAGTTTGGGTCAAAATACGATAATTTTAAAGTGACAGTATGATATTTCATCATTTCCCATCTGGCAACACTGTCAGACTCCCAGTTCAGTGAGTGGTAGACCTGGAATGGGCAACTGGCGGCCTGCCCCGTCATCCACTGCAGCCAGCCAATCCATTTCCAAAAATCAATTATTTATTTATATCATGTTTGGAACCACATTCTTAAATGCAATTATTAAGTCCGCCAGCAGATGAAGCTCTAATCGAAACCCAAGTGCAGCTCTCTGCAAGTGATAGAGCAAGAGAGGGAGCCACTAGCGGGAACAGCAGTGTACACTGGAATGTTGTCAGGTATGTTTTGCATGCTAAGACCACATTAATAGGGTGTAAACAGCAGTAAATGTGCAAAGTAGGCTGCTTTTAAACAAGAATAAATTGTACAGCTGAAGAGCTGTAGCATTTATTCTTGTTTGGCAGGTGAAGTCCATGTCAGCAATAAAAGTTCAGAGACTGGTCATTGTAATCTGCTGATGCTTTTTTTTTTTTTTTTCATTTATACCAGTGGCTCTTACACTTTTTTAAATTCCCCATTTTGGGGAGCCAGACATTACCAATCCCACACAGCTATGTCTCTGCCCATCCACACCCACAATGAATCCATGAGCAAGCAAAGCCTCATATTTCCTTTTCTTCTTGACTTCTTTTGTTAATTATCTTCCAGAATTTCTCTTTGCTCATCATTTTGATGGAGAGAGTTTTAAAAATTAGGTCATGATATAATTTTATCCATCCATCCATCTTCTACTGCAGGGCTATTCAATTACAAAATCAGTTGGGCCACAGTTTGAAATCAAGACATGTAACTGGGCTGCACATATTCAGCGATCTGTTGAATATGACAAATTTCAAACCAACACAGATCAATACGATGAAAAATATGCACTTTTTATTCATTGGCTTGGTTTTAAATGTGCGCTTGGCACATGACAAACACACTTCAAAAGTGCATAAAAACAGAATAACAGTACTGGGGTTGAGCAGAACTTGAAGTAGTAGAAATAGTTTTCCTCTTGAACAACAATTAAATAAATAGAATGGGGAAAAAAAATAAAATTCTGCAAATAACCATTTTGGTCACATCTTACTCAGGCATATCTCAAAGTACATAAAAGCTCAATGTGCACTGTTAGTAGAATTAGCATTTGTTTCCCTTTTGAAATCAAATATACTACATCCTGGTCAAAAAGAACTGTCAAACACTTCAGTGCACAAACCCCCCAAGAAAAGATTGATAACATTAACAAACATTGCACATCCACTATTGTGGTTTGTTTTGTTTTAAATCACCATGTATGTGAGTAGGAACCTCAGGGTACACGCTGGACAGATTGCCAGTTCATTCTAGGGCAGGTATAATTTTATCAATAATTTTAATTCTACTATGATAAAGCACTGAGTAGATTTATTTTCATTTGCATTTTCAGTTTTAATTGTGAAACTTTTAACTGCAGGAAATATATCCCCCCAATGGTAGGTTTACATGTAAATCTGGCCCTTGGGAAGTGAGGAAAAAAATTTGTGATCCACACTACCACCAAAGTTGCCCATCCCTGTGGTAGACAGATAGAGATTCCGTACAGCACTGAGTGATTCAGTGTACCACAGATCTTTTTAGCTTGACTCAGTACATTTCAGTGAACTGTGGATCCTATCACTAGCCTCTCTGCTCTGCTACCATGATGCATCTTCTTTTCCACACAGCCTGATCACGTGAGACAAAGCGTAAAAACAAGGGTGCTGTGTATGTGCAGGATCCGTATACTGATTGTGTTTGCTAATATACTAACTTAGCCACCTAATGAAGGGGTTAAATTATCATACATTATGGGATTTTTGGAATTATTGATCATACATTGTACAAAGGGCAAAACTATCATACAAATACGATAATTATTGTACGTGTGGCAACACTGTGCACACTGCACCACTTTAGCAAACTCCCAGGAAATTCTGAACAGGCAAGAAAAAAAAAAATTTAAAAAATCATGAAATCTTGAACAGCACTTTTTTGTTTTATAACTTTAATTTGTTTTTGTTTTTTTAAGTTGCTGAAGAATTTAGATGCTTAAGTTTATATTTGTGCAGATTTAGAATTAATGTTACTTATCATATGCATCAATTGCATTCAGTTCTTACTGAATTTGTTCATTGCATATGTGACAGAGATCATCCTGCGCAGTTCGCCCCACACGGGACACGAACCCGCGACCTCTCAGTCAACTACACAGTTCGAGCATGGGAGACACAGCACGATCGCGCTGAGCTAAAGGTCCGACCGATAGCTCAGCGCTACCGATACTGTATGAGGCTTTGGGAGGGAGGTTTTTTTTTTTTTTACTAACTTTCTACACCGAACAGTACTAGTTGGCATCCGTTACACATATGTAGGTAACTGTCCACTGACTGCATACAGTCAAGTAGCACTACTATTTAAATGGATGTTCAAAGTATTTGTGATAGAATTTACTTTTGGTTTTTAATGAATAGCCTATATTTCTAGAATGCTGAAGGGCGACAAAACCTACACACTGTGTAAAAGCTGTTAGGAATTGTCATATGCTGAAAAGGAAAATTTTCAAAATTTATTTCACTTGTGTACAACTTCATTTTTGAAACTCACAAGTTTTCAAGAAATAAAAAAAGCAGTTACTAACCTAAGCCTACTTTTTCATTTAAGAGTATTTTATTGCAAATCAGTTGATATAATTTAAAAAAAAAAATAACCCCCAAAACATCAACACACTGTACTCTGCTTTCAAGCTTATCTCAGCATTTTTTTGCAGTGCAGTGGACTTTTTTTTCTGAGATTAGTGGGGGGGTTTGTACAGAACTGAGAGCCAAATGCAAACTGAAAAGCGTCTTGAATCGAAAATTGATTCTGAATCGAATTGTGACTCCAAAAATTGGAATCAAATTGAACTGTGTGACTTCTAAAGATTCACAGCCCTAGTAAACTGCTTTTTAAGTTGCTCAAGTAGGTTCATTTTGTCTTCTTTTAATTATTTGCCTTTTGTTCTTATTGAAGACAAAGATAGAAAGGAGATGTTTTCATCTCCGACTGCAGTCGTAACATGTAAAGAAGGTAAGAACATCTCCGTTCTATCTTTGTCTTTAATAAGAACAAAAGGCAAATGCTTTTTAAGTTATATTAAAATACGCACAGGTAACACTTTCTTATGACAATCCTTTGGGTGAATTGCAACAGTGATACACACCTACCTTTCAGCTGCTCCCTGTTTGGGGTCACCAAAGCAGATCATGGGTCCACATATTTGATGTGGCAAGGATTTTTTCACCAAATGCCCTTACTGACATAACCCTTGCTATTTACCTGGGCTTGGGACTGGTATAAGGAGTACACTGGTTTTGGGCTATAACCCGTGACTGGGAAACCAACCACTCCATTTATGATGAGCAACAAGCTTGAAGGTGGAAAGTACCTTTTTTATGGTCTTTGGTATGACGCGGATAGAGCATGGATGCTCTGCCACTACCAGTCAAAGTTGCAACATTAATAGTGAAATATAGTTGAATGTAAAATAATATTTGAGATAATAAAGCAATTTTTCTGAAGACAAATAATTTATAATACAAAGATGAAAAAAAAAATCTTTTTTTCTTTACTCATTCATCTGTTATATAAATTGTCACAGAGCCATCGCCTCCTTTTCATGGTGGCAGCTGGTAATGAGGTTCCCCAAATCTTTGGTGAACGATGAGGGCCTCCAGCGACAGGTGGGGTGATGCAGTGGCTGGATTATCTTCAGTCATTCTATGGCAATGCCGATCAAAACGCAGACCCGTAGGGTTTTCCAGGATTAACATGAGTATGAAGAAGATAAATCTGTTACACACAGTCTTCAGTGGAGTAATGATGGGATCCACAGTTCACCAAAACTTACTGATTCAGCCCCATTTGTACGAAGGAAAGTTTAGTTCGAAGTATTCGTTGACCGACTCATTTAGTGCTGTACTGGAGCTCCAACTGTCTATCATTCACTGGATTGAAAAAATGTGGTGGAACGGAGTTGGCGTGACTCATTCATAATGTACTAGTACGCTCACAGAACTGAGAGGCAGTTGAATGGAGCAGGCCTCGCACTCGGGGTGCAGCATAAATCGAGCTTAAGTGATTCAGTACAGTACAGTGCAAGTCAGTACATTTAAATGAATTGTTCACAAATGCTGCATCACTACAGTGAAGTGTATGAGTATCGCATTGTTCCATGTCCCTGAAGTTTATACACAGCACATGGAGCAGTGGGGACTTAACCTATGACCTTTCAATTACCCTATTTACATGGTCATGAGTAAACCGATTACAATCAGCTTTCTGGAGTTATCTGATTATTCAAACTGTCATGTAAACAGAGTAATCCGATTACGTTTATCGGTTTACTCCAGTAATCGGTTTACTCGTGACCATGTAAACAGGGTCAAAGGCTCATTAACAGTTTATGAGAAAACAGATAAACACACCTAGTTTATCTGCCCAGTAAACCGCTTACTCAGTGCATGTAAACACCATAAGCTGTTTATTACCTTTATCAGCTTACTCCAGTAATCAGTTTACTCATGACCATGTAAACAGGGTCTATGAGTGAGACTTGTCAGTTTATCCTTTGATTTCATAATCACAGTCCAATAATGCTTTTGACCTTCAGGGTACCTTTTGCTGTATTGGGCATCTACAGGCATAAAGATGTCAAATTTAGGATTTGAAGTTAAGACTTTTTTTTTAAATCCACTTGGTCATATTTAAAGGTGAACTGGATTGTATTTTCATGAAAACAAATATTTAAAAAAATAATAATACTTAAAATGTTTAGAAAGGTACAGAATCAAAGCGTAATATTTTTCAAAAGACAATATATTGATGAAGAAAGTACTTTTGAAAATATTTATGGGTCCAAAAACAATCATAGTATTTAGATTTGAGCATTTGGATGACAAGACTACGGTGGATGGTAAGGATGTCGTAGCGAGTTCAGGTTTTGCAGTGACCTCCAGCTGTGATCTGGGTCCTCAGGAGTGAAAATTTTCATGTTGCTATGGCTACGCCATGCACACCAGTGCCTTACTAAAGTGAGATTTTAGCATGATCCAGTTAGCAGAGCTTCTTAAAATTGAGTTATGTTACTTTGTTGGAGCATATGACAACTGCGCAAGCATCGGTATGTTGACAAATTATCTGTGAACGGTCTGAAATGCGATTCTTATCTCATGGTTGATCATTTCTTTACATCATGTTAAGATACTAGCGGCATTTCAGAACTGCTCTATCATGATATTGACAGCTACCTAAAAAGAGACTGTTATAGTCAAGAACTGGAGAAAAACAGAGACAATATTAAAAATACATGGACAATACTTAACAATATTCTTGGAAATAAAAACAGAAATACAAGCTACCCAACCACTTTTTTCAAAAAATAATAAAACTACTCAGAGTGTGAATGCAGTTTCACCTGCAGATGAATTTAATAACTTTTTTGTTAACATTGGCCCTAATTTGGCTCGAGAAATACCCATTACGGCATCTACAGGTGATACAATAAGCAAAAACACTGCTATAAAAGACTCCATTTTCATAAAGAACACAGACGAGAGAGAGGTCATTGAAATTGTTAAATCGTTTAAAAGTAAAACATCTACAGACTGTGATGGTATTGACATGCTCTTAGTTAAAACTGTTATTGAATGCTTAGTGAAACCACTGACGTATATCTATAACCTGTCTCTCCAAACAAGTATATTTCCCAATGCAATGAAAATAGCTAAAGTAATTCCGATATACAAGACGGGTGACAGAGAGGAATTCTCAAACTATAGACCAATTTCACTATTGCCGCAATTTTCCAAGATACTTGAAAAAATATTCTTTTGTGGGCACATATGTTGGTTACATATGCTCCACAAATATATTGCTGTGTGTTTATTGTGTGCTGCACGTCTCAGGGAACAAAGGGACTGAGCCTCCGAGAGGTAACGGGAGAGTGTGAGATTTGGCCTTTGTTTCAAGGAGATGACCTGGAGAGATTTCCGGACCACCGGAGACTGAAGGACGATGGTGTGAAGATCAGAGGAGTTACATTGTGACTGGGATTAAGTACCATGTGACTGTATGTTTGATTAAATTGGCTGCACGGTGGCGCAGTGGTTTAGCACTGTGGCAGCACAGTTTTACCCTTGGCCGGGGGATCGCGGGGATCATGAGGTCGTGGGTTCAATCCCAGCCCCCGACCAACAGTGAGCTGTGTGGAGTTTGCATGTTCTCCCCGTGTTGCGTGGGTTTACTCCGGGATTTCTCCGGTTTCCTCCCGCATACCAAAAACATGTAGGTTTAGGGCGCTCGCGCACGCAGCGACCAGCAGCCGGTGGCTTGTCACCAGACTGCAAACCAAGTCTACCTACGGGTACAAATAAGTAACAAAAAAAAAAAAAAAAAAAAAAAACACCATGTGACTGCAGTTTTGATGTCCGGGGTATAAAAGACAGATGTGAGATGATTCATCCTCTTTTCCTGCTTTGAAATTGTTGGAGTATGTGATTGTGAATAAAGCTGAACCTGAGGAATAAACTCAGTCTCATCCTTCCGCACATTCTCCACACTAGTGACCTTACGATGAAGCATGAGCAGAGATAATTCTCCCGAGCAGGGCTCGGCAGAAGCCAGCCTGATGAATGCCGCCACGTTCCAGCTGCCGGACTTCTGGCAGCATAGTCCGCGCTCCTGGTTTAGCGCGGTCGAGGCGCAGTTCAACCTTCGGAGAATCTCAAGAGACGACACAAAATTCTACCATGTGGTGGCGAAGCTGGACAGCCACATAGTCCAGAGGGTGGAGAATCTGGTCAATCACCCACCGGACAGCAACAAATACAACGCATTGAAGGCTGCGCTTATCAGCCACTTCACCCCCTCGGTGCAACAGCGAGCAGAGGGGCTCCTAGCGTTGACGGAGTCTGAGAACGACAGACCCGTAGACCTGATGGTGAAAATGCTGAGGCTGAGAGACTCCGAGGATGACAACTTTATCTTCACCCATCTTTTCCTCAGGACCCTGCCGCCAGCGGTGAAAGTGACCCTGGCAGGCTCACCTCTGTTGGCCCGGCGAGACTACCATGAGCTGAGCAAGGAGGCGCAACAACTCGTCGACGCCCACAAATGGAGCGTGGTTTCGGCCGCGGCAGCAGAGCTAGGTGCAAGGTCCGGAGACAGCATGGGGCCAGTGGTTGCAGCACCAGACTCACCGACGACGGCAGCAGCAAGGGCCAGGCGACACGGAGCTGACGACGTCCTTTGCTTCTACCATCGCCGCTTTGCAGAGAGGGCACACAAGTGCCTCCCACCGTGCCACTTCAAGCGCTCGGGAAACGCCAAGACCGGGGGTCGGTAGCGGCTGCGACCCTCGGGGAGGAGAACAAGCTGCTCTACCTGACGGATGCACGCTCGGGGAGGCATTTCCTTGTGGACACAGGCTCCCAGCTGAGCTTCATCACGCCTTCCTACGCGGACCGGCTGATGCCGTCTAAGGGTCCCCGGGTGTCAGCAGCGAACGGCTCAGCGATTAAGACCTTTGATGAGAGGACTCTTCTTCTGTCTTTGCAGGGCCGTGCATTTGAGTGGACTTTTGTTGTAGCGGCAGTCAATTTCAACATGTTAGGGGCTGATTTTTTGTGCTCACATGGTTTATTGGTTGATCTTGCTAACAGACGTCTGGTTAATGCACTCTCCTTTCACTCTATTCCCTGCACAGCTCGAGTGGCGCCGCCAACTGCACAAGCCAACATCACAGCTGCAGGTGGTAAGTTCCACGCACTCCTCACTCAGTTCCCAGCACTCACAGTCCCAACGTTTTCGGCGACAGTGGCTAAACATGGGGTGGAACATTTTCGCAAAAGCTCGGTGCCTGGACTCAGCTAAACTGACCATAGCGCGCGAGGAGTTTGCCAACCTGGAAAAACTGGGCATCATCAGGCGTTCGAAAAGCCCCTGGGCTTCACCACTGCACATGGTCCCTAAGGCTGATGGCTCGTGGCGACCTTGCGGTGATTTCCACAGGGTGAATAACGCCACAGCACACGACCGCTACCCAATTCCATATATCCAAGATTTTTCGGTTCATTTAGCAGGGGCGCGCATTTTTTCGAAAATAGATTTAGTACGCGGTTACCATCAGGTTCCAGTGCGCGCTCAGGACATACCCAAAACAGCGGTAATAACTCCTTTCGGGCTTTTTGAGTTTTTGCACATGCCTTTTGGACTCAAGGGAGCAGCGCAGACGTTCCAACGCATGATGGACGCGGTCCTACGCGACCTCCCTTTCGTGTTCGTCTATTTGGATGACATTTTGGTAGCCAGCACGTCCGAAGACGAACACAAAAGCCACCTCACAGCAGTTTTCCGGAGGTTGGCAGAGCACGGGTTAATAATTAACCCAGCGAAGTGTCAGTTTGGGGTGGCGCAGATTGATTTTATGGGGCATCGCGTTTCGCCAGAAGGAGCGGTCCCTCTGCTCGATAAAGTGTGCGCAATAACAAATTTTCCCCAACCTCAAATGGTCAAAGCGTTACAGGAGTTTTTGGGAATGGTTAATTTTTATAACCATTTCCTCCCCAGCGCAGCGCAGCTCATGCAACCATTGTACGCTGCACTAAAAAAACAAAAACCCACGAATAAAATCGAATGGTCTCCAGAATGGGAGCGCGCATTCTCTCAAGTCAAATCAGCCCTGTCAAATGCTGTTTTGTTGGCACACCCAGTTCCAACGGCCCGCATGGCGCTCACCACTGACGCGTCCGATGTAGCCGTAGGGGCGGTCGTTGAACAGTATGTAGCTGGGGCCTGGCAACCGCTCGCGTTTTTCAGCAAAACCTTGCGCGATAGCGAGCGATAATACAGTGCTTTTGACAGGGAGTTGTTGGCTCTACACTTGGCCATCCGCCACTTCCAGTTCTGGCTGGAAGGGCGCCATTTCACCGCGTTTGTGGACCACAAACCGCTGACTTTCATGATGGCCAAGGTTTTGGAACCTTGGTCTGGCCGGCAGCAGAGGCAGCTGGCCGCAATATCGAAGTTTACCACCGATATCCAGCATGTGGCAGGTAAATATAATGTAGTGGCAGACTGCCTCTCACGTGCTGTGGCAGCTCCAGGCCCCGTGGGGGCAGACTCTGCAGCCATGGATGTGGGCCAGGGTAGCAACGCGGAAGCGCGCGCAGCCCCGGTCCGCGTAGGGTTAGATTATGCAGCCATGGCCGCGGAGCAGGTTAGTGATGCAGACGCGCGCACGCTCCAGTCTGGACCAACAGGGTTAAGGCTGGAGGACAGGGTGCTGCAAGGTGGTATGCCCCCTCTAATCTGCAATATCTCCACTGGACAGCCGCGTACAGTAGTACCAGCTGCGTGGCGCCGCCGCGTTTTTGACTCTATCCATTCTCTGGCGCACCCGGGGGTGCGGGCATCGGTCAAAATGGTAGGAGAGAAATTTGTATGGCCAGGGTTGCGCAAACAGGTCAAGGAATGGGTGACAGCCTGCGTAGCTTGTCAGCGAGCCAAAATACACAAACACACTAGAGCTCCTTTGGAGCCTTTTCACATCCCCAAAACCTACCTTTTTGATATAGCCTACAATTAGGGAGGGATCATGTGTTTTCTGAACCCTCCCTTAGTTATGCTGCTAATAGGTTTAGTCAGCCGGGGGACCTCCAGTAATGCACTGGGCCTCACTCCTTTCCTCACTCTCTATGAAATATTTTTTTTTTGCTGGTCATTAACATTTGTTTGTTCTCTCCCATAGATTGAGTCCCCATCGTGCTGTTTGCTCTCTACATGTCTGTTCTTTTCTTCTTCTCTATCCCCTCACCCCCCAGCCAGTCGCAGCAGATGACTGCCCCTCCCTGAGCCTGGTTCTGCTGGAGGTTTCTTCCTGTTAAAAGGGAGTTTTTCCTCTCCACCGTCGCCAAGTGCTTGCTCACAGGGGATCGCCTGATTGCTGGGGTCTTTCTGCAACTGTGGGGGTCCTCCCTACAGTTGATAGTGCTATGAGATGACTGTTGTTGTGAAATGGCGCTATATAAATAAAGTTGAATTGAATTGAATTGAATTGAATCCCCGCTAAGCGCTTTGATCATGTGCATGTCGACCTGGTAGGCCCCCTTCCGTCGTCACAGGGGTGCTCACACCTTTTGACAATGGTGGACCGCACCACGCGTTGGCCGGAAGTGGTCCCACTGGCATCAACCACAGCCAAGGAGGTGGTGCGCACGTTTTTAACAGCTTGGGTAGCGCGTTTTGGAGTTCCGTTGGACATAACGTCTGACAGAGGTCCTCAATTTGTGTCCGAGCTCTGGTCAGCGATGGCCCGCAGCCTGGGGGTAACAATCCATCGCACTACCGCGTACAACCCCCAGGCTAATGGTTTATGCGAACGTTTCCATAGGTCATTGAAAGCAGCCCTCAGAACGTCGCTTACGGATACAAATTGGGTAGACAGGCTACCATGGGTTTTATTGGGGTTGCGTTCTGCACCTAAGGAGGATTTGCAAGCCTCCCCAGCTGAGTTAGTTTTTGCACAGCCTCTCCGACTGCCCGGGGAATTTCTCCCGGAAAATCCTGCGCCAAATTGCCCCCCCCCACTCAGCGCTTGCAGAGCGATACGGGATCAAACACGCTTCCTGGCCCGGTTCATCACAGTTTCCCACGCCTTTTTGTGCCGAAAGCTTTAAAAAATGCAGAGTTTGTTTTTGTCAGACATGATGCCCATCGCCCAAACTTGCGGCCGCCGTACGATGGACCGTTTAGGGTGCTGGAAACAGGAGAGAAGCATTTTTTGCTAGATTTGGGAGACAGAAAGGAGGTAATTGGTATAAACAGGCTCAAACCGGCTTTTGTTTTGGCGGATGAAGCTGTGCAGTTGGCGAGGGCCCCCCGTCGCGGCAGACCCCCTAGAAGGCATTCTCCAGAACACCCACAGAGATTGACTAACAGTTCTAATCCACAGGCAACAGTCCCACAGCAGGAGGACACTGCAGAGGCAGTAAAGCCGGTTTACAGCAAATACGGCAGAAGACTTAGGCCTAGGCAACGGGTGGATTGAATTGTAGTAATGTTATTATGTCATGCATCTCTAGTTATGATTGTTCCATCTTAGACGTTTGGGGGGGGGGGGTCATGTGGGCACATATGTTGGTTACATATGCTCCACAAATATATTGCTGTGTGTTTATTGTGTGCTGCACGTCTCAGGGAACAAAGGGACTGAGCCTCCGAGAGGTAACGGGAGAGTGTGAGATTTGGCCTTTGTTTCAAGGAGATGACCTGGAGAGATTTCCGGACCACCGGAGACTGAAGGACGATGGTGTGAAGATCAGAGGAGTTACATTGTGACTGGGATTAAGTACCATGTGACTGTATGTTTGATTAAACACCATGTGACTGCAGTTTTGATGTCCGGGGTATAAAAGACAGATGTGAGATGATTCATCCTCTTTTCCTGCTTTGAAATTGTTGGAGTATGTGATTGTGAATAAAGCTGAACCTGAGGAATAAATTCAGTCTCATCCTTCCGCACATTCTCCACACTGTGAGAGAACTGACAACTTCATACTGAAGAATAATTTATTGTGTGAGCAGCAGTATGGGTTCAGATACAAGAGGACAACTGCATTTGCTCTAATGGAATTTATAGAAAAAATATCAACTGCCGTTGAAAATAAAGAGTATTCAGTTGGGGTATTCCTGGATCTTAAAAAAGCATTTGATACAGTGGATCATAATTTATTATTAAAGAAACTACAAAATTGTGGTATTAGGAGGGTAGCACTGTCCTGGTTATGTAGTTACTTAAAGAATAGATATCAGTATGTATGTGTTGGTAACAAAAACTCACAGTTACTGAAGGTTACTTGTGGAGTCCCACAGGGGTCAGTTTTGGGGCCACTGTTATTCAATATGTATATAAATGATACATGTAAAGTTTCGGAAAAAAATGGATTTAATATTGTTTGCCGATGACACTAATTTATTATGCAGTGAAAGCAATTTGGAATAACTTTTGGATACACTCGGAAAGGAATTAGGAAAACTTAAACTGTGGTTTGATTCAAACAAATTAACGCTCAATTTAAGTAAGACAAAATTTATAGTTTTTAACAACCATCACAACAATTTAGTATCTAAACTCAGTGTAAATGGTGTAGAGATTGAAAGGGTATCCGAAACTAAATTTCTTGGAGTAATAATTGATAATAAACTGTGTTGGAAATCACATATTAATTAGATTAAAGGTAAAATATCTAAATCAATTGCAATACTACACAGAGTGAAATATTTGCTGAATCAACCCACACTATATACTTTGTATCATTCATTAATACTCCCATACATGACATATTGTACTGAAGTACGGGGAAATACATATAAAACAAACATATATCCAGTCTTTATGCTTCAGAAGAGAGCTATTAGAATAATAAACAAAGCTGCTTACAGGGAACCAACAAACCCACTTTTTCTTAAATTAAAAAGCTCTCAAGTTGAAAGATCTGGTTGTCTTTAAAACTGCAGTAATAATGTTTAAAGTGAAGAATCTATCACTGCCTGCAAATGTCCAAAAGTTGTTCCAAATAAGGGAGAAACAATATCATTTCAGAGGAACATGTATATTTCAAAAACCTTCAGTGAGAACTACCACCAAGCAACACTGTGTCTCAGTGCAAGGGATCAGATTATGGAACGCTTTTGGACCTGAATTAAAATCATGTACAACGCTTGGACAATTTAAACAAAAACTAAAGGAAGAAATACTCCAAACATATATACAAGATGACATGTAAAATCACATAAGGATTGTCATATCCAGTCTGTGTTGTGTTGTTGCTTAGTTTTTTTGTCACATTTTGTCTTAGCTATGTTCTGAATTGTAATAGCTCTTGTTTTGTTTGTCTTTTGAATTCTTGGATGGAATATGGGTGGGCAATATAAGCTGCAGCTTTAGCCATCACCCATTTCGGATAACTTATGCTGAACTGTATAATCAGAGGAATTATTGTCTAATTTGACCTTGTTGGATTTTCTTTCCCCCTTTGTTATATTATTCTGTTTCTTTTTTTAATCTTTACTTTTAATCTATCCGAAATAAAGATTCATTCATTCATTCATTCATTCATTCATTCATTCAAGTTTGGCCCAGCTGTTCCCACTGATGTCATGGGGGGTGATCTGTTGGGTGTCATGGGGTGTCATGTATTTACTCTTCCTGGGTTAACTGGATTATTTCTGCTGCTGGGGATCACCTATTCCTCTTCTTCTCCTTTTCCCTGCTGATTAATGCAGATTTGCAGAATTTAACACCTCCGAACATCACCGTTGAGTTCCTCCTTACGGCTGTCTTAAAAAAATGGCCAACACACGCCAATTTATCACATCCTTTTTCATGTAAATTAGAAACATTCTTTTGTAAATGTGAGGATTTTTCTCATAAATTTGCAGGATTTTCCTGTAGAGTTAGAGCCATTTTACTCAGAAATGTGCAGCTTCTTACTTGAAAATTTACAGCTTTTTATTATTCATAATTTTGCAGCTTTTTCCTCATGAATTTAGAACTTTTCTTACTCTTGAATTTGCAGTTTAAAAAAAAAGAAGCTTAAACTTGCAGCATTTTACTCAAATCTTAGATCTGCAGCATTTTTAGATTGTAAACAGTTGGAAATTTACACCTTTTTTTGTCTTTTTGCTAAAGTTGCAGCTTTTTACCCATAAAATTCCACTTTTTTGGTCAGAAATTGGCAGCTTTTAACTGAGACTTACATTACCCCCCCCCCCTTTTTTTGTTTTTGTGTCAGGTCAGGCATTGGCTTGCTTGCTACCGGATCACCATGAAAACCGGTACTACCTCAGTGAGATCTCATCGGATCTCACTGGACAGCTACCGCCCGCCTCAAGCTGGGCAGCCCCCAGCCAATAAGGTGTTGTCCCGCCACAGCTTGCTTTCCTCATTGGGTGCATGGGGATGAGGAGAAGTCCGAACAGCAGGCTGAGAACCTTCGCACCAGGCAAGACAACAAAACAAAAGAGACCAACTCTAAAACTGGGAACTTGGAACGTCCGCACTATGATAACAGGACTCGCTGCTAACCTCAAGGACATCAACAACACCAGGAAGACTGCCATCATCAATAATGAGCTGAAGAGACTGGGAGTGGATATCGCCACTCTCCAGGAAACACGGTTGGCTGACGCAGGAACACTGAGAGAAAAGGACTACACATTCTACTGGCAGGGAAAGGGCAGTGACGAACACAGGGAACACGGAGTGGGCTTCGCAGTGAAGAACACCTTGCTGAAGATGGTAGAACCGGGCAGCAATGGCTCTGCACAACTCC
This sequence comes from Pholidichthys leucotaenia, assembly GCA_020510985.1. Classification (NCBI taxonomy): domain Eukaryota; kingdom Metazoa; phylum Chordata; class Actinopteri; order Cichliformes; family Pholidichthyidae; genus Pholidichthys; species Pholidichthys leucotaenia. Next base: position 381,920,053 of record CM035837.1, on the reverse strand, counting down.
TCACCCTCTGCCTCAACACCACTCAAGGCCCAGTCACCCTCGTCAGTGTGTATGCCCCAACACTGACAGCTACACCAGAGGCAAAAGACGAGTTCTACGAGAATCTCGCAACAACTGTCAGGATCATCCCCAACTCTGAACAACTCATTCTCCTTGGAGACTTCAATGCCAGAGTGGATGCTGACCACAACTCCTGGCCCTCCTGTCTTGGACCATTTGGCGTGGGCAGAATGAACGACAACGGACAGCGGCTGCTCGAGTTCTGCACATATCACGATCTGTGCATCACAAACTCGTTCTTCAAGACCAAGCCCCAACACAAGGTTTCCTGGCGACATCCGCGCTCAAAGCACTGGCACCAGCTGGACTTGATCCTGACCAGGTGCACCTCACTGAAGAATGTGCTAATCACCCGTTCGTTCCAGAGTGCAGATTGCGACACAGACCATTCATTGGTGTGTTGCAAGGTCAAGCTGCAGCTGAAGAAATTCCATCGTGCTAGATAGCCTGGAAAGGCATGGATTGACACCAGCAAGATGGCCCAACCAGAACTTGTTAAGCAGTTTGCCTCCACCTTTGAGAAGGAACTTGGTGCACCACAAGAAGGAGAATCTGCAAAGCAGAAGTGGGAAGAGCTGCGAAACACCATCCACCGCACTGCCTTGGCTACCTTTGGGAGGAAGACCTCGAAGTCACAGGACTGGTTTGATGCCAAGTTGACCGAGATGACCCCCGTCATTGAAGCCAAGCGTTCAGCACTTGCTGAGTACAAGAAGTACCCAAACGAGAAGAATCTCCAGATTCTCAGGGCTGCGAGAAGCAAAGTTCAGCAGACTGCTCGGCGCTGTGCCAACGAGTACTGGACTCAGCTCAGCCAAGACATTCAAACCGCTGCCATAACAGGGAACATCTGTGGTATGTACGATGGCATCAAGAAAGCACTTGGTCCGGCTCAGAGCAAGACGGCCCCCCTCAAATCCTCCACTGGGAGATGATCACAGAAAAGAACAAGCAGATAGAGAGATGGGTGGAACACTACTCCGACCTCTACTCCAGACAGAACACCGTGACACCATCAGCCCTTGATGCCATCGACTGCCTGCCATCCATGGATGAACTTGACGCCGAGCCAACCATCGACGAACTCAGCAAGGCCATTGATAGCTTGGCCTCTGGCAAGGCACCCGGCAATGACGACATACCCCCCGACCTGATCAAGCACTGCAAGACCGCCCTACTGCTGCCATTGCATGACATCCTCTGCCAGTGCTGGAAGGAAGGTGCCGTACCACAGGACATGAGGGACGCCAAGATCATCACCCTCTACAAAAACAAAGGGGAGAGAAGCGACTGCAACAACTACAGGGGCATCTCCCTCCTCAGCGTTGTTGGCGAAGTCTACGCACGAGGAGTTGTTCTCGTTCGTCTACAGAAGCTTGCCGAACGTGTCTACCCTGAGTCTCAGTGTGGCTTCCGCGCTGAGCGATCAACGGTAGACATGATATTCTCCATCCGCCAACTCCAGGAGAAATGCAGAGAACAGAACATGCCCCTGTACGTCGCCTTCATCGACCTCACCAAAGCGTTCGATCTGGTCAGCAGACAGGGCCTTTTCAAGATCCTGCCAAAGATAGGATGCCCACCAAAGTTGCAAAGCCTCATCGAATCATTTCACACCAACATGCAGGGGATAGTGCAGCACGATGGCAACGTCTCAGAGCCATTCAACATACGCAGCGGAGTGAAACAGGGCTGTGTACTTGCGCCGACCCTCTTTGGGATTTTCTTTGCTATGCTCCTGAGGCATGCCTTCAGCACAGCAACAGAGGGAATCTACCTGCACACAAGATCTGACGGCATGCTTTTCAACCTCGCCCGCCTGAAAGCCAGAACCAAAGTACGTGAGGCTCTAATCAGAGACATGCTGTTCGCAGACGACGCTGCAGTCGCAACCCACGCACAGCAGGAGCTTCAGACCCTGATGGACCGCTTCTCCCAGGCATGCAAGGACTTCGGGCTTACCATCAGCCTGAAGAAGACTAACATCTTGGCGCAAGGCACGGAAGCACCACCAACCATCACCATCGACGACTACGAGCTGGAGGTCGTGAATCAGTTCACGTACCTGGGGTCCACGATCAGCAACAACCTCTCCCTTGATACAGAGATCGACAAGAGGATTGGAAAATCAGCCTTCACACTTGCTCGCCTCACCACACGAGTGTGGGAGAATCCCAAACTCTCTGTCAAGATGAAAATTCAACTTTATTTATGAATTCAGTGAATATGGTCCAGTTAACAGATAGTTATATTCTCATGTAGTATGACATTTTCTCTTTGCAACGTGGTCCCAATGAGAGAAATCTAATTATGTAGCGCAGCAACTCCCTCATGGCTGGCAAGTCCGTACTACAATATAATGCAGCATATTAGTGGCAGTTTACCGTTCATATCAACACTCTCCTTATGTCTGGTTTTATGATACCAAGATGGAAACAAAGATTCTTAACTGCAATTGTGAATAAATTGCAATTTAGCTGATCAGTGTTTCCTGAGCCCCTGACCAGAATTTTTTTTGGACCAACTACCATATACTGTCTTGTTTTCAGACAGTTTTGCTAACAACAGTGTCAGGGTTCTCTGACTTTTTTTTTCTGGATTTGATGTTTAAGTGGTCTCATGGAGCCTGGAGTGCATCATTAATCGCCTTGTCTTCAAGTTCAGAAATTCACTGAAAAGATGGCAGTGTACAACGCCTGCATCATCAGCACACTGCTCTATGGGAGTGAGACGTGGACAACATACGCCCGGCAGGAAAAGAGACTGAACTCCTTCCACTTGCGCTGCTTTCGCCACATCCTGGACATATCCTGGCAGGAAAAAGTGCCCAACAAAGAAGTTCTGTCCCACGCCGGCCTTCCCTCCATGTTCACTCTACTCAGGCAGTGCAGGCTCCGCTGGCTAGGCCACATTCACCGTTTGGAGGATCGCAGAATCCCCAAAGACATCCTCTACGGAGAACTGGCGACTGGCAGGAGAGACGTTGGCCGCCCACAGCTGTGCTTTAGAGACGTCTGCAAGAGAGACATGAAGGCCCTGAAGATCAACACAGAGTGCTGGGAGGACCTTGCAATGGACCGCTCCAAATGGAGAGGCACCCTGACCAGACAGCTCAAGGCGGGTGAAGAGAGACTGACTGCTGCAGCAGATGAAAAAAGGACCCGCAGGAAGAACCGCCACAGACCCAACAGTACGGAGACCACCCACAAGTGCGACCTGTGTGACAGGGACTGCCATTCGCGCATCGGCCTGTTCAGCCACAGGCGGTGCTGTTCCAGCAGAGTAGACATTTAGGATTCTCTTCCATGGTCATCATAGACCGACAGAGGCCGCCGCTGCCGATGTCTCATGGGGCGGGCCGTCGGCGACTCAACCGGCATCCCCACCCTTCTGAGGGCATGGAGGGTGAAACAGGGCATCCTGGCAGAACTAAAAACATTATCTGTCACAGGTCTGTGGTGGACCACTCCCAATTACACAGGGTGAGACTGGACATCCTGGCAGATAAACACATCTGTTGCAAGGTCTGTGGTGGACTGTGCCAGTCAGTGCATTGTGACATGCACTACACAAAGAGCAGAGATAAACAAACCTATCATCTGGTAAGTCACTGCAACAGATACTGGAGTCAGTTTGTCTTGGCTTGTCCTTGCCACTTGCCAGTCATTCTTGTTGGTCCAAAAAACCTTAGAAATTCCTTTCCAAATCAAACTTTCAGTTTGGATGCGGTTACTCTTTCTCTTAATAGCTCTGTGAGGAACCTTGGAGTTATTTTTGATCAGGATTTGTCCTTCAATTCACATATTAAATTTGTTTCTAAGACTGCCTTCTATCATTTGCGTAATATTGCCAAGATTAGGAGCATCTTGTCTCAGAGTGATGCTGAGAAACTGATCCACGCTTTTGTTAGCTCGAGATTAGATTATTGTAATTCTTTATTATCAGGCTGTCCTAAAACATCTTTAAAAAGTCTTCAGCTGATCCAAAATGCTGCAGCAAGAGTTTTAACAGGTACTAGAAAGAGAGATCATATCTCTCCGGTTCTGGCCTCCCTTCATTGGCTTCCCATAGAGTTTAGAATTAAGTTTAAAATCCTTCTTCTTACTTACAAAGCTCTAAACAATCAGGCTCCTTTTTATTTAAAAGATCTGATACTACCGTATTATCCTAACAGAGCACTACGCTCCCAAAATGCAGGATTACTTGTAATACCTAGAATCTCCAAAAGTACAATGGGAGGCAGAGCCTTCAGTTATCAAGCTCCTCTCCTGTGGAATCAGCTGCCTATCTGGATTCGGGAGTCAGACTCGATCTCTGTTTTTAAGAATAGGGCTAAAACCTACCTTTTTGATATAGCCTACAATTAGGGAGGGATCATGTGTTTCTGAACCCTCCCTTAGTTATGCTGCTAATAGGTTTAGTCAGCCGGGGGACCTCCAGTAATGCACTGGGCCTCACTCCTTTCCTCACTCTCTATGAAATATTTTTTTTTTTGCTGGTCATTAACATCTGTTTGTTCTCTCCCATAGATGGAGTCCCCATCGTGCTGTTTGCTCTCTACATGTCTGTTCTTTTCTTCTTCTCTATCCCCTCACCCCCCAGCCAGTCGCAGCAGATGACTGCCCCTCCCTGAGCCTGGTTCTGCTGGAGGTTTCTTCCTGTTAAAAGGGAGTTTTTCCTCTCCACCGTCGCCAAGTGCTTGCTCACAGGGGATCGCCTGATTGCTGGGGTCTTTCTGCAACTGTGGGGGTTCCCCCCTACAGTTGATAGTGCTATGAGATGACTGTTGTTGTGAAATGGCGCTATATAAATAAAGTTGAATTGAATTGAATTGATAATACCTTTATCTGCCAAGAATGTGCTGCTAGTCCAGCAAAAGCTAGCAGTACTCAAATACTTTGCAAGCAGTTTCATGAAATGGTCAGTCAGAAAGCAACTCTTACTGGCTCGGATGTCGCCTGGGCTTACAAGGTCCGCGCTGATCTGTTCACACTCCGACAGGCAGCGAACAGTAAGCCAGCAGCAGGAAGACAAAGGAAGAGGAAAACAGCAATCTTTTGTGTAGCAGAATGGAATGTACGCACTCTGTAGAACAGAACAACATCACAGCACCTAGAAAGTCAGACTGCGCTTGTGGCCCTGAAAATGAGCAGGTACAATGTAGACATAGCTGCACTTAGTGAAACAAGATTGCCTGGATATGACAGCTTGGAAGACCATGGGTACATCTTCTTTTGGAGTGGGAGATCAACTCAAGAAAGGAGAGAAGCAGGAGTGGGCTTTGCAGTTAGAAAGGAGATGGCAGCAATGCTTGATGAGGAACCGGTGCCAATCAACAACAGGATAATGACTATGAGACTCCCACTACAGCAGAAGATGTATGCCACACTCATCAGTGTATATGCCCCAACAATGACCAACACAGAGGAGGTGAAGGAAGAGTTCTACAGCGATTTATGTGAGACAATCAGGCGTGTACAGACTGATGACAGGCTGATACTCGTTGGAGATTTTAATGCCAGAGTTGGTTTGGACACCGAGAAATGGAAAGGAGTGCTAGGTAGTCATGGAGTAGGCAAGTGCAATGCTAATGGAGAACTTCTGCTTGCACTATGTTCAGAGTACAACCTTGTGATAACCAACACTCTATTTAAGCACAAGGACACACACAAGAAGACATGGATGCACCCAACATCCAAGCACTGGCACTTATTAGACTACATCATAGTCAGGCAGAGAGACAGAAGGGATGTATTGGACACCAGAGCAATGAGAGGCGCGGACTGTGGTACTGATCATGTTATGCTGAGATCTAGATTAAGGATTTGGAGACGAAAACAGCACTGCAGGACAGGTACGAAGCCACCATGGAAGCTAAACATTAGTGCACTGAAAGGCCAAAAGAAGCAGGAAGAACTTACACAGGAAATGGATGAAAACTTGAAAGACTGGGACAGCAACAACTCAGAGAATGACATAGAAGAGAAATGGGCAACACTGAAGGATACGGTGTATCAGACTGCGAGTGATGTATTAGGCTACCCTGAGAGGAAACATCAAGATTGGTTTGATGAGCATGATGAACACCTGAAGAAACTACCAGAAGGGAGGAATACAGCTAGGCAGGAAAACCTACAGTGTAACACAAGGTTGAAGAAGAAGAAATACTCAAAGGCTCAGAGTGAGCTACAGAAATACACCAGAGAGATGAAGTCCAACTGGTGGGATGAAAAAGCAGAGAAACTTCAAACTGCAGCAGACAGGAATGACATGAAAACATTCTTCACAGGTTTGAGAGAAATCTACAGCCCTAAACCAAGAGGATTGATCCAACTAAAGGCTATGGATGGTAAAACTGTTTTGCAGGAGAAAGACAAGATCCTGGACAGATTTGCAGACCACTTTGACCAACTACTAAACAACCCTGGCAATCTCACTGAAGAGGCCAAAGAAGCTCTAGTGCAGTGACCAGCTGTATCAAGTCTGGATGAACGACCAAATTTTGATGAACTAATGGCAGCTATCAGGACAACACAGGATGGTAAAGCTCCAGGAAGGGATGGAATTCCAGCAGAAGTGTGGAAATTTGGTGGTGTTCAGCTGACCAACTGCCTGCACAAGCTCATCCAAGAGATATGGGATGCCCAGAAAGTACCTCAAGACTGGAAGGATGCAAGTATTGTGCCTTTGTTTAAGAAAGGTGACAGGAAGGACTGTGGAATTTTTTCAGTAAGCAACGGGGTGAAACAAGGGTGTGTGCTGGCACCTACACTCTTCTTGCTATATCTGGCAGCCATGCTTGAGGTGGCCTTCAAAGACACTTCAGAAGGAGTATACATTCAAACAAGGAAAGAAGCAGACTTGTTCAATGTGGCACAGATTAAAGCCAAGAGTAAGACATCGATAAAGGTAGTAAGAGAAATGCTCTTTGCCGACGACAGTGCTCTAGTTGCACACAGCGTGGAAGATATGCAATCTTTAGTGGAGAAATTTGCAAGAGCAGCTAGCCAATTTAGCCTCCAAATCAACATCAAGAAGACAGAGTGCCTTTATCAACCACCAAAGTTCCAATTATCAACATCACTACCAGAAAAGATCAGCATTGGTACAGAGCCACTAGTCAAGTGCAAGACTTTCAAGTACCTAGGGAGTACCGTTTCAGAGGATGCTAGGCTGGAGGATGAACTCTCTCTCAGAATGGGAAGAGCGAGCGCTGTGTTTGGAAACTTGAGGGAGAGACTGTGGAACAATCGACATGTGTCTATCCATGTGAAATACAAAGTGTACAGAGCGACAGTACTGGCTACTCTATTGTACGGTGCTGAAACTTGGACTGTCTACAGAGTGCAGGTGAAGAAACTCCACACGTACGTGATGAGACACCTTCAAGCCATAATGAACATCTCATGGAAAGACAAGCTAACCAACATACAGTAGAAGTGTTGAAACGAGCTGGTCTACCATCAATGGAAGACATGCTAATATAGATGAACCTGAGATGGCTCGGACATGTTGAGAGGATGGACCACCAGCATCTCCCTCGGCAGTTACTCTACTCACAGTTATGCGAGAGCAAACGCAATCAGGGCAGACCAAGGCTCAGATTTAAAGACACTGTAAAAAGAAACTTGAAGAAGTTGGACATAGACAGGAGTTCCTGGCAGTGGAAGGCTAAGGACAGAGCTGTTCGGAGGAATCTGATCAGACCTAAATGAAACAGCCATTGTCGCCCACGACAGACTGCTATGATGATGATGAGGAGGACTGAAATACATATTATATAATAGAAACATCCTTACCTCCCACAAAATGTTCATTGGCCCTCATTTATCAAATGTGTGTATGAAAGAAAAGTGGTCGTACAATCATTTCAACGTGCAAATCAATATTTATCAATCTGTACGTGATCGTACCATGCGCTGAAATCTCACATCAGCTCTGAGTTGGGGTAACCAAATTTTCAAGTCTTGTAGACTCCCATGCAGCAGAGAAACCTACTGTGTGGGAGAATTATTTCATCATATGAAATTATAATGAGCAGTGCAACCTTTCAGGTGACACAGTGGGGAAAGTAAGTATTGAACACACCAACATTTTTTTCATTAAACATATTTCTGATGGCGCCATTGACCTGAAATTTTCACCAGCTATCAGTAACAACCCAAGTAATCCATACATACAAAGAAATCTAGGCAACTGTGTTCACAAAACAAGTTATATTTAATCAAGTGGAATGACACAGGGAATAAGTATTGAACACACTTGTGAAATTCACTTAATATTTAGTAGAAAAGCTTTTGTTGGTAATAACAGTTTCCAGACACCTCCTGCATGGAAAACTAGGCACAAGCAATGCTCTGGAGTGATTTTAGCCCAGTCTTCCACACAAACTGTCTTCAAATCTTGAATATTCATGGGTGTCTTCTGTGAACATTGATCTTAAGTTCATTCAATAAATTTTCAATTGGATTCAGGTCAGGTGATTGACTGGGCCATTCTAGCAGCTTTATTTTCCTTCTCTGGATGCAGTTGAGAGTTTCCCTGGCTGTGTGTTTGGGATCATTGTCTTGCTGAAATATCTACCCTCATTTCATCTTCAGCATCTTGACAGATGGCAACAGGTTCTTATCAAGGATGTCTCTGTACATTTGTCCATTCATCTTTCCTTCAATTATATGAAGTCTGCCTGTACCTTGTGCTGAAAAACACCCCCACAGCTTGACCTATGGTGTTTTGGGGCTGATGTGCAGTGCCATTTCTTCTCCAAACATGCTGTGTGTTGTGGCATCTAAAAAGTTGAATTTTGGTCTCATCTGACCAGATTATATTCTCTCAGTATTTTACTGGCTTGCCCAAATGTTGTCCAGCAAACTTTAAACGAGCTCCAACATGCTTTTTCTTCAGCAATGGAGTCTTGCAAGGTGAGCAGACATAGAGCCCATGTCGGTTGAGTGCATTACTTATCGTTTTCTTTGAAACAGCAGTACCTGTTAACTCCATGTCTTTCTGAAGCTCTTCATGAGTGGTCTTTGGCTCTTGGATAACTCTTCTGATAATTCTTTTGACTCCTCTGTTAGAAATCTTGAGGATATCCTGGTCATGTCCGGTTTAAGGTAAAATGATGTTTCCACTTCCAAATGATGGCTCAAACAGTGCTCACTGGAATATTCAGCAGTTTAGAAATGTGCCTGTAACCAATGCCATCATTATATTTTGCAACAATAAGGTTGCGGAGGTCTAGAGAGGGCTCTTTGGACATTTTCACTCTTTACTGATTAGGTCAGCCTGCAGCACATATATACTTACAGAGAGCTAAACACACATATTTGTATGTTTAATGGGACCTGTAGGAGTCAACTTAAGTGTAACACTTTCAAGCTACAGAATATTATGAAGAGCCAAATTGCTGTTTAGCCTTCCTTGCCATGCTTTTGCCTTTGACTCCAGTCTGCACCATCAGCTGTCCACATAGGCAAGACAGAAAATGACAGAGTAGTAACCCAAGGCATGCTATTCTGATAGATATGCCAAAATTAATGCCAAAAATTAACCTTTGGTTTTGAGGATTATTACAAGTACCTGGTGTCTACAAATCAACTGCTTATTGTTAACAATGAGGATAACGATTAGACACCAAGACAACAATGTCTATCTTTATCTGAAAGCACCTGGACAGGTGAGTATGCTAGCCTTTAGCTAATGCTAATTCAAATTAGATCACATATCAAAAAACTGAATGCATGAATATATAAATATTGCTCTGATTTTTTAAAATGGTGTTGACATTTCAGTGAACTGTGGATCCTATCACTAGCCTCTCTGCTCTGCTACCATGATGCATCTTCTTTGCCACACAGCCTGAGCATGTGAGACAAAGCGTAAAAACAAGGGTACTGTGTATGTGCAGGATCCGTATTCTGATTGTGTTTGCTAATATATTAACTTAGCCACGTAATGAAGGGGTTAAATTATCATACATTATGGGATTTTTGGAATTATTTATCATGGCGTTGACTAGCCTACAGGAACATGAGTCAAATTTTAATTTGACATTTTTCTCCATTTTTACATGTTTAACACTTAAAAAAAAAAAAAAACACAACAGGTGCTTAGGCCCTAGTTGTATAGCCTTTAAGTATTTTGTGTAAAGCTTTACAAAATATTTTCAAGTGAAGAATCTGATTTTTTTTCCTACTTTTTCATTGGAAAACAAAATCAAATGTTTTGTTTACCATGGCTACAGGCACACAAAGGTCGTTGATTTCACACACTGCCATGCCTCAGACCCAGCCACTTACAAACTGGTTGTAAACTTCTAGACCTTTGTCGGATCTTAGTTCTTTAAGAGTGTAAGCACGGGTACTCTACAGTAATAAATTAGCAGTGTCTGGAAAGGTGATGCTAGCCCACTTCTTTCTATCTTTTGACTAGTTTTGCTTTGGAATGAGATAGGGGGCCTGCTTCTCAATTAAAACTAATTTGTCATCATACTGCTGTATGCTATCATTATCAAGAGATTCATAACAGATTTCAGACATTTTCACATTTTTTTGCTCCATTTTGCTCCTGTGATTATCTTCCCAACATGGCCGTTGATCTTATTTGACCCTGCTGGAAGTACACACAGGAGTGCCTGGTGGAGGTGATCTGCTGCATCGGGTTTTAAAAAAAACTGTCCCATATTAGCAAGAGAAATTCAGAATAGCAGAAAAGATATGAGGAAATTATTTTATTTTGCTCTGTGCATTTGTACACTTTATTGAGCGATGACAGAGAGCCTTTGCTGAGCAGCAAGAACCCTGTAAATGACAGCCCTCATTCTTTCTCCTGTAATTTTGACATCAATAATAATAATAATAATCACTAGGCTTTGCAGACCCCCAGCTCCCATACATCCTACATACAGATTCAAGCACCATCGGTTTAGGGGCTGCACTGTATCAGGTCAAGGAAGTGCAACCCAGGTCATATCTTTTGCAAGTTGAGGGCTTTCTAAGAGCGAAAGAAAGTACCCTGCGCATAAGCTAGAATTCTTAGCTCTTAAGTGGGCCATCACCGAAAAGTTTTCTGACTACCTGTATGGCACAGACTTTACAGTAGTAACTGACAGCAACCCACTAACTTACCTTTTAACATCAGCACAACTGGATGCAACAGGTTATAGGTGACTGTCCAATCTTTCCCCTTACTCTTTTAAACTTCAGTACAGAGCTGGCAAGCAAAACTTGGACGCTGATGCTTTACCTCGCTGCTCTCATGGTCCGCCAAAAGATGACCATGCATCGCGAAAAGAGAGTGACAGAAATTGACAATTTGCTCTTTACCACCTGAGTAATTCTAAAAATGCACACATTGTTCCCCAAGATGTGATCAAAGTCATTTGTGACCACCACATTGTCACCATTGGTGCAGAAATCAGTGGTGCATCTCACCATTCCAGATTAACATTGGTTGAGTCCCTTGCTCATCAGTCCACAGCAATCCCAGACTCCTATCAGGAGGAGCAAGTAGATGGTTTCCCTCTTATACCATCAGTTTCTGAAGACCCCACCACCCAGCCTCAAAGCAGAGCTTACTGAGCTTCCCTTACTCTTGCATGAGCTCAACAAGTTGGAGCTCCACAATGGTGTGCTGTATAGACGATGACAAGATGGACCCAATATCACTTTTCAGTTAGTGCTCCCAGAGGAGCTAAGAGCAGCTGCATTCCAGAGCCTACACAACAGCATGGGCCACATGGGAGTTGAGCGAACAGTAGACCTGATGACATTCAGATTTTATTGGCCAAGAATGTTTGTGACAGTTGAAAACATGATTAAGACCTGTGAGCAATGTGTTTGCTGAAAAACGCCCCCTGAGCGAGCCGCTCCACTAGTGAATATCAAGACCTGCAGACCTCTTGAACTCTTCTGCATGGATGTCTTATCCTCAGAACCTTATCGGTCTAACATAAAAGATATACTGGTCATCAATGATCATTTCACTAAGTACGCGGTAACTGTACCAACTCCCAACCAATGAGCACACACAGATGCAAAGTGCCTGTGGGAAAACTTCATTGTGCATTATGGTTTTCCCGAGAGATTACATAGCGACCAAGGCCCTGATTTCCATTCAGCCACCATCAAAGAACTCTGTGAGCTCACTGGTATAAAGAAGGTCCACACAACCCCATCCCATCCCAGAGGCAACCCGGTCGAGCTGTTCAACCGTACGCTCCTTCAAATGCTTGGTACACTGAATCATTCTGACAAGCTTCACTGGAAAGATTTTGTAAAGACCCTTGTGCATGCATATAATTGCACAGAAAAAGGATGTGACTGGATTTTCCCCATACGAAGTGATGTTTGGGAAACAACCAAGACTTCCAATCAATCTAGCATTTGTGTTGCCCACCAACACCAACAAGCCAACCCATTCCCAGTATGTCAGTAATTTAAAAAGTCACCTTGAAGAAAGCTACAGTGTTGCTACCACCAATGCTACAAAGAATGCTGATTGTAACAAGGTTCAATTTGATGAGCGCATTGTGGAATCAACCTTGGCAAAAAGTGATCGAGTACTTGTCCGTAATGTCAAGTTGCGTGAATAGCACAAGCTAGCCAACAAGTGGGAGGATGATGTTTATGTGGTCCTCAAGCAAGCTGGTGACATGCCTGTCTACACAGTTAAGCCTGAAGGAAAGGATGGGCCTGTATGCACACTCCATCAAGATCTGCTTCTACCTTGTGGCTTTCTACCTGCAACCACAACAATCGAGACTGCCAAACAGCCACAAGTCAAAAGACCCAGAACACGACAGTCCCCAATCACTGAGAGTGAGGAGGAAGGTGACTCAGACACTGAAATGGTGCCTACTTGGACATTTACTCCTTCACAATTTTTGGCACCTCCAGTATTTGTCATTGTCCATGAGACTCACAAGTCGAGGGATCCTCCTTGTGCAATCAGTCCATCAACTGAACTTGACATGTCAACTGCCCCTGCTCTTCCTGTTCTTCCTGCAGTTGAAGTCTCCTCGGAAGACAGGAAAGAGACATCTGTGCAGCATTTACCAGATTCAGTCATCCCACCTGAACAAGACAATTTACCTAATTAAAGAATTCTACTCGAACAAGACAACTTATCTAAACACGACTCCATGCTTGGATGTGACCTACCTGACAATCCTCTTCAGGGCACTGTTCCACAGTTCCCTGAAGAACTGCCCCCACTGGAAATGAAACATGTCCAGTATCACCAGATGTCGGCGTGCAAGGAGAGGAGGTAGTAGAAAGGCTTGAACCCGTGACTGAGCAGCCTAGATCCAAAGAGATGCAGGATGATGTGCCTCAAACTGCTGAACCCCTTCTTCGCCGTTCTCAAAGACAGAATAAAAAGCCTGAAAGACTTCACTACTCAAGACTAGGCAATCCCTTATTAATGGTAGTAAACTCCCTTTTCCAAGGCCTTAGTGAAGCTATTGCAAGTTCCATGCATGATAATGAAGACATCTAAATGGCCACCATATCAGAGAATTGAGAGCTTGAGCTTTGTGATTTACTTGTCATATGTGGCCCAGAGACGGGCACACCGTCAAGAGGGGAGAGTGTAACTCACATGATAAAATGGGCTATATCAGAATCAGAATCAGAATCAGCTTTATTGGCCAAGTATGCACAACACATACAAGGAATTTGACTTTGGCTAAAGACTTGCTCTCATTGTTCAGGTGGAGGATTTAAATAAGGATTCAATGACAACAGAGTATGTACAGTAAATTACAGTCTGTCCACGTTTCTATAAAAGAATGCAGATATATACAGGAATATATGCAGTTATTTACTCAGACTAACCACACTTTGCAGAAATATATGAAAAAATATACAGTCACACAGTATATCAATGTGAACTCAGATTCAGTGATATAATGTGAATGAAGTAAAAAGCAGTGTGAGAGTTATGTGCAATGTAATAATGGATGAAAAGTCATGAGTACAGCAACAGGTAGGACTAGGTGAATGTTAGGAGTTCATCAGAGTGATGGCTTGAGGAAAGAAACTGTTCCTGTGACGGGTGGTTTTGACCTTCAGTGATCTGTAACGACGACCAGAAGATAGAAGTTCAAACAGTTTGTGGCCGGGGTGTGATGGGTCAGCACAGATGTTTCCCGCCCGTTTCCTGGTTATGGACCGAAATAAGTTCTCAATGGAGGGTAGGTCGGTACCAATGATCCTCTCCACAGACTTAATGATCCGCTGCAGTCTGGTCTTGTCCTGTTTAGTGGCAGATCCAAACCAGACAGTGATGGAAAAGCAGAGGACAGATTGGATAATGGCGGTGTAGAAGACAGCCAGCAGCTCCTGAGGCAAATCAAACTTCTTGAGCTGACGCAGAAAAAACAACCTCTGCTGGGCCTTTTTCCGGACAGTGTCTATATGGGAGGACCACTTCAGGTTCCGGGAGATTGTGGTACCCAGAAACTTGAAGGAGTCCACAGTGGACACTGTGCTGTTGAGGATGGTGAGTGGGGGGAATGAAGGGGGGTGTCGCCTGAAATCCACAGTCATCTCCACCGTTTTGGCTGGGTTAAGTTCAAGATGGTTCTGGCTGCACCAGAGGATCAGCTGCTCCACCTCCCGCCTGTATGCAGACTCATCATCATCCCGGATCAAACCAATGACTGTGGTGTCGTCCGCAAACTTCAGGAGCTTCACCGAAGTGTCCTCTGAGGTGCAGTCGTTGGAGTAGAGGGAGAAGAGCAGTGGGGAAAGGACACATCCTTGGGGGGCGCCAGTACTAATTTTTCGGGAGCTGGATGTAAATCTCCCTAGCTTCACCTGTTGCCACCTGTCAGTCAGAAAGCTGGAGATCCACTGGCAGGTGGAGGGGGGCACCTTGAGCTGGAGGAGTTTCTGATGAAGAATACCTGGGATGATGGTGTTGAACGCTGAGCTGAAGTCGACAAACAGGAGACATACATACATACATGTCTTACATAGTGTCTATGTAAGACACTAAACATGCAGAACATCAAAGATAAAATAGTTAATTAAAATTAGTTAGTCTTAAATTTTTGCCGAGTGAAAGGTATCAGTTATTGTGCTAAGAGGGAAAGAATATATTTTTGTATCATTTTTGTTGCCGTTATTTGTCAAATGTGAAGTTGTACATTTTCACCCAGTGAACAGTTCAGAATGTAGTTACAAGATTGGCTCGGCCAATCCGAGATGTTGCCCGCAGCAGTTTGTGTCGCCCACCTGCTAGGAGAGTGGGTAACGCTGTTTGTTGGGTCAGAGAGACGTTTGGATTTCAGCAGCAGATGTACATGGTCGCAGTGTACATGAGTAGGAGTACACCAAGAAGTGGAGAGAGAGTGAAACGAGATAAACCTACAATATACTGAAGGTAAATTACTTTTACTAAAGCGGTGACTTGTAAAAAGTAACCATAAGTGAGCTAAACCAGCTCAGTAGATACCGATTAGCACTAAATACTATGCTAAGTCTCCGTTTAACTATCGCCCCTCGTGCAGCTGAAAAAGTGAAGCTTTCCAACGATTTTCTACAACTTGTCCTATACTGCCTGAAGCCAAAAGGTAACACATATGACGTCCAATTAATGTAGTTGTTTAATTTGGTCGTCAGTGTGAGCTAACTTGTCTGGAAAGTAAAAGATTGCACTGCTTTATGTTTGTTTAGAGGCCTGTGGTTTAGCTGGACGCCTCCATTTCGTGCCAGTGCTTCTATTTTGCGCCGTGTGCACCCCCCCAAGAGAGATTGGTGAGCACGAGTTTTACTCTCCCATAGAGGGATTCCATTCACTTTGCACCTTGTTAAGCTGTTTATTGTACAAGTCTAAATTTTTCTACTGAATTTATAGCTGTCGAATATAAGGTTTATTTGTCATGTTTGTTCAGTGAATATAAGCTATTGTATTTTTCTACTTGTTAAAGGAAAAAGTTATATCAAGGTAATTAAATTGCTATATACACTGATTTCATGGTGAAGCATTTTATGGAAATGTAAATGGTGAAACATTTCATGTTAATTGATGTATTTTATTTTATTGTTAAAAGGAAGTCAATACAGATTTCATGATGTGACTGCAGTTAAAAAAAGAGAACTATTTGGATATTTGATTTATATTTCTCCGACCCTGTCTGTTGACAGGTCAGGGTTTTTTTTTTTATGTGCCTTGATTCTACGATGATTGTCCTACGTGAATCTGTCCTGTGAGGATCCATGCTTTGACTTTGATGGCAAGCCGTCCCAATAGAATCTAGAAAGAATCATCAAGACATTACTGGATGCTGGACCAGTTCTGCTGCACTCCTCGGTGTGGTAGGCCCAGCATCTGCAGACACCTTCACACTCAGTCCATCATGCAATTTCCCCTTTTCCCCAGCATCACATATACATTTACCATTTTTCCCTTGGACTCTGGACACTACTTACATTTTTTTCTTTTTCCGGGAACTGGGGACTTATTTTTGTATTTTTGACAGTTTCTAATATTTTGGACTTATTTCAATTACTGTTACTAAAGCTGGAAATTATTCAATTTAACAATCCTGTTTCTATGCTTCATTTAAATGTTCCTCTTTGCTCCAGCAGCAGAACCTACTGGTCCAATTGAGTAACTTGTATTGGCTAATCATTTATTTATTTTGAGTGACAAATTATACACACAAGTTACATTCCCGTGGTTGTTAATATATGCTACAGGTGTTATTACCGAACACGGGGTTACATACAGCATAGCTCTATGTGTCTTTCTGCTGCTTTCACTCCAGTGAAGCCACACCCTGCTCATGACTTATACGGCGACGACAACTGCAAAACCTGAATAACATAATTAGGTGTTAGAAAAATCTTTCTTAACCTTCAGTCAAAAACCAGGCTGGATCAGAGTTTCAGCAAATTTATTTACACTGGCCAGTGGAGAACAATACAAAAATAGTCTCAGAGCCTATTTGCGCACCATTCTGATTCACACATACAACTGTCAGCCATTTAAGCATCCTGCTATCTCAAGACTGTCCATGAGAGAATATCTAATTCAGGCTGGTTCTTCCAAGCTGTCTCCTTCTGAGACATATTTATAACAATACAGTACATGAAAACAAAAATAACGAGATAAATGTCCAGGTGCCATAACCTTGTACATTTCCCACAGACTCTGAGACAAAGCAAATCACATGTATGAAACAAATATGAAACTTTTCTATTATTCTCCCCCCTTTGATGCCATGCAAGGCATCAAAAAAAGAACGATTTATGGCATCTAAAGCCCAATCTGGCAGCTATGCTAATCTCCAATGCATTTGCGTGCAACAGATCTTAACTAGCTATTGATGGGGAAAGTCCATCATCGGCCCTGCTGCCCCAGGCACTGGCTAAACGTTTTAGTCCTTTAGGAGAAGAGATGGAACAATAAACTCATTAATCAATAAAGATTAATGACCATACCCCGGTGTGGTCACTCCGGGTAGAGGGGTGGAGACGAGTGGAGGAGAGGTGATGTCAGCCGCAGCTTCTCTCTTCTGTGAGATTGGGGGTATGGGCTGAGCAGCGGGGAAACACAGAGGAGGAGGAGCAGAAGCACGTCCCCCTGCCCCTATGTCAGACTTATGCACCATAGAAGAGATAGAACACATATTAGTCAAATCTTTTTCCTTCCTTTTGTGACAGAGATCATCCTGCGCAGTTCGCCCCACACGGGACACGAACCCGCGACCTCTCAGTCAACTACACAGTTCGAGCATGGGAGACACAGCACGATCGCGCTGAGCTAAAGGTCCGACCGATAGCTCAGCGCTACCGATACTGTATGAGGCTTTGGGAGGGAGGTTTACTAACGTTCTACGCCGAACAGTACTAGTTGGCATCCGTTACACTCTCCCCCTTAAACCTCACTCCCATGCCGGGTTCACGGCACCAGTGTGACAGAGATCATCCTGCGCAGTTCGCCCCACACGGGACACAACCCGCGACCTCTCAGTCAACTACACAGTTCGAGCATGGGAGACACAGCACGATCGCGCTGAGCTAAAGGTCCGACCGATAGCTCAGCGCTACCGATACTGTATGAGGCTTTGGGAGGGAGGTTTACTAACGTTCTACGCCGAACAGTACTAGTTGGCATCCGTTACACTTTTACCATGGTCAGTTTTTCAGATATATCATCAGATTTTGATTTTACCGTCCAAGTCCAGTCCAAGTCAGCCTGTCACCCCCTTTTTGTCCCCCTTTTCTATCTGAAGCCAATGTTATCCCTCAGTTGGAGAGATAATGAAATTGTGAGCTAGGGAATACAATTACACTGCAAAAGTCAAATATAAGTCAAATGAAATAATGTAATACTGCTTACCTCCCTTCAGGTATCCCAAACAAAAGAAAACTCAAATTTTCTTGCTTTGCTGGCAGATAATTTTACTTAGAATAAGTGAAAAATTCTGGCAATTGATAATGTTAGTTAAAAACAAAGACATTTGCCAGTAAAGCAAGATTAAATTGCTTAACACAAGTAACTATCATAAAGCCAGCAAAAACCCCACAAAAAAAGCTGCACAACAAAATAAATTACTGCCAAAATTATCTTGAAATAAAAAGCAAGCATCTAATACCTTTCATCTTACCAAACCACACACACACACACACACACACACACACACACACACACACACAGAGCGAGCCCCAGATAAGCACACACATATTAGTGAAACAATCCCAAAGTTGCTTATAATAAGCAGATCTGGCAAACCAAGGTTCTCATCGTCAGTCATCTTCTGCCGCTCTGAAAACACATTCATTTTTTCCCATCTTTGTCACTTACCAATCTCCTGTACACAAATCTGCCGTTTCCCCGTGAAACAACAATAATTATCCTTTTGTACCTCACAACAACAAGAAAAAACAACCTCGACTTCTGTCCCGCTGCCTGACGTCCGTGTTCTCACATTCTTTCTTCTCCTTTTCTCACCAAAGTAAACCATAAAACATTAAAAAATACACACGAACAAGCACGTGAACGACCAGACAAACAAATTGAAGTTATTTATTTAATGTATTTATTTTATTTTATTATAATTTGAGGTTATTTTATCATGTATATTTTATTAAGAGTTATTTTATTTTATTTTAGACCTGTTTTGAATTATGCCTTAAGGTATTTTGGTTCTAATTATCACATTAGAGTTTATCCTTATTAGTGCTATTTATCTATTTTTTCCCCTTTTTACATTGCTCCTGTATTACTCACTCAAGTAAATTTGAGGATCTTGTAATATATATATATATATATATATATATATATATATATATATAGGAGTACTTTGTCGGTGCTCAGTTGTGATGTAAAGAAGGTCTTGCATGATATTTTTTTCTGAATCTATGCTCACTTGTGATATTAAAAAGATCTTGCATTGATTTTAATCTGTGCTCACTTGTGATGGAAAAAAAAATCTTGCATTGATTTTTTTTTATCTTCGCGCAGTTCTTTGTGGGTCCACTTAATGCAGTAGAAATGCACACTTCTTTTGTAGCCTTGAACCGAGACCCCCAAGCCTCTACCTTGCCCTAAAACTGATTTTTGGACTTTGTGGTATCAAACCCTTGGCTTACAACTCTTTTACGCGTATTCTTAGACCAACTGCAAACTGTAACCGGGCGTCATCAACAATTAAATTTACTCACTGTGATCCACCTGCGGGCTGGCTCCATCACTCTCCAGCCCTGCTCCCAGCGCCCCCCGGACCATGCCTCACTTTCACAAAAATGGCTCATTGGCACCGGCACGGAGGCAGCTGTGCGCACTTGCTGTGGTCCCAGAACGCCGAAGCAGGAAGGAAAGATATATGTAGTCCCTGTTCGGGTGCCAAGTATGTTAGAAAAATCCTTCTTAACCTTCAGTCAAAAACGAGGCCAGATCAGAGTTTCAGCAAATTTAATTACACTGGTCAGTGGAGAACAATACAAAAATAGTCTCAGAGCCTATTCGCGCACCATTCTGATTCACACACACAACTTTCAGTCATTTAAGCATCCTGCTATCTCAAGACTGTCCATGGGAGACTATCTAATTCAGGCTGGTTCTTCCAAGCTGTTTCCTTCTCAGACATAACAATACAGTACATGAAAACAAAAACAAAGAGATAAATGTCCAGCTGCCACGACCTTGTACATTTCCCACAGACTCTGAGGCAGACTCTGAGAAAGCAAATCACATATATGAAACTTTTCTATCATTAGGTTGACACCACTTTTTGTCACTTTATACTACAAAAGAGTTCTCATTTGACATGATGTACCTGACTCATAATCACCAAAGAACTGAGATTGTAGAATAGTCTGCACTGAGTGTTGATGTTGGTTTCTGTCAAGCAGTTGGGGCAAGAGTAAGTGTGATATCTACTGGCCAGGAGGTCCCAAAGCTGTTTCTATCACCTTTGTAGTGATATGTGATTTACAATTATGATCAGATTATTTAATTTGTATTAATGTATCAGGACCTGAGATTTACTCCGGGTCCACACGCAGAAAAAGTTTATAGTAAACACTCGCCGGGGCACCAGCTCACCTCTTTAGTGAGCACTTTAGTCATTAATTTCACTTTATACCTGTTTAATCACTCAATAAATTAATTAATTAATAATCAGTCTCAAAATTTTAGTGAATTCGATACTGGGGCTTTGAAACCAGACAGAATGAAATAAATTCCCAACAACTTCTCTCATTTACACATATTTATTAAATGAAATGATGATTAAATGACATTGAAATGATTTGCATTAACCATTAAACTAAACTTGTAAATGATAGAGTAACAATGTGAACATTTGCAGAACCAGGGTGAAAATGTAAGCTGAATTTAGATCAGTTTGAAGTTAATGGATTATGGAAAACTGAATGCAAATTTATGGGGAAAATTAAACTAATAATATGGAAAATTCTGGATTACTCTTAAGAAAATGAAAAAGGAATTTTAATGAAAAGAAGAGTTATATTAATTACTCTTTAATTTTGTATCTGATCAGATGCAGAATTATTCTCAAATCTCAGATGTTTTATTCAGCAGATGAATGAAGAATAACGCTCACGTGACCCATTGTGTGGTGGAAATCCTTTGTCATAGTCTTCTTGAAGCTTTAGTTTGTAAATGGAACCAAACCCAGAATATCTTGCCAGCAGATATTCGGACAAGGTATGGCAGCTTCCAAAGTCCACATTCACAAGATGAAATTTTGACTGTGTCAGTTAGAGTTGGGCTGAGGTCCAGCCAAGATGGCGGCGGTATATCCTCTTCTCCGTGGCAACGTTGATTTCATGGATCAGCGGCTTCTCCAAAGGGAATTCGAGAATAGTTACAGTATCTGATCCAATAGCAAAATTAAAAGATTTTTCCAACTTCGTGGAGTTGAAATTAGCTTCTATTATGGAGATGGACACACAGTCCTTTTAAAGAAAAATATATATCAATAAAGATAAAGTTAAAACTAAAAACGGTGAGTTTAAAGAAAGCTTAACAGGAGAAAGTTATAAAAAACAGACATCTAGGATTGGGAATTTGACTCCGAATTAGGATTTGAGCTCAGGAAAGAAAAGAATTAATTCCTAGACGTTTAAAGAAAAACATTAAAATACACAGAAGTTTACACAAACACAATATTCCATGTTCTCTGCTCTTAGGTGATCTCTGATCTGCAGAAGTGAAGTGAAGAGAAGAAGTGAAGTGATCCCTTTGTTCTCCCGTAGTGCTCTGCTGTGAAGTGCTTGTAGAAGAAGCGATCTTTTGTTCTGTAGCAGTGATCTGAAGTGAAGCGCGTCTCCCCCTCCTTATAACTCCAACCGAGTTTTGCGGGCTTCCGGGGATTGACAAAAGCTAATAGTCTTCCTTCGTGGGCAGGCTTTATGAACTTTAGTCCAATGAACAACCAGACTTTCGTCTGTAAGGAACCAATAGAATGAAAGAACTGGAGCCCAGCGTATGCTGGGTGGTGATTGGCTGATACCGGTCCTCACAGAATGACATATTTTGATACTGAGGATTCATCAATATACTTATGTATAAAATCTAACCACTTCAGTGATTCATGCAACTTTATAACTAGTGCTTTTAAATTAACATGCAAGAATAAACATTCATTTAAACATTTTAACATGCACATATTTAAAATCAAGGATTAATATATTTCAAACCGATTATTGATTGTCCACACCGAACATCAGAGTCCATTTGCTTTTCCATGGTGTCCTGAAAAAGAGGATAATCTGAGAATTGAGTTTTGTAACAAGAATGCAGTCAAAAAAAGTAAACTGGTTAAATCCAGCATGTCCTGGAGTTGCCAGTAGAAGGCAATGTTGACCTGTGGATATTTTGTAGTGACCATATGAGGCACTCCACAAAGGTCTGTTCTTTGTCCTTGTTTTATTGGCCAATAAAATGTTCAGGAGAAAGTGTATTAGGAGAAATTCCAGAGACTGGTTTAACAAAGGAATGTTAGTTCAGCTGTGGTCCTGGAATGAAAGAGCAGTTCTTGACTGTCCTTTTCCTGGATGAAACAATGTCTTTAAGATGAAGAATAGTTTTATTGATGAGCCAAAGCAAGATGATGCTACACCTTTAAGACCTCATTACAGTTAACCTTACCCAATTATGTACCAGAATTGAAATTTCATTTATTTTGGGAATAATCATACAGTGTTCACACGCTAGGTGGCGCGTGAACATGCAATGGCCACTCTTCTCTCTTCTTGTTTTGTGCCACTTAGTGTTGTTTAAATTATGCCTAAGTATATATTCATGTGCTTATTGTCTGTATATGATGCTGCGCACAAGCTACAGTTGCCACAGCCTTCTGGAGATAAGGAATATGTCCAAACATTACATCTTGGACCAGAGCGTTAGAGGAACTCTGTGGCCTTGGTCTTCTCCCCCAGACCTCCACACCACCGGACTCGACTGCCGTGTCTCATCCCAAATGGTGACACCGTAGACGGTGTGAGCGGCAACAAGAGAGAGGTAAACATGGAGGTATCCGAATGAAGCTGACCACTAGCCCACACAGACTGCAGATTCCTTCCCTCATTCTGGCCAACATACACTCACTAGACAACAAAACAGGCCACATACAGCTCCTGAGAACTAAACAATGTGATGCACGAAACTGCTGTGTTTTTGTCTTTACAGAAACATGGTTAAATGACAATATACCGGACTCTGCCATTCAATTAGCAGAGCTAAAATGCTACCGCATTGACAGAGTGTTCACGGAAGGAGGGAAAACCCACAGGGGAGGCATCTGTGTCGACATTAGTGATGCCTGGTTCCAGGATGCAACTGTTGTACACAAACACTGTTCTCCATTGGTGGAGTTTATGATCATCAAGTGCTGACCCTTTTACATTCTGAGAGAATTTTCATCTGTCCTACTTATCGTCATGTATGCCCCACCCACTGGTATCAGCGAGAGGAGCAAAGCACTAAAAGAATTCTATCAGCCCATCAGTGAGACACAAACAGCACATCCAGATGGATTCCCCATCACAGCAGGAGACTTCAACCATGCACATTTAAAGGCCCCCCTACCAAACCTACACCAACATGTAGACTTTCCAATAAGAGGAGACAATATGCTGGACCTGGTGTACACAACTCACAAGAAAGCATAGACAGCCTACCCCCTTCCCCACCTTGGTCTCTCTGATCACATCACCATCCTGTTAAGGCCGGCATACAAACCTAGATTGACAACATTCAGACCAACAAAAAAGCACATATGTGTGTGGCCAGAGGGGGCCTCTGATGCTCTGAAAGACTGCTTCAGTACTACAGACTGGGACACTTTCAAGCACACAGCCACTCACAATGGACACACATAGAGGAGTACACTGAGGTTGCTGTAGCATACATAGTGAAATGCATTGATGATGTCACTCACTGCAAAAACCATCACTGTTTGTGCCAACCAAAAGTCATGGATGACAGCAGAGGTCCACAGGCTCCTGAGGGCTTGGGATGCAGCCTTCAGGGCCGGTGATACTGCAGGACTAACAACAGTGAGGGCCAACCTGTCCCGAGGCATCAAGGAGGCAAAACAACAGTACAGCAAGAAAATATCCAGCCACTTCAGCAACACCAGAGATGCACATTCCCTCTGGCGTGGCATACAGACCCTCACCAACTACAAACCTCCACCTCAGACCAGTGAAAGTGACATCACACTGCTCAACAACCTTAATGACTTCTTTGGCCACTTTGAAGCACAAAACAGCACAGCACACAAGACCACTTCTCTTCCAAACGAGTAGGCCATGAGTCTGGATCCGGCTAGCTTGAAGAGGACCCTCTGCACGATCAACCCACGCAAGGCAGCTGGACCAGAAGACATACTGGGTCATGTCCTGAAGGACTGTGCAGAGGGGCTCAAGAATGTCCTGGCCGACATCTTCAACATCTCCCTGACTCAAGCTGTTGTCTCCACATGTTTCAAAACTGCCAGTATAATACCAGTCCCAAAGAAGCCCGTCCCATCCAGCAACAATGATTACCGGCCCGTAGCACTGACCTTCATCAAAATGAAGTGCTTCGGGCGGCTGGTCATACAGAACATCAAGTTCATCCTCCCTCCCTCCCATGACCCATCTCAGTTGGCATACAGATCAAACAGATCCACAGAAGATGCCATCGCTGCTGCTCTCCGTCCAGCCCTTACCCATCTGGACTCAAAGAACTCCTATGTGCAAATGCTGTTCTTGGACTTCAGTTCAGCATTCAACACAATCATCCCGCAGCACCTGATACAAAAACTCAGACACTTGAGACTCAAAACTTCTCTCTGTAACTGGGTGCTGGACTTTCTCGCAGGGAAGCCACAAAACGTGCGGGTTGGCAGCAACACCTCCCAGACCATCACACTGAGCACAGGGGCCCCACAAGGGTGCGTGCTCATCCCGCTGCTCTTCACCCTGCTGACCCATGACTGTGTACCAGCCTACAACACCAACTACATCATCAAGTTTGTGGACGACACAATGGTGGTGAGCCTCATCACCAACAACAAGGACGCCAAGGAACAGAAATGAGGTGAGCCAACTGGTCCAGTGGTGTAAAGACAATAATCTCTTCCTGAACGTTGGAAAAACCAAGGAGATTGTGGTCGACTTCAGGAGGGGACACATATAGCACCCCTCTATGATCATCGATGGTGCAGCTGTGGAGAAGGTGAGCAGCACCAAGTTCCTGGGGGTGCACATCGCTGAGGACCTCTCCTGGTACAACAACACCACATTACTGGCCAAGAAGGCTCAAACTCGCCTCCATTTCCTCCGCAAACTGAGGAGAGCACGAGTCCCACCCCTCATCATGTGCTCATTCTATCGGAGCACCATTGAGAGCATCCTCACCAGCTGTATCATGGTATGGTATGGAAGCTGCACCGCCTCCTGCCAGAAGACACTACAACTCACAGTGAAAGCAGCCAGCAAAATCATCAGTGCCCCTCTACCCACATTGCAGGCAACACCTCCCACCCCTCACACTCCCTCTTCAGCCCCCTGCCCTCGGGGAAAAGGTACAGGAGCCTCCGGGCCCGCTCCACAAGACTGCTAAACAGCTTTGTTCATCAGGCCATCAGGACCCTGAACTCTGTCCATCCCCCCCCCCCCGGGGGACCGTAACTCACTCACCCGCACAATAACTACCTCAGCTGTTGGCACAGAAAGACTGGCATACCAACAGTAATACATTTTCTGCTGTATGTCTCTGCACTTTACTGCAACCATTTGCACAAATGCAATGACTGTCTGTCATTGCAATACTGATCATGTGCAGTCCTATCTGTCACTGTCTGCACCTACACTATCACACTAAACTTCCACCTATGGGTATTAAAGGTCTACTTTTCTGTATATAGGATTGCTGGTTTTCATCATCGTTAATCATTAATCTTAGTTTGAACTATGGGAGGTCTGGGTCTATCTTTTGTCACCATTTGCACTATGGGTTGTATTACTGTAACCAGTATGACTGCTGTTGTTGTTTGTACAGCCTTATTCCTTTTTCTTTTTTTATATTGTGCATGCCACTGAAGAGAGAGAGAAATGCCATTTCAGTTCTCCTGTATGTCCTGTACGTATAGTACTATTGACAAATAAAATCTTTGAATCTTGAAAATTGAAAAGCTTTCAGTTATCAGCCCACTTCACATTAAAACTGTACTTCCCTATCTTGCCACAAGATAATTAAGTTATCAAAGTAAAATAACTGAACCTAGTCCCTACCCCAGAACCAAAAGTCCCAACTTAATGCAAAAAAATTATTTTAAAAAAAAGTTACAAGCTTACAATAGAGACGTTACAAATTTGCAAAAAAAAAAAAAAGACTGCTGTTCTCATTGCACGCATTTTAATTTCCATGTTAAAATAAAAAACAGTGTCGACAAATTCACAAAACTGAATGCACGGATTCCACCCCACAGTGCTAGAAGACACAGCTATCATGTTTATCATAGCTGTAGTATTTTTAAGACCTTTTGAAATCAATATTTTATAACTGTGCCTCGGTGTTGTTGTGGCTGGAAATCAGGGATGGCGGAGACGGTGGCTATACTGAATGATGGTTTATTGAAACAACACTGTGAACAGCACGTATTACAGTATACAGCAGGTATGCTAGCTGGGGTTTAGTACAGGCTGGTGTTAGGCTGGAGGCAGAGCCCCAAAGAGGCAGTCTCCTGCGGTTAGTCCTCTAATATAGTCATGATGTGATGACGTCATGTTGTGCGTGCGTCCCCACATCTGTGACGTCTATGGTGTTAGTATGGGAATATCTAACATTTACCTCCCCACCTGAAAAAAAAGCCCAAAACATTATGAACACTTTAAACCTTTAAACTCACAACAGCATTTTTTTTTTTTAACAGAACCTGGGCCACCGGGTGGACCACTGGCTGATGCTGCATAACTGAGTGGATTATTCTGTCACTGTGAACTGGTCGTGCTCTGCTAAACACATCAAAACAGAGTCACTGTTGTGGTCTGAGTTCAGGGGGCCTCTGGTGAGCCTGTGGTGGGTGCAGCCCTGGAGGTGGCGGTCGCGGTGAACCTATGTGCCATCTCGAACCGTCTGTCATCTGAAAGGTAGCTTTCCCCACCTGCGCATTGAACTGCATCAGTGGGGACAGAAACATCTGTAGGTCATTGGGGCATTTGGATTGGCAGACCCGCACCCAATTGAGCACCATGAATCCGGACCTAATCGGCTTCATGTGGCGCTGCTGCTGCTCTCACGTTCTTGATGCTGGCTGCTGCTGTGGCGGCGTGACTTTCACGCCAGCGTCCGGATGTGCCCCTGGTTGGCGTTGTCCCACTGTATCCTACTGGGCCACTAACTCTATCCTGCAGCACTGCGGCAGCTCCTTGTTGCTGACACTGGGCGCGGATACAAAATGAGTCCGGATTCTGCCCCTTTTCCTTGCTGTCCTCTCCCTACGGTGTCAAACTCGGAGCGGCTGTATCACCTTCTGGGCGTGTTGCACTTCCAACACCAACGTTCCCACAGAGCCCAAGATTGTCAGAGATGGTAAAACCCAGTTTGTAAAAAAGGTCACATCCCAAGATATAGAGGGTATGTGCATCATGTCACCAAACAGAACTCATAGCAGTTACAAAACACTGAGTGGCAGTATTATTAGGGTGTATGCAGTAAAACACAAAAACACACACAGTATTCAGTCACAGCAGTACACAGAGTGCCTGCTTACATTGCAGAGACCTAATCTGATCCTTCCATCTTGTATTAATTGTCAAAAAATAGATAAAGATTTAAAGGCTCAAAACCACTTCTTCACTGATGTGTGCCACACATCACTACATTCAAGGAAACAGTGGGGTTTTAACATCTAAAGTTAAAAAAAGTACTCAATGTACTGCTGTGACTAAATACTAAAAATGCTGTGACTAAATATTTTGAGTGATTTTTATGTTTTGTGACATACAAACTAAAGCTTAAACATATGTTTGCCACTCAGTGCTGTGGCAAACACGTTTCAGCTATCGTAACTGTCCTGCAACTGCCAAGAGTTCTGTTCCAGTGCATCCCCTCTATTATCCCCATGTGTAGCCACCTGGAAACTGAACACCAGGTGGACTCTTAACTCGTAGTGAACCGCCAGCGATACGGTCCCTACTATGCTGATGCGTGTGTGCCCATAACCATACAGCTCCGCTGGATTCTTCTCAATAGGATGGTTGGGAAAGAATTTTTTCAGTTTTTTTCACTGTAACCCAGTTCATCACTGACCTCACAGTGGTGGTGTCCAGCAGTAATGGCAAGCTGACGTCATCCAATCTCACCGTGCACCACTTGTACGCTGTCCCTCTGGAGCTCACCACTAACACGGTGGTTGATGGTGGCTCTTTTGAACTAGGTGGCGGGCTTGAAGTCAGTCATGTTGACCGGCACACCTTGGCGAAGTGATTGAGCTTGCTGCAGCATCTGGATCACTGCCCCCGGCTGGGCAGGATCCCGTTCAGTCTCAGTGCGTCGGGGAGCCGCAGTTACCGCATAAATGGTGTTCCATGTCGCGGTGTTAACGGGTACTTAATACTTCTTATTGTAACCCTTGCCTTACGTTAATTAGGTAAGGGAAATTATTAAGTGTAGACCAGTTGCTAGGTTCGTAAGGATTACAATAGGGAATTAAAATGAGTGTGGAATGAAATAGCTGGAGGCAAGAAATGAGCAATTCATGGCTGTTATTATTAAAGATAAAGAGAACAAAATATACAAACAATTTACAAATATACAAATATAACAACGGCCGGCATGAAATAAAACCCCAAAAATGTCCTACTGAGCTCAGTGTTTGTTTGTCTTTTTGTTTTAGTCGTTTGACCAGTCAAGATATCTTGTATTTCCAGACTCAGGTTTCTTTTCCTCTTTTAAAGCGGCAGCTTGAGTTGTTACCACTTTGAATTTTGGGCACTGGAGAGAGGAAGGATGTTCTTCAACCGAGATTTTGATTCAGATCTCGGTTCAGTCTTGGTTCAGGTCTCGGGTCAGGCTCGCCATCTCCATTCGGAGCGAATCCAGGATCCAGAAGGTTCTTAATCGGCAACCAAAAAAAACCTAGCCTGCACAACAATAATGGTATTATTGTTTACAGCTAGAGTAATTCATTTTCCAGTCTCTCCTTATATAACACTACAGCTTAGTGTTTAAATTCTTCCCTCATATTACTATTGTTACAATCCAGTAATATAGTAATATCTTACAATTCACATTTCACATCTTACATCTTACATGCATGTGTTCTTTTCTCACATGACAACCTAATAGTATTGAATGCAAAAGACGCAATAGACTTACACAATGGTCCCCTCCGGTATACAACTAGGAAAATACCGGTCGCTATGGAGGGTGAGAATATGTATGGGTACATAATCATACCATGTAGGATAACTAAGTAGACGGTTGTGCTGTTTCATTCCATCTAGCTACAATGCTCCGCACTGTGTGTGTTTATATATTTATTCCATCTAGCAACAATGCTCCACGCTGTATGTGTTTATATATTTACATATTTATTCCATCTAGCTACAGTGCTCTGCACTGTGTGTGTTTATATATTTACATATTTATTCCATCTAGCTACAATGCTCCACACTGTGTGTGTTTATATATTTATATATTTATTCCATCTAGCAACAATGCTCCACACTGTGTTTATATATTTACATATTTATTCCATCTAGCTACAATGCTCCGCACTGTGTGTTTATATAGCTACATATTTATTCCATCTAGCTACAATACTCCGCACTGTGTGTTTATATATTCATATATTTATTCCATCCAGCTACAATGCTCCACACTGTGTGTGTTTATATATCTACATATTATTCCATCTAGCTACAATGCTCCGCACTGTGTGTGTTTATATATTTACATATTTATTCCTTCTAGCTACAATGCTCCGCACTGTGTGTGTTTATATATCTACATATTTATTCCATCTAGCTACAATGCTCCACACTGTGTGTTTATATACTCATACATTTATTCCATCCAGCTACAATGCTCCGCACTGTGTTTATATATTTATATGTCTATCCCAGCTAGCTACAATGCTCCGCACTGTGTGTCTATATATATATATATATATATATATATATATATATTTGTGGTGACACATATGTTGGGCTCACATTTCCACAGAGGTATGACTGCATGTGTATTGGGGGCTTCACGTCTGGAAGGACAAAAGACTCGAATCTGCAGAAGATAACGAGGAGGTGTGAGATTTGCCTTTTTGTCCCAAAGAAGATGCCCCGGAGGGATTTCCGGTTCATCAATGAATGAGAGACAATGGTGAAGTTTCAAAGTGATGCTTTGTGACTGTATGTTTACTGAAGCACCATGTGACTTGAGTTCTGATGCTGGAAACGTATAAAAGGGTGATGTGAAATGATTCTTTCTCTTCTTCCTGCTTTGAGAATGCTAGAGGATGTGTTCTGTCAATAAAGCTGAACCTGAGAAATAAAACTCAGCCTCATCATTCAAACGCATCCACTACATATTTATATTTATATGTACATATGTATACTCGCTGCTCTTGTTTTTTCTCTTGCCTTCTGATTGTTGCTCTGAGTGTTGCTATCCCTGTGCTGTTGCAATCCTGGAATTTCCCCATTGTGGGACTAATAAAGGCTTATCTTATCTTATCTTATCTTACTTCCACTGGGGTAACTGCATGAGCTAGCAGGGTTTGTTGTTGTGGCTCACCTAGTTGTGATGGTAGCTTGTTGGCGGCCTCCAACTGGAATGCCAACTCAATCGCCTTCGCCAGCGGTAGGTCGTCGGGCACCCTGATTAGCTTCGCCCGCAGCCGGGGGTTGCTGGTGTGCTCCACTAGCTGGTCCCGCACCATTTCCTCCTCTAGTTACCCAGGAAAAATGTCAAATCTTCCTCCGGAAGACCAATTTTTCTCCTCGTCGCCATTGTTGTGTCTGGAAATCAGGGACAGCGGAGGCAGTGACTGGACTGAATGATGGTTTATCGAAACAACACTGTGAACAGCATGTGTTACAGTACATAGCTGGTATGCTAGCCAAAGAAGCAGCTGCACGGTGGCGCAGTGGTTAGCACTGCGGCAGCACAGTTTACCCTTGGCCGGGGGATTGTGGGGATCGTGGGATCGTGGGTTCAATCCCAGCCCCCGACCAACAGTGATCTGTGTGGAGTTTGCATGTTCTCCCCGTGTTGCGTGGGTTTCCTCCGGGATTTCTCCGGTTTCCTCCCACATGCCAAAAACATGCATGTTAGGTTAATTGGCTGTTCTAAATTGTCCCTAGATATCTGTTTCCTATAGGCCCTTAGAATAGAGGGTTAGTATTAATGAAAGCGCTTTGAGTGGTCTTTGTGACTAGAAAAGCGCTATATAAGTGCAGGTTAGTTAGTTAGTCCCCTAATAATAGGCACGGCGTGATGATGTCACGTCGTGCGTGTGTCCCCACGTCCGTGACGTGTATGGTGTTAGTATGGGAATATCTAACTGGTATGTAAAACGTAATTTAAGGATACGGTAATTGGTCAGTGTGTCTGTCTGTCTGTTACCAGGTTTTCAGCTCGCCCACTTAAAATCAAGTGGAGCTAAAGACTTTTATCAATGTATCACCATACAGTATTTTCTCGACTTTTAATTTGCTAGAATTTTGAGATAAGGCATAAGGGATAAAGACCTATGCTTATATACAACTTTGTTGTCAAGATAAACACAAAAACAACACACTTCACACTCACTGTCGATCAGCTGCTGAACTTTTAAAATAGTGTTTGCTACTGAAAAGTAAACACATTTGGCAGTTACACAATTTATTTTTTGCATTGATTGTTAAAAAAACATGTTTCATAATTCAGTGTTGAAGATATGGGACAATGTTTTGGATGGGGATAAACACAAGAACACAATGTGTTCTTAAGGACACATTGATCAATGAGGTGCACCTCTTTTTTAATAACTCCAGGGGTTATCCACATACAGTATATAAAGAAAGCAAGAAAACAAGAAATAAAAACTCAGTGATTTAGATATTTAAAATGTTCAAGCAAATCGACAGTCTTTAGGGCT
This sequence comes from Pholidichthys leucotaenia, assembly GCA_020510985.1. Taxonomy (NCBI): domain Eukaryota; kingdom Metazoa; phylum Chordata; class Actinopteri; order Cichliformes; family Pholidichthyidae; genus Pholidichthys; species Pholidichthys leucotaenia. The sequence continues at coordinate 381,887,883 of CM035837.1, read as the reverse complement.
TTCAGGTTTATGGAGGACTGAATAGTTTGCTTGTAATGCTTCAGCTCAACTATAAATATTTAATAATGAGGTGCACTGTGTGCATCATACTTGAGTAAACAAATAGCAAGCCTTTCAAAAGCTTGCATGCATGGACTGACAATACTTAGCTATCCCATGCTATCATGCTACAAGCACCGAGGCATCAGCACCCACGATGCTTTCGTTTTTAAGGGTAATTAGGAGTTTAATTTTGGCTAAACAAATGTAAGACTTTTTTAAGGGTCTGCATACACCCAGTGTATGAAAGTTCCTCTAGGGAATAATGCAAAGACATGTTAGATTTAGGCTATTATAAGATGCAATGAATTGATGGCTGTTAAGTTTAGATCATTAAAAGTTTTCAGAACTTTTCTTCACATAGCAAAACCATGCTTTAGTGAAGAGCAAGATCTATTAAGGTAAACCATCAACCCTCTCCTGGATTATCTGTCACACAACCAGTTGCTACCACTTGGTACAGGATCTCCTCCCTAAAAATGACTCTCTGCTGCCTGCTGGATGGACGAGGTGCTCCCTGTACAGATAAATGCATAAACACTCCTTGTATCCAAACAAAGGCATCAAGCAGGCATTTCATTAGACCATTGTGTGATATGGCAGGCCGCTGCTGTGAATGTATTTATTAGTTTGCGATACATGCCTTTTCCTGTTGTTCCCGGGGCAGTGGATAATGCTGGTTTTGTTCACGGCCCGGTGTGAACGGCGCCTCGGCTGCCAGCTGTCACTGCTGATACCGTCTCATTTGGATTCCCAGCCTGCTTGGCTGAATGGCTAATTAGATTTGCCATTTTCAATCCACCAATTGCTATACGTAGCAGGACAAAGGGGCTGACAGCATGTAGCATTCAAGGCCGACTGTAACAATTAATAACTACGGTAATTAACATGCGTGTTGGACGCCATTGATTATGACATTACCTGCAGAACGGATGGCCGAGCCCCTGCCATTTCATTAAGGAGCACAGATATAGATTGTTATTAATAAACTGTTCTGTGCAGCTGAGAGGGGGTTATTAATTACACAAATTAGCAAGTGCAAGGGTAATCAAGTTAAAGTGGTTTTGTTCACAATAATTGATCTAATTTTTACTGACCATTCCTGCTGCTTCGTGTCACCCGGCCCCGTGCGAAGAGAAATCACCTCATTAACAAAAGTTTAATCCTAATCATAGTTCTTGGTCTGTCCAGCTTTAAGGTCATATCTGAAATGTCAGATGCATTTGAAATTGATTGTTGGTAAATTGAATCAATGTCATGTTTAGAAAAAACAAACAAACAAAAAAAAACAATAACAGCTAATGGATGGGGTAGGGTCGGTCAAAACAAACAGGTTTGTGTGGTGGCCTCTACATGTAGGGGTGCAGATCGAGTTTCATAATTCATTATGTCCATAGTAAGAGAAATGTCAACGTCCAGGCAATTAGCAGCAGCTGCAGAGACCTGTTGATAATGGTGGAGGTGACTACAGAGAAAAGGCACAGACGACTACAGTGAGACTGAAATGAGCTGTTCTATACCTACAAGTTTTTCACTTTAGGTTTACAGCCAGGTATAAAAATATATACAATTATAAATATGCATGCATATACTCTAAAAACAGTAATGAGGTGGTTAAACTTAAAATTTTACAGTGCTGTGAAAAAGTATTTGCCCCTTCCTGATTTCTTATATTTTTGCATATTTTTCACACTTGAATGCTTCTGATCATCAAAAAAATGTTTGATATTAGATAAAGATAGCCCGAGTAAATACAAAATGCACTTTTTAAATGATGATTTCATTTAAGGGAAAAAAGCTGCCTAAACCTACAGTGGTGTGAAAAAGTGTTTGCCCCCTCCCTGATTTCTCGTTTTTTGTATGTTTGTCACCCTTAAGTCAGAATCAGAATCAGATTTATTGCCATTGTTCATGTAGTACACAAACTAGGAATTTGTCTCGGTGCCATGCTGCAACATTAAAAACATGATGCAATTTAAAGGGCAGCATAGCACCATGTCGACCACTGTGGGCGCCATCTTGGTGAGGAGGGTTTCAGATCGTTTCAGATCATCAAACAAACTTAAATATTAGACAAATATAACACAAGTAAACACAAAATGCAGTTTTTAAATTAAAGTGTTTATTATTAAGGGTAAAAAAAAATCAAAACCTACATGGCCCTGTGTGAAAAAGTGATTGCCCCTGCCTGAGATCGTCACTTCCTGTGTTGCTGGCTGTCTGTGTGGCTTGCTCTGTGGTTAGCTTTCCTCATTTTCCTGAGGATTTTGCCTTTAATTGTATTTTAATTACTTTTTTCCTTCTACCGTTAGCTCTCATTTCTGTTTATCAAGCCTCTTGCACCTGTGTGCGAACTCAGTGTCACCTAATCACCCTCTTTAGCCTTCTGTTCAACTTTCATCAGTGTTTGTGTTAGCTTTGGGTTAGCCCAGGGGTGGGCAAACTTTTTGACTAGTGGGCCACAATGGGTTCTAAAATTTGACAGAGGGGCCAGACCAGGAGCAGATGGATGGAGTGTTTTGGTGACCCACCTCATAGGAGAAAAAACATATCATGGGATATGTAGAAAACATGTGCTTTAATATCAATTGAAAATTAACAAAGGCATTACAAAAAAATATCTGTCTTTGAAGCCCCACAGTACTTAGCTCTTTATTGAAATGACTCTTAAAACACTGAAAATTAAATGAATGAAATACAGCTTTTTTATTACTAACAGTTACTATTTAAAAGCACTGAAAGTTCTGTTATCCGTCAGGATATCATCATCATCATCACTCTCCTCCTGACAGTCTTTATTTCAAAAACAGTAGGAGATGCAGATGCACTTGTCCTTCTTCTATTCAATGGGCGTCCCCAGTGCCAAAACTCAACAACAACCAGCGCAATGACAGAACAGAGTCACGGTGCGCCAGTATGCAGAGCGCGTTATATTTGATCTGGTGCGCATTGTTTATTTTGAGAACGTACGTGCACCTGCACACCAATTATATGCACCCCTTAACAGAAATGATGTGTAACATGTAAGGCTTATTGAACAAATTATTTTTCAAATGCATTTTTTACGTAACACAACGGAGAAACTTACTTTCAGTTTTAGTGGGAACAGTGTTGTTGCGCTGCCTAAAAAGGGAGACCATCAAAGTCTGGAGTTAGTTTTGTTGTGGCGATTCTCAGGATGGATCTGAGGTGTTGGTCTGTTAACTTGGATCCGTGGCTGGCTTTGTTGATGTTCATGAGGTCCACTCATCTTTACAGAAGGGCTGAGGGGTCAAAGAGTAAAGCGCAAACGTGGAGTAATACGCCGCACCTTAACAAAGGTCAATGTATCTAGAGTGCGGCATCTAGTGGGAAAACGTGAGAATTGCAGGGAAAATAAAACATTAACAAGGTTTATTAATATAATTTCTTCAAGTTTGGCGGGCTGGATTAAAAAGCTTAACGAGCCGCATATGGCCCCCGGGCCGTAGTTTGCCCATGCCTGGGTTAGCCACTGGCTATAGCTACTAGCTCTCCTTCCCCTCCTCCTCTGGTGTGCTCTCTGTCAGATGTTTAGCTACACCTCTGCCTCGTTTAGTGATAATGATAAATGTAATAAATGTTGTCTTTTTGAGGCACTCGAGGCGAGGTTGTCTGATTTGGAATCCCGGCTCCACTGCACTGAAACACCGTCTGCGTCAGTTACTAATGACGGACGCCCCTTAGTTGCAGCGGAGCTCCCTAGCATAGGGCGGCCTGCTACCAGTCCTCCGGTCCTCCTCAACAGGGAGGAGACTGGGTGGGTGACGGTGAGAAGGAAGCCTAATCGCGAGGCCCCGGTTCACCACCAACCTGTTCATGTTTCTAATCACTTTTTCCCGCTCAGCAAAACACCCGCTGAGGAAAAAACTCTGATCATTGGCGACTCTGTAGTCAGAAACATGAACCTAGAGACTCCAGCGGCCATAGTCAAATGCATTCCTGGGGCCAGAGCAGGTGACATCGAGTGAAATTTGAAAATGCTGGCTAAAAGTAACTGTAAATACTCCACAATTGTTATCCACGCCAGCATTAATGATGTCCGACTTCGGCAGTTGGAAGTCACAAAACTTCACGTGGAATCGGTGTGTGACTTTGCAAAAACGATGTCTGCCTCTGTAGTGTTCTCTGGGCCCCTCCCCAATCTGACCAGTGATGACATGTTTAGACGCTTGTTATCCTTCAACCGCTGGCTGTCTGTGTGGTGTCCTGCAAACGATGTGGGCTACATAGACAATTGGAGCTCATTTCAGCGGAAATCTGGTCTTATTAGACGAGACGGCATCCATCCCACTTTGGATGGTGCGTCTCATTTATCTAACAATCTGGCATCATTTTTATCCAAATTTCCAAAACATTGACAACTCAGAGTTGGGACCAGGAAGCAGAGTCGCAGTCTTACACGCCTCTCTGCAGCTCCTCTTCATCCGCCACCCCTCAACTTAGCCCCTGCCTTCCCCATCAGAGAATCATTGTCTGCTCCCTCCAAAGTAAATAAAAATATCATGTATAAGCATCCCAAAGTGATTAAACAAAAAGTTGGTAAAACTCAAATTAAACATGAAACCTCTAAATTGAATGATTTGGCCTCTCTTCCTCCTCATAATTTAAAAATTAAATGCGGTTTGTTAAATATTAGGTCTCTAACTCCCAAGTCTCTGCTAGTCCATGATCTGTTTATCAGATTGATTTAATATCCCTTACAGAGACTTGATTATGACAAGAGGATGATGTTGGTTTAAATGAATCAGCTCCCTCTGGTTATTCAAACTGTCAAAATCCCAGAAGTTCTGGTCGTGGAGGAGGAGTAGCAACAATTTACCATTCCAAATTACTAGTTAATGTAAAGCAAAAAACACGTTATAATTCCTTTGAGGGCCTGGTCCTCAGTATTGGGCATTTTAGCAATTTTAGGCTAAACCCAATTTTATTTGCCATAGTTTATCGTCCTCCATCAACCTACTCAGAGTTTTTATCCAAATTTGCCAAATTCTTAGCTGATTTAGTGCTGAAATCAGATAGAATAATTATAGTAGGGGACTTTAATATACATGTAGATGTAGATAGTAATTGCCTTAACCTGTTGCACTTCGGTGTACCGCGGGCGGGCACGTCTCTGCGTCCTAGAGCGCACGAGGGCGCCCTAGTACACACACTGTGCGTCCTAGGGCGCACTGAAGAAAAAAAAAGCTGCATTTCCGTTCTTCCACTACAGACACAGCCGCGAACAGAAAGCCAAAGGAGTGCTTTGATTGGTTTAGATGTGATTGACCTCTCATTCGACTAATAAGAGCCTTGAATTGGGTTTCTGAAACCTTGAAGAACCAATGACTGAAAACCTAGCAAGAAGGACCCGCCTACCAACGGCTGCGAATACAGCCAGCCAATTGAAGCACAGAAGTTCGAAAGCTGTTTTGTGTAAGGCTGGGTGACACACAGGCGTTCGCCAGTCTTTTTTTCTTACTATTGTTTTTATTTGTTTCGAAAAATCGTTCGCCAAAACCGCAATCATGGAAGCGCAAAACCGCAATAATGGAATTATGGTTTGACCGGGTCGCGTGACCAGAACCACAAGTCCTTAACAAGCGGACCAGCTTCATGTTCATCTGGCAATGAGGAAGAGAAGTTCGCCAGCTACGCTGCTGTTGTGGACAGTAGTAGTAGTAGATTAGTTTATTTGACAGGGACAGTGCAATAAACATAGACAATTTGACAATTAATCAAAGACAATCAATCTGATGTGTTGCACATAGAGTGTATAGCTATTAGCTAATTTGCAACTCTTGTCCCTGGATGGGCTTTAGAAAACAGGTAAGTGTTATAAGCTAAATTATTCTTTATCCCTGAAAATTGTAATCCAAATGACTTTTGACCGATCGGTAAATTACAACTGTGCGTTATCGCCACATGACGGACCTGGACCGCTCCGGTCCGGGTCCGTCATGTTGGGAACGCCACCCCCCCCCCCCCACCGCTACTCTTCTGTAGCGGATTGCAGATATATTGCAGATATTTTAGTCCAACTGTGCGTAGTAGACCGCAGTGCACAGAGCATGTACCGCGGCGCACGGACTGGACACGGTTCGTGCGCCGCGTCCGGACCGTGAACGCCCCCCCCCCGCTACTGTTCTGTAGCGGATTGCAGATATATTGCAGATATTTTAGTCCAACTGTGCGTATTAGACCGCGGCGCACCGTCACCGCTTTCCGTCATGTAGCGATGGCCGATGTCCGTCCTCTGTAGTGGGGGAGGGGGGGAGTTGTTATCTTCTACATTACAAATATTGTAGTGTAATTTTTAGTGCACTGTAGGTTATTTTTTCTTGTAAAAAAAAAGCCACACATTTTTTACATAGCATGCTTCTTTGTGTGTGGAGGCTTGTTTGTTCATTCATTCATTCATGAATGAATAAACACCCCCCCCCCACACACACACACAGCCCTTCACCTTTCATTAGAGCCCAAGATGAAGCTTCTATATTGAATCATTCAAAAGTTACAGACATTTTTCCAAACTGTGCCATTTGGCACAATTTGGCACAGTTCAAAAACGCCTGGGAACTACCTGAGAACAAAGCTGTGTAATATATTCATTTTTTGTGGTATTGTTACAAAATTTTGACCTCAGCTGGATAACACTTGGTTCTACATTTCTGTTGCATTTTCCAGCCCGGATCTGAAGCTGTGTGTTATTTGCAAGCATTTGTATCCAAAAAAACACCCAGGCGAAATTTATTTTCTTCAAGTTCAGTATGTTTAGATGACTGTTACTCAGTGGCAGGAGCACTTAGAGAGATTATGACTGTTTTGCCAAAAAATTCAAAGTGTTTTCTTTTAAATGAGACCAACCCCATGAAGATGCTGCAAAGGGTTGAAGAACAGCTTTTGATTTACTTTGGGTATGTTATTTTTTGGCGTTTTTAGGGAAATTGACCAGAGTGCAAGGGGTTAATATGGCATTTAATTCAATATTAAACTCGATGGGTTTCCTCAGAAAGTAGGAAATTCTACCCATTATCTCCACCATACGTTGGACCTTGTTTTTTGACAAAACAGTCATAATCTCTCTAAGTGCTCCGGCCACTGAGCTACAGTCATCTAAACATAGTGAACTTGAAGAAAATAAATTTGGCCTGGGTGTTTTTTTGGATACAAATGCTTGCAAATAACACACAGCTTCAGATCCGAATATTATTGTGGAGAAGTGTGGAAGGACGAGGCTGAGTTTATTTCTCAAGTCCAGTTTTATTCACATTCACATTCTCCAACATCCAAAAACAGAAAAGAGAGTGAATCCCCCATCTGTCCCTTTTATACCCCAGGACATCAAAGCACATAGTCACATTGTCTTTTAATCCCAAATCACAATGCATCCCCCTCCAGGTCTTCTCGCCTCCACCTAAAGTCCTGGTGGTCAGGAAATCCCTCAAGGCCATCTCTTTGCATACAAAAGGCCAGATTTCACATCCTCCTGTTACCCCTAGGAGGTTCAGTCCTTTTGTTCCTCTGAGACGTGAAGCATACAATAAGCATACAGTAATATACATGTGAAGCACATGAAACCCACATATGTGCACCACAATATTACACAGCTTTTTACTCAGGTAGTTCCCAGGCGTTTTGGAACTGTGCCAAATTGTGCCAAATGGCACAGTTTGGAAAAACGTCTGTAACTTTTGAATGATTCAATGTAGAAGCTTCATTTTGGGCTCTAATGAAAGGTCACACTCATGGCTGTCTGCATGTGTGTGTATGTGGGGGGGTTTGTCCCCCCCCTCGCTACAGAGGATGGACATTGGCCATCGCTACACAACGGATTAGCCTCATGTGGCAATGTGGGACAGCAGCGCAGTCACTGCGGCTTCCCCCCCCTTGCTACAGAAGAATAGCGGGGGGGGGGGGGCGTTCATGGTCTGTACGCGGCGAACAACCCCTTGTACCGCGGCGCAGCCGCGCCGCACAGTTGTAATTTACCAATCGGTCAAAAGTCATTTTGGATTACAATTTTCAGGGATAAATAATAATTTAGCTTATAACACCTTCCTCTTCACAGCAGCAGAGTCCTGGCGAACTTCTCTTCCTCACTGTCAGACGAACACGACGCTGGTCCGCTCGTGGTTCTGGTCTCGCGACCCGATCAAAACATAATTCCATTATTGCGGTTTTGTACTTCCATGATTGCGGTTTTTGGCGAACGATTTTTCAAAACAAATAATAGTAGTAATTAAAAAAAGACTGGCGAAGGCGTGTGTGTCACTCAGCCTTTGTCGTCAGCCTCCGTCAGTCTATGACCATGGAAGAAATCACAACGTCTACTCTGCTGGAACCAAAACAAAATAAGCACCGCCTGTGGCCGAACATGCCGATGGCACTCCCTGTCACACAGGTTGCATTTGTGGATGGTCTCCGTGCTGCTGGGTCTGTGGGGTTCTTCCTGCGGGTCCTTTTTTGATCCGCTGCAGCAGCCAGTCTTCACCCAGCCTTAAAAAAAACAGCTCGCGAACTTCTCTGCTTCAATTGGCTCACTGCATTCACAGCGTTGGGAGGCGGGTCCTTCTGGCTAGGTTTTCAGTCATTGGTTCTTCAAGGTTTCAGAAACCCAATTCAAGGCTCTTATTAGTCGAATGAGAGGTCAATCAGATGAACTAATCTGTTCGTGGCTGTGTCTGCAGCTTTTATTTTCAGTGCGCGCTTGGACGCCATACACCACCTACATCACAATCTCCATCATGCGTCCTAGAGCACACGAGAGTGCCCTCGTGCGCTCTAGGACGCAGAGACTTGCCCGTCCGTGGTACAACAGAGCGCAAGAGGTTAAAAAAGAAAAAGTCTAATCAGAGATTTCTAACTCCTTGGTTCAACACAGAAACCCATAGCTTAAAACAGAAGACTCGTCAATTAGAAAGAAAATAGTGCTCCACTAATTTAGATGAAGTCTGTTTTGCTTGGAGAAATCATCTTTTAATTTATAAAAAATCTCTTAGAAAAGCTAAAATGAGTTATTATTCTGCATTAATAGAAGAGAACGAGAATAATCCCAGGTTTCTTTTCAGCACTGTAGCCAGGGTGACAAAGAGTCAGGACTCTGTCAATCCTAGCATTCTCTTAGAGCAGGGGTGTCCAACCATGTGCCATGGAGAGCCAAGACCCTGCAGGTTTTCTCTTCTACCCAGTCTCTTCAGCAGGTGTTTTCACTTATCAGCAATCAGTGGGAAGAAGTTCACAGAAATCTGCTGTTGAAGACACTGGTTGGAGGTAAAACCTGCAGGGTCTTGGCTCTCCATGGCACATGGTTGGACACCCCTGTCTTAGAGCTTACTAGTCAGGACTTTATGAACTTTTTCAATAATAAAATTTCATCTATCAGAGATAAAATCAATCAGATTCTTCCCACCGTTAAATACAGTAACTACTACAACTCCTTCAACTGATATCTGTTTGGATGAGTTTACTCCAACTGACCTTTTAGAGTTAGACAAAATCATTTCCTCATCCAAGCCTTCAACTTGTCTTTTAGACCCTATTCCTACCAGGTTATTTAAAGAAGTCTTCCCATTTATTGGTAGCTTTATTCTTCAAATAATCAATTCTTCATTAACTTTAGGACATGTACCGCAGGCTTTTAAAACTGCTGTAATTAAACTCTTACTCAAAAAGCCAACGCTGGATCCAGGAATTTTAGCTAACTATAGACCAATCTCTAATCTCCCTTTCATTTCAAAAATCTTAGAAAAAGTTGTTGCTATGCAATTATTTGACCACTTGCAGGGAAATGGTTTATTTGAAGTGTTTCAATCTGGGTTTAGAATCCATCATAGTACTGAAACAGCCTTAGTGAAGGTCTCTAACGACCTCCTTATCACATCTGATAATGGACTTGTTTCTGTACTTGTCCTTTTAGACCTTAGTGCAGCTTTTGATACTAACGATCATAATATTCTACTTGATAGATTAGAACACTATGTTGGACTTAATGGAACTTCATTGCAATGGTTTAGATCTTATTTATCTGATAGGTTCCAGTTTGTTCATGTCAATAATGAGTTTTCTTTCAACTCAAAGCTCAGTCATGGAGTTCCACAGGGATCTGTGCTAGTCCCTACTCTTTTTAGTTTATATATTCTTCTGTTAGGCAACATTATTAGAAAGCATTGTATACATTTTCATTGTTATGCAGATGATACACAATTATACCTGTCAATGAAGCCAGATGATAGTAATCAATTAGCCAAGTTAGAAGCCTGTCTTAAGGAAAACAAAGCTTGGATGACTTGTAATTTCCTGCTAATAAATTCAGATAAGACTGAAGTCATTCTTGTTGGTCCAAAAAACCTTAGAAATACCTTTCCAAATCAAACTTTTAGTTTGGATGCAGTTACTCTTAATAACTCTGTGAGGAACCTTTGAGTTATTTTTGATCAAGATCTGTTTTTCAATTCACATATTAAATTAGTTTCTAAAACTGCCTTCTATCATTTGCGTAATATTGCCAAGATTAGGAGCATCTTGTCTCAGAGTGATGCTGAGAAACTAATCCAAGCTTTTGTTAGCTCTAGTTCAGATTATTGTTACTCTTTATTATCAGGTTGTACTAAAACATCTTTAAAAAAATCTTCAGTTGATCCAAAATGCGGCAGCAAGAGTTTTATCAGGTACTAAAAAGAGAGATCATATCTCTCCGGTTCTGGCCTCCCTTCATTGGCTTCCCATAGAGTTTAGAATTAAGTTTAAAATCCTTCTTCTCACTTTCAACGCTCTAAACAATCAGGCCCCTTTTTATTTAAAAGATCTGATACTACCCTATTATCCTAACAGAGCACTACGCTTCCAAGATAGACTTAGACTTAGACTTAACTTTATTAATCCCTTTGGGATGACTCCCTCTGGGAAATTTAAAATTTCCAGCAGCACATAAAAGGAGCATACAGATCAGAAAAGCAAAAAAGAAAAAAAAATAAACACTTAACATAATATACACAATATAAATACAAAGCTAAATATGGCTTGTACAAGTATGGTTAAGTTAAGGTTATTGCACTATGAATACCCTACTGTCCTCTGTACTCTATGTCCCCCCCCCCCCCCCCCCCCCAAGTGAGGAGTTATAGAGTGTGATGGCATGGTGGACAAAAGATGCTGGATTACTTGTAATACCTAGAATCTCCAAAAGTACAATGGGAGGCAGCGCCTTCAGTTATCAAGCTCCTCTTCTGTGGAACCAGCTGCCAATCTGGATTCAGGAGTCAGACGCGATCTCTGTTTTTAAGAATCGGGTTAAAACCTTCCTGTTTGATATAGCCTACAATTAGGGAGAGATCATGTGTCTCTGAACCCTCCCTTAGTTATGCTGCTAATAGGTTTAGACAGCCGGGGGACCTCCAATAATGCACCGGGCTTCACTCCTTTCTTCACTCTCAATAAAATATATATATTTTTTTTTTTTGCTGATCATTGATATCTGTTTGTTCTCTCCCATAGATTGAGTCCCCATCATGCTGTTTGCTCTCTACATGTCTGTTCTTTTCATCTTCTCTATCCCCCCACCCCCCAGCCAGTCACAGCAGATGACTGCCCCTCCCTGAGCCTGGATCTGCTGGAGGTTTCATCTTGTTAAAAGGGAGTGTTTCCTCTCCACTGTCGCCAAATGCTTGCTCACAGGGGATCGCCTGATTGCTGGGGTCTTTCTGCAATTGTGGGGGTTTCCCTACATTTCAAAGTGCTATGAGATGACTGTTGTTGTGAAATGGTGCTATATAAATAAAGTTGAACTGAATTAAACCTAATAACTGGTTGGGCCACCCTTAGCAGCAACAACTGCAATCAAGCGTTTGTGATAACTGGCAATGAGTCTTTTACAGCGCTGTGGAGGAATTTTAGCCCACTCATCTTTAAAGAATTGTTGTAATTCAGCCATATTGAAGGGTTTTCAAGCATGAACCACCTTTTTAAGGTCATGCCACAGCATCTCAATCGGATTCAGATCAGGACTTTGACTAGGCCACTCCAAAGTCTTCATTTTGTTTTTCTTTAGCCATTCAGAGGTGGACTTGCTGGTGTGTTTTGGATCATTGTCCTGCTGCAGAACCCAAGTGTGCTTCAGCTTGAGGTCATGAACAGATGGCTGGACATTATCCTTCAGGATTTTTTGGTAGACAGCATAATTCATGGTTCCATTTACCACAGCAAGTCTTCCAGGTCCTGAAGCAGCAAAACAGCCCCAGACCATCACACTACCACCATATTTTACTGTTGGCATGATGTTCCTTTTCTGAAATGCTGCGTTACTTTTATGATAGATGTAATGGGACACACACCTTCCAAAAAGTTCAACTTTTGTCTGGTCAGTCCACAGAGTATTTTCCCAAAAGTCTTTGGGTTCATCAAGATGTTTTCTGGCAAAACTGAGACATCCTTTATGTTCATTTTGCTCAGCAGTGGTTTTCATCTTGGAACTCTGCCATGCAGGCCATTATTGCCCCTTCCCTTTCTTATGGTGGAGTCATAAACACTGACCTTAACTGAGGCGAGTGAGGCCTACAGTTCTTTGGATGTTGTTGTGGGGTCTTTTATGACCTCTTGGATGAGTCGTCGCTGCGCTTTTGGGGTAATTTTGGTTGGCCAGCCACTCCTGGGAAGGTTCACCACTGTTCCATGTTTTTGCCATTTGTGGATAATGGCTCTCATTGTGGTTCGCTGGCATCCCAAAGCTTTAGAAATGCCTTTATAACCTTTGCCAGACTGATAGAGCTCAATTACTTTGTTTCTCATTTGGTCTTGAATTTCTTTGGATCATAGCATGATGTCTAGCTTTTGAGGATCTTTTGGTCTACTTCACTTTGTCAGGCAGGTCCTATTTAAGTGATTTCTTGATTGATCCTTGAGAACAGTTGTGGCAGTAATCAGGCCTGGGTGTGGCTAGAGAAATTCAACTCAGCTTTCCAAAGACGTGACAAACCGCAGTTAATTTATGTTTTAACGGGGGGAGAATCATTTTTTCACACAGGGCCATGTAGGTTTAGATTTTTTTTTACCCTTAATAATAAACACCTTCATTTAAAAACTGGATTTTGTGTTTGCTTGTCTTATTTTTGTCTAATATTTAAATTTGTTTGATGATCTGAAACATTTAAGTGTGACAAACATACAAAAATATGAGAAATCAGGAAGGGGGCAAACACTTTTTCATGCCACTGTACCTGATCCTCTGTGCAAAATATAATTGCCCCCTAAACCTAATGGTTGTTCCTTCAAACACCAGGTTCTGTGAATACTCCCACCCACATCCCACAAGGCTAACAGTGACTAGTGCTTACATTAAACAGAATAAATCCTGTGATTTAAAAGACTTTCCGGTTGAATGACATGCCCAGTTGTATGCATGGTGGCACATGATAATGACTGAAACTGCACTGGTCCTTAAAAGCATGCTTTTAATGGTAAAACCTATCTATGAATATTCTAACTAACGGCCTGCAGGGCTTGCACATGATTGGTCGCCACGACTCCTGTGTGTGAGCTGCTAGTCTGTTCACGACGCTTCAGGATGTTAAGGTTTTGTCTATATCTTCAAAAGTAAAAAGCGAAACATTTTTCTGAAAATGGTCAAGGTGAGAGATAAATGTGTAGTTGCCAAATATTTTTTGTATACTTTATTAATCCCCAGAGGGAAATTCAGGGAATCCACTTGGATGGATGAGGCAGCCACGGTACGGCGCCAATCCCTTCACCATTCACACGCATTCACACCTAGGGCCACTTTAGAGTCTGCAGTTAACCCAGCTTGCATGTTTTTGGCCTGTGGGAGGAAATCGGAGTACCCAGAGTAAACCCACGCAGACACTGGGAGAACATACAAACTCCACGCAGAAGGGTCACTGATAGTCAGGGGATGGGATCAAACCCATGATGGTCAGGGGTGGAATCGATCCCGTGACCTTCTTACTGTGTTGCCACATTGCTAACCACGGCGCCACCAAGCTGCCCCAACCCGCTCCATCTCGATCTTGCTGCTCTTCAGCTCCTCCCTCTTCCCCCGAGGTAGCCAAGAGTATCCGTCTGATTAGTTAATGTTAAAACCAACTAGGCTAAGCAGGAATGCTTATGTAGCTACAAACGGTCTGTCCAAATTCACCCATTTCAGGGGAGCATTACCAAACTGGAAATTCACAGCAGAAAACTGTGGTGAGATTTTGTACTTGATATGTCTTGTAAGTCACAAAAAACATGTTACAACAGAAACAACTTGATTTTTGCCGGCGTATCACTTTAATAATTCAAAACATTATCACTTTAAACCCAGGTTGTCAGGGGTCCTATGTGAATTTGTCCATGGTTTCCATGTTGGTCCCATCTGTGTTGGCCCACATGGACCTTACCTATGACACCAGTGTTACTGAAACAGATGGGGTTAATGCAGGCAAGCAGACCTGCTTACTTGTGCCACAAGTGAAGTCTATGTGGAGAAACACAGAAGGGGCCACCATGGAAATCCTGGACAAGACCGCATAGGACAGCCTGGATTTAACCTGTAGTGGGACCTACATGGACATGTTGGCTGCGCTACTGCTCCCCATGTCAGGTAGAATCATCCAAGAGTTATTGTTACTCGGACTTCAATTAATTTCTTCACTTTGACATTCAGGGCAATGGACAGAAATCATGTCAATATCCAATGTGGTTATTAAACACCAGGCACAGTTGGGATCCAATCTCAAGATCTTCTGCTCACCTGACAGGCGCATTAACCACGTCCTTCTTCCCAGTGTGGAGCTCAAACCCATGACCCTGAAATTTATTCATTTCTGATGGAGCTAAGTGGGTTACCTCAATTATTATTTATATTATTAACACATACTGCCTGGAAGTGATGATGAAATTTTCCATCTCTCTCTCATTGAAAATAATAGAATTTCCAATTTTGGGACTACTGCTTACCGTAAGCGTAGAAGACTGGAGGCTGGATTCTAGAGCATGCCAAAAAAAAGGCCAAATGTTCTTTTTTTCCTCTTTTCCCTTTTCCTTTTGTTCTTTTTTTGGTGAATGACACTGGAGGAAAATTTTTTACTGGGATGGTGACAAGTAAGCTTGCCATGGATTATAGGACTAAAGATGAAAGAGTCACTAACAATCAGCCCTGCTTAATAGTGTGACTTTACCCAACCTTAGCTAAGCTATGACATTGATTTTGTCATATGCAGCTAAATATGATTTTTGTTTTCTTTTTCAAATCAAAAAAATCAAAATCAAATCAAATCAAACTTTATTGTCATATTGCTGTACATACAACTATAGTGCAGGCAAGATGAAATTGCGTTTCTCTCAGCATCCATATAAATAGAAGTAGCATGATTTAAGACACACTCCCACATAGCTTCACCCCCCCACCCCCACCCCCCATCCATTCACACATCCCTGAGACATACTTGGGGAAAAAAAACTAACTAACTATAATATACAAATAATATACAAAATGTCCGTAGGTGCAGTAGTGTGCATGAGAGATTCCGGGTCAACTGTTCAGCATCCTGACAGCTTGTGGAAGGAAGCTGTTGATCAGTCTGGTGGTTCTGCCTCTGATGCTCTGGAATCGTTTACCAGATGGAAGAAGTTCAAAGTGTTTATGCAGAGGGTGAGAACGGTCCTTGACAATGTTCAGTGCCCTGCTCCTACAACGGTTCTGAAAAAGTTCTTGGACAGAGGGGAGGGATACTCCAATTACCCTCTCAGCCCCCTTGACTATCCTCTGCAGGGCTTTTTTGTCTGACATACTGCAGCTGGAGTACCATGTAGCAATGCAGTACGTCAGAACACTCTCCACCACACCTCTGTAGAAGGTCCTGAGGATGCAGATGGGGAGAGAGGCCTGTTTGAGTTTCCTCAAGAAGTGTAGTCTCTGCTGAGCCCGCTTCCTGATCTCCAAGGAATTCTTGCTCCAGGTCAGGTCCTGCGAGATCTGCACTCCGAGGAACTTGATGTTCTCCACTCTCTCCACTAAACAGCTGCCGATGCTGAGGGGGACGTGCTCAGGCTGTGACCGCCGGAAGTCGATAATCATCTCCTTCGTTTTGTCCACGTTGAGCACCAGATTGTTCTCCCTGCACCAGCCCTCCAGGTCTCTCACTTCTTCCCTGTACATTGATTCCTCATCCCTCTGAATAAGTCCCACCACCGTGGTGTCGTCTGCAAACTTAATAATCTGGTTCCCCTCGTGTCTGGATACACAGTCATGTGTTAGAAGTGTAAACAACAGTGGACTGAGTACACAGCCTTGAGGGGATCCGGTGCTCAGCGTGACAGAGTTGGAGATGTTGTTTCCAACCCGGACAGACTGAGGTCTCTCAGTCAGGAAATTCAGGATCCAGAGACACGTGGCGGTGTTCAGACCGAGAAGGAGTAATTTCTCCATCAGTCTCTGGGGAATAATGGTGTTGAATGCTGAACTGAAATCAATGTACAGGAGTCTGGCGTAGGTGTCTTTCTGGTCCAGGTGGGTGATGACAGAGTGTAGGGTGGTGACTATAGCACCCTCCGTGGAGCGGTTTGAACGATATGCAAACTGGAGCGGGTCGTGTGATGCAGGGAGGCAGGCTGTAATGTGTGTTTTGACAAGCCGTTCAAAACACTTCATCACAATGGGTGTCAGTGCAACAGGACGATAGTCATTCAAACAGGACACAACTGGTTTCTTTGCCACCGGTACAATGATAGAGGTCTTGAAGCATCTGGGAACGATGGCCTGACTCAGGGAGATGTTATAAATGTCAGTCAGGACATCCGCCAACTCGCTCGCGCAGCTCGGAGCACACGTCCCGGAATGTTGTCCGGACCTGCAGCTTTGCGTGGGTTGACTCTGGTTAGGGTCCTCCGTGTGTCCGCTGTGTTGATGGTAAAAGCTGGTCCGACCGATGGTGGGGGTGGGCCAGCCCTCCCTCTGATTGTCGAGTTTGATGCTTCAAAACGTGCAAAGAAGTCGTTAAGCCAGTCTGGAAGCGAAGCGTCGTCATCATCGACCCCCTGCCTAGACTTATAGCCCGTCAGTGTCCGAACTCCCTGCCACATCTGCTTGGTGTTCCTAGTGTCACAGAGGTGTCCCTGGATTTTCTCCGCATAGGCGCGCTTTGCCGCCTTAATTCCCTTTGAGAGCGCAGACCTGGCTGAGCGGAGGGCGATCCTGTCCTTCGCTCTGAAGGCTGCATCTCTGGCTGTAAGCAGCGAGCGCACCTCTGCAGTCATCCAGGGCTTATGGTTATCCCGCATAGTGATGGTCTTCACTGTAGTGACATCCTCTGTGCACTTCGCGATGTAGCTGGTGACTGTATCAGCATACTCCTCCACATCTGTCTTGTCTTCCTGGGAGGCTACTATTTTGAAGACCTCCCAGTCTGTGTGCAGAAAACAATCTTTCAGTGCAGAGGTTGCACTCTCTGGCCAAATTCTAATTTGTTTCACTGCTGGCCTGCTGCGCTTCAATAAAGGTTTGTAGGCAGGCAGCAGCATCACGGACATGTGATCAGAAAGGCCGAGATGGGGGCGGGGTATCGCTTTATATGCATCTGTGTTTGTGTACACTAAGTCCAACATATTCAGACACATTATCCAACAGTTGGAACTCTATTATCCTATTTAGTAATAGTGCAGTGGCTTCTGTCTGACCAGAGTGGTAGCCTAATGGTAGAGCATCTGCCCCAAACAACCAGGAGATCATGGCTTCAACCCTGGCCAGGTCATATAAAGATAATACTTTCCTGCCTTCTCTTTATGCTCAGCATAATAGAATGGGGGAAGCAAAATTGGTTACCCAGCCACAGGGGGAGCACAAGCCAGTGTTCTCCTTGTGCTGGTCCTAAGTCCAGATAAATGGGGAGGGTTGCATCAAGAAGAGCATCTGAAGTGGTGGCCTAGCGGTAGAACATCCACCCCACAACCGGGAGGTCGGAGTTTAAGTCCCGGCCAGGTCATGCCAAAGACCATATAAAAATGAAACTTCTTGCCATCCAGCTTGGTGCTCAGCAAAAATGGAATGGAGGTGGGAAATGTTGGTGGCAGTGGCTCAAGAGGTAGAGCAGGTTGTCCAGAAGCCAGAGGGTTGATGATTCGAATCCCGTTCTCCCCAGCCATCCTGCCGTTGTGTCTCTGGGCAAGACACTTTACCCACCTTGCCTCCAGTGTCCATGACACTGGGTATGAATGTGCATAAATGTTCGGTAGTGGTCGGAGAGGCCGTTGGCATGGATTAGCAGCCACGTTTCTGTCAGTCTACCCCAGGGCAGCTGTGGCTACAGTAGTAGCTTACCACTATCAATGTCTGTCTGGAGTGAATGAATAATGGACTTGTGGTGGACACACATACGTGACCTGTTTTTGGACTCACATTTTAGACCAGAACAATGGCAGAGCTCCCTTGGTGATTACAGGAAGCTGCAAGAGTGGTAGCTTTGGTATGCAAAGCTTGAGACTGTGGGTTATAATTAAAGGATTAAAGAGGGGATGCATTGTAGACAGTGGGGGTGATATCATGGAGAGAGGATGCATTGTTACTGTCATTATAATGCAATGTGGTTGGTGAGACATGTGACCTGAGTCCTGATATTTAAGGACGAGAGTTTACTGTGTGGATCTCTTTTTTTCTGCTTTGAAATGATGGTGATGTGAATAAAGCTGACTTGAGAGAGAACTCTGCCTCATCATTCTCACATCTCCACACTGGTGACCCGAGACGTATCATGCAAGAGGAGAATTCCCCCAGGCCAGCCTTGTCAGGAGCCCCCAGCCAAGCAAATGCCGCCACAGTCCAGCTACCGGACTTCTGGCAGAACAATCCGCGCTCCTGGTTCAAAGCGGTTGAGGAACAGTTCAACCTCCGGGGGATATCGGTAGATGCCACAAAATTCTATCACGTAGTCGCAAAGCTGGACAACAACACGGTCCAGCATGTGGAGAGTCAGATCGACCAGCCACCGGACAGCGACAAATACGGCACGCTGAAGGCTGCACTCATCCAGCAATTCACCCCCTCGGCGGAGGAGCGAGCAGAGAGGCTCCTGGTGCTGACGGAGTTTGAAAATGACATGCCCGCGAACCTGATGGAGAAGTTGTTGAGGTTGAAAGACTCTGACAATGATCACTTCATTTTCACCCACCTTTTCCTCAGGACTATACTGTCAGCAGTGAGAGCGACCCTGGCCAGTTCGCCACTGTTGGCCCAACGGGACTACCGCGCGCTGGGCCGAGAAGCGCAGCGGATTGTCAATGCCACCAAGCGGCGCGCAGCCGCGGCCGCTGCAGCAGAGCTCAGTGCGGCGACCGGAGACGACAGGAGGCCAGAGGCAGCGGTACCAGACTCACCGACGACGGCGGTGGCAGGGGCCAGGGAACGCGGATCGGACGTGCTTTGTTTCTATCACCGCCGCTTCGCAGAGAGGGCACGCAAATGTGTACCACCGTGCCAGTTCGGGCATTCGGGAAACGCCAAGACCGGGGGTCGGTAGCAGCCGCGGCCCTCGGGGAGGAGAACAAGCTGCTGTACTTGTCGGACGCACGCTTGGGGAGGCTTCTAAGTTCTCTTTAGGCGCAGAACGTAACTCCAATAGCACCCACGGTAACTTGTCTACCCAATTTGCACCCGTCAGTGACGCCCTGAGAGCTGCTTTCAATGACCTATGAAAACGTTCGCATAACCCGTTAGCCTGCGGATTGTACGCGGTTGTGCGGTGAATTGTGACACCCAGGCTGCGGGCCATTGTCGACCAAAGCTCGGAAACAAATTGAGGGCCTCTGTCGGACGTAACGTCCGATGGAACGCCGAAGCGCGCCACCCAGGCTGTTAAAAACGCGCGCGCAACCTCCTCGGCCGTAGTTGATGCCAGCGGGACCTCTTCAGGCCAGCGCGTGGTGCGGTCCACCATTGTGAGAAGGTGTGTGCACCCTTGTGACAGCGGGAGGGGGCCCATGAGGTCCACATGAACGTGATCGAACCTCTTGGCCGGAATGTGAAACGGCTCCAAAGGAGCCCTCGTGTGCCTGTGTACTTTGGCTCGTTGACACGCCATGCAGGCTGCTGCCCACTCTTTAACTTGTTTGCGGAGGCTCGGCCACACAAATTTTTCTCCTACTATTTTGACTGACGCGCGCACTCCCGGGTGCGCCAAAGAATGAATCGAGTCAAAAACGCGGTGGCGCCACGCAGCTGGTACTACTGGATGCGGCCGTCCCGTGGAGACATCGCAGATTGGGGGGGCATACCGTCTTGCAGCACCCTGTTCTCCAGCCTTAACCCTGTTGGTCCAGACTGGAGCACGTGCACATCCGTGTCACTAACCTGCTCCGTGTCACATTTTAGACCAGAACAAAGGCAGAGCTCCCTTGGTGATTACAGGAAGCTGCAAGAGTGGTAGCTTTGGTATGCAAAGCTTGAGACTGTGGGTTATAATTACAGGATTAAAGAGGGGATGCATTGTAGACAGTGGGGGTGATATCATGGAGAGAGGATGCATTGTTACTGTCATTATAATGCAATGTGGTTGGTGAGACATGTGACCTGAGTCCTGATATTTAAGGACGAGAGTTTACTGTGTGGATCTCTTTTTTTCTGCTTTGAAATGATGGTGATGTGAATAAAGCTGACTTGAGAGAGAACTCTGCCTTGTCATTCTCACATCTCCACAGACTCACTGTAAGCGCTTTGAGATGTCACTTGACATGTAAAGCACCATAAATCTAATCCATTATTATCATTATTATTATAAAATCCCTGCCAAATCAACATGCGGATCATCACAATATCAAGTGATGATATGCTGTGGTGACCCCGAAACGGAGCAGCCAAAAGAGGAAGAAATGGTGTCTTCTGTCTGTGGAGCATCAGTTAAAAGATATTGCAGAGTGACATTGGCCTCAAGAACCTTCAAATTCTTGTGTCTGTAGCTAAAAGATACAAGAATTTGAACATGACCCACAAAACCTACTCAACAGGTGGAGCGGTATGTATTTAAACCAGGGATGTCAAACTTGATCCATTCTGGGCCAAGACTCTGCACATCTTACTTCCACCCAGTCTCTTCAGCAGGTGTTTTTGCTAATCAGCAATCAGTGGGAAGAAATTCAGTTAAATCACCTGTGGAAGACACTGGGTGGAGGTAAAACCTACAGGGTCTTGGCCTGGAATGGAATGAGTCTGATTTAAACACTGACTTCTGTGCTGGACAATATTTAACTTGGTTTTGTTTGTGTCAAATGACAATAGACCTATTCCTTTATATATTATGCTCAATGAGGTGCTTAGCAACAGCAAACTGTGTACATTCAGAAGGGACTGTTTTTCTCGGAAGAGTAAAATAACCGGTTAGACAAACAAAAATCAGAATATTTTGTCCTGTATTGCTGTCATTTAATAAACTCTGCTTGTAGAACTGTTGTATATAACCAATATTACATTCTGCTTTGCGTCTGGTCTATGATGAATCACCACAGTTATATATTCATTGATACCATACTCCCTCTCAGGTAATATTGCTTAACTCTAAATCTTATGGAATCCCGTAAGCAACTGCTAGTTCCTTAGTATCAGCTCAAAGTATTCATTAGTTTGTATTGGCCATCCCTAGGTTTTCCACTAATGGTAGGCAACTTTTAGTATGTGAATTTAACAAGGTACTAGGCAGAAAAAACATTACAATTGGATGAAACTACTGGCAACACAAGTCTGTTGGACGTGCCACTTTCTTCATTCTGTTTGGCGTCAGCTTCTGCTACTTTGGGCACAGCAAAACCTAGAAGTCCCTTTTCTTTAATTGGCTCTTCTGTTTCAGGTGACAGCTGACTGCCAACAGAAACAAATCCTCTTGATCCTTACAAGTTGCAAAACATGAATGAAAATGCCCAGACCCCCCCCCCCCTTTTTTGATAGCTTCATGATGAAGTTTATAAAAAAAAAAAACCTGCCAGCCTCACAACATATTGCCTCCACCTCTTTGCATGACAACAAAATAAACACATCAGCCTTCTGTTTCCCTCCACCTGACAGAACAGCAGCCATTTTTTTAACCATCCGGACCGGAGTGCGTGTGAAAATTCACACTCATTTTTCACAACACATCTTTTAATATGTGCTGCCCCCCTCCTTCCAGTCCTGCATATGAAATCTTTCCATTCTTGGCTGCCAACAAAAAACGATGCAGCCAATCATCTCCAGCCGATGGCAGTTACAATTTTCTCTGAACAATTCACCCCCTTAAGAGGAAAATTGCTTTCAATATAAGCTCCCTTTGAAAGACAACAACAATAAAAAGATACAACTGTAATACCGCCGCCTCTGCCAGCACTTGGCCGGGACAGCTCCAGCAGGAACGTATGACTGGGGGATGAGGTACTTACAAGTCAGCCTTGTAATATCAGCATCTGTGTGAGACAGTCCTGGCAAATGAATCCCACTTTGAACATAACAGCTTGGCACCACATGAAAATGACTGCCATGAGCAGCAGTTGTCAGATATGCTCTTGCCATTGTGATGGTGAATTGTCATTTATTATATGTTGCGCCTGCCTCTGTCAGCTCCTGTTGACTGTGTGTATTGATTTCCGAGAGCAGAGGGGTGCAGAGGTCACTTTGTTCAACACTCTGCAACACACGGGAATCGCGCTGAGCTGACATTCCATTACCTGAGACAAAACGGACCCAAAACAAAGAATATGTTAAGGAACATGGACTTCAGTGCAGCAGTATGACTATCATTAACCGAGAAATGGGTGACTTGTGTTGAAATAGCTCAAAGCAGTCTGCTCATGGAAGCTATTGTGCACTAGAGACAGCTACACCATTTTCCTTGATATCATATCCTTGACCTTTTGGCTCAACCGGTTGCCTTGTGACCGCTTGGCTTCAAATCAATTATTGTCTTTTCAGGTGCTTTAACCACACATAGAACCACACAGTGAGGAATAGATTGGTCCATCATTTACATATTTTTACTTTCCTTTCTTGCTTGATGTTAAAAGCCAACTGAATGGCTGTTAGGCATGGCTAGCAGGTGTCTCATTGGACCTACTTGCTGTCTGGAGCATCTGTTGCATCTTAAGCAGAAGAAGTTGGGTCATTTCTGTAGAAAGAAAGCAGTAAGTCAAGAGTAAATCTCTTGAACTTGCCCCTTCTATAGTCACTCATATAAATTGTGCGATACACCTTTTGATTTGTAGCTTCACTCATTTTAGGGAAATGCTTGAATATCTGCATCTGAAATCTGAAAAGACACCCATTTGTTTCCAAAGGCTTCAAAAGGTGAAAGAAAGACATCATTAAGAGGTGCTGAAACTAAAAAAAAGAGGGGAAATTGCATGTGACGATCCAAGGTAAGCTAATCCATTTTAAAGTGACTGCCAAAAATTGTTTTCTTCTTGTTAACATGTCTGTAACATGGTTTTTATGACTTACAAGACATACCAAGACCAAAATCACTGCATATGTCTCTTTTTTTTTTGCTTTAAAGTTTCATTCAAGCCCTGCCCCATGAAAAAAAAGGCGAGTTTAGACGAAGCGTTTTTGGTGATATAACTATGCATGGCACTGGCACATCAGTAGTGTTGAGCCAATCAGGACTCTCTGGCCTAACCAAAGTTATCCTCCAGGCTAGTTAGCATTTTTTAACCAGCTGCTTTGAAAACAAGCCAAATTAGGATGGGCTTTACCATTAAACTGCTTTTAAAGTGTGACACGATGTAGGAACTATGGATCAATATTCAGTATGAATTTATCTTCAATCACCCACATAATTGGTTCTGTTGACCAACAGAACCAATTAAGAAATAAGTGGAAAAATATTTCCAAGTGAATTCAAATTTAGCGCCGTGTTGCACTAACGCGATATCCGGAGACTTCCCTCGTTTCCGGATATGACGTCATAGGTTGAGTTTAATCTTGGCTGGTTTTTAAAATCTATACAATCTTGTTTCACCTCCTTTTTCTGGTTTGGTGGCTAGACGCTCGAGCTCTAGCAGAGCATGCACACGAGCTTCCATCAACGGTGACTGCATTGTCACCATGTCTAGAACTTCATTTGGTCAGTCTGCTTTCTCCATAAAAGGGGCAAACTTATGGAACTCTCTGCCAACTCACTTAACATTGGAGACAAATGCCAACCTCTTCAACAGAGGCGTTAAAGATTGGCTAAAATCCCACCAGCAATGTGTGCATGTCTAGTCTGAATTGTTGTTTGTTGTGATCATGGATCTCTTGCTCTATTTATAATTTGTAATGTATTTGTAATTTTAATTAGCTTATAAATTTTGTATGTACAGCCTAATTTATGACCTATATAAGCCACCTATGGACTGGTGTTGAGAATTAGCACTTGTGCTATATACACCTATGCAAAACATCTGGTCTCTCCTTGTGATTGTACTAATGTAATTTGTTATGTCCATATTATATAAATAAAAAAAAATCAGTGTGCTGTCAATGTAAACAAGCTGTTCAGCTTCTGTATCAGCGAAAAAATGCCGAAATGTTGCATGGCGGCTGGGTGTTCTAATTGCTTCAGTAAACGTATAAGCCTGTTCTCATTCCCAAAAGATCCCGATCTTCTTAAAAAATGGGCGAAGCAAGTACAGAGAACAAGGGACAAATGGCAACCAACACCATATTCTGTACTCTGTAGCGATCATTTCACTGCAGACCGTTTTGAGGAGGTGCCTGCTATACAGGAATCTTTAGGCATGAAAGTTTGTTACAAACGGGTTCTAAAATCGACTGCCATACCTACGGTTTTTAAACGAAAACCCACAGCTCAAGATGATATCAACATATCAAAACAGCGCAGAGAAGCAACATTGTCAAAACTCGTCCCTTTGTTTATGTTTTAGGGTGTGATAGAGGTGTGTGTACACATCAGATAGGCAAAACAACTGGGGTGTTTAGTTACAATCTCAAAACAAGAAACACATTATGGATATTTTATCTATAGTTTTGTCAGTATCATTATTTCTTTAACCTGTAGACACCCACCCACCCACCCACCCACCCACACACACACACACACACACACACACACACACACACACACACCCACACACACATTTGCTTTCTGGGTGAAATATTTTGTGCTTTTGTCCCTGCTTAAGAGTGTGTAATATTGCAATTAATTATTTCATTTAGGAAGTCTCAGAACTGCTGACAAAAAAGCCAGAAGCGACGATCACTACTGAAGAACTTCAAGAGGAACATGAAGAAGTAGACTTATCTTCAAGCAACATTTTTCAACCTACATATCTGCACATTATGAAGGTAAAGACCCATAAATAATGTCGTATAACGTATGATTCAAGAATGTTAACAATTAGACGATTGCTATTTAATAGTTTTGTTTACAAACCCGCCGATGTGACCAGAATTTCCCCGCCAAGAGAAAAAAAATTAGCACACTTGATTTTATTTTATTTTTTTCCGCCAAAAGTAAAATCCTCCCCTTTGAATTTTGAAGCCGAGTGTTGACTTTACTCCAAATGGAGCGAATGTGTGTTAAAAAACGTTATATTGTGGGGGACCTAGACGTCACATTCTCCACTCACACTGAAGGGCACAGGAGGAGAGAAGCCAACGGGGGGTCGAGACGGGACAGTGGAGGCGCTAAAGGACTGTATGTTAATGGCGCTTAAAGACTGTTTGTTAATGCGCCGACAGGCATTGTGATACTGTATGTTAATCCACCAACAGGCATTGTGATAATGTGTATTGTGGTGTGAGCCCCCAGGTCGCTAGGCAAAGCATGTAACATATAGAGGAGAGATGCCCCGCCACCTGGGATTATTCTTGTTGACTTGAGGGCAGAGAGAAATAAAATCCACACTGATCCAGCTCACTGCCTTGCCTGCTCATTTCTCTCTACACTGATGACCTTTGACGTAGAATGAAATTCGAGGCAAACACCCCAGAGACGGCCCAGACTGGAAGCGCCAGCACTGCGTGCACCATTTCAGTAAAGCTCCCAGACTTTTGGCTGCATGACCCGATGGCTTGGTTCCTCCACAGCGAGGCCCAGTTCGCACTCCGTGGAGTGATGGCGGATGACAACAAGTACTACTACATGGTTGCAGCGCCGGACGCACGCACAACACAGCAGGTGACGAGCCTGCTCCAACGGCCCCCAGCCCACGGCAAATATGATGCTGTCAGGACAGCGCTGACCCAGCGCTACACGCTCTTGGACTGCAAGAGAGTGGAAAGGCTCCTGACTCGCTCAGAGCTGGGAGACGGGTCGGCGGTCGAATTAATGGAGAAAATGTTGGCGTTGATGGGCGCAGATGGCGAGCCGTTCCTGTTTGCCCACCTTTTCCTCCAGAACCTCCCGACAACAGCCAGAGTGGTCCTCGCCAATTCACTGCTGCTGGCCACCCAGAACTACCGGATGCTGGCACAAGAGGTGAATCGGATTATCCTGGCGACAGAACCTTCGCTGTGAACGCAGTGGCGCCGGAACCCAGGGAGACAGCCAGCGAGGGTGAGGAGCCATCGATGGTGGCCGCCGCGGAGGCCAAGAAGCACCGGAAGGGCACGCTCTGCTTCTACCACCGCTGCTTTGGAGAAGACGCACGGCGTTGCATGCCACTGTGTCAGTTCAAGCGCTCAGGAAACACCAGGACCGGCAGTCGGTAGCAGCTGCGACCTCCAGTGACACAACCAAGCTGCTCTATGTGACGGACTCACGCTCGGGGAGATGGTTCCTCGTGGACTCCAGCTCCCAAAAGAGCCTCATCCTGCCATCCTATGCAGACCGGCTGGCTGGAAGTAGTGGCCCTGAGCTGGCAGCCACAAATGGCTCAGACATTAAGACTTTTGGTGAGAAGGCACTGACCATATGTTTGCACGGCCGTAGCTACCAATGGTCCTTCGTCATAGCGGCATGTAACTCCCCCATTTTGGGTGCAGATTTCCTGTGTGCACACGGGCTATTAATCAATGTGGCTAACAAATGCCTGATTAACGCTATGTCTTTTGATTCTCTGCTCTGTACAGCTCGAGGAGCCGGGTCCACAACAGTGGCCAACGACACAGCTCCGGGGGGTAAGTTCCACACACTACTCACCCAGTTCCCAGCACTCATGGTTCCGACGTTTTCGGCGGCCGTCACTAAGCACGGGGTAGAGCGCTTCATTACAACCACGGGGCCGCCCGTTTTTGCACAACCTCAGTGCCTGGAGGCAGCTAAACTGGCCAGTGCGTGCGAGGAGTTCACCAACTTGGAAAGTGTTAGAATAATTTTGAGCTTAAATTATTCAAAGTCAAAAAATCAGGCGGAAAGTTGGATTTATGTACATTTATTTAACCTCAAATGGCCATCTTGAGGAAGAGATTACAAAGCATGGCATTCAGACACACCTAGAATCTCTAAAGGATTCATTTTTTTAGGTCTGATATATACAGGTAGGAGAAAGAAGCGGGAGGATGAGGATAAGGGAAGGGACAGAATGGGACAGTCCTGATAATCAAAGCTTATCCAGGGAAACATCACAGACACTCTGGAGACATGGGGTCATGGAGACATGCACATGAGGTTCATAAAACTAACAGAATGTCTATATACTTAATCTTTACCACTGATCTAGTATACAGCCTGAGGAGTTCCTGTGCATTCCTGTGACCTGAAACAGGACATGTCAAAGAGATTATAAGAGTGGCTTAGATCATTCCATACACATGTACTGATCCTGTACTGAATTCTCTGAAGGCCATTAATTGCCCACAGAAACATACCAAGAATATATGAACTTATCCTATATGGCATGCACATATTTTTTTTTTTTTAACTTATTTTGTACCCGTAGGTAGATTTGTTCTGCAGTCCGGTGACAAGCCACCAGCTGCCGGTCACTGCGTGCGCAAGCGCCCCTTAATTCCCTACCCTGCATGTTTTTGGCATGTGGGAGGAAACCGGAGAAATCCCGGAGTAAACCCACGCAAACACGGGGAGAACATGCAAACTCCACACAGATCACTGTTGGCCGGGGGCAGGGATCGAACCCGCGATCCCCCGGCCGAGGGTAAACTGTGCTGCCGCGGTATTAACCACTGCGCCACCGTGCAGCCCTATACACATTATAGCACATATAAACATTAAACATGGCATATGAAAGGTATGATTCTTCTCAAATATAATAATACATTATTAATATCAATAATAATGTAGATAATATAGAATTTTTCTATCAGAAAGGTTGGGCATCATCAGGCACTCAGACAGCCTGTGGGCGTCCCTGCTACATATGGTGCCTAAAGCCGAGGGATCATGGCGACCATGTGGTGATTTCCGCAGATTAAACAATGCCACAGCGCACGATCGCCACCTGATCCCCCATATTCATGATTTTTCTGTCCACCTCACCGGGACATGCATTTTTTCCAAGGTGGACCTGGTCCGTGGGTACCACCAGGTCCCGGTGCGCGCAGAAGACATACCCAAAACGACAGTAATAACCCTGTTCGGTCTTTTTGAGTTCCTACACATACCTTTCGGGTTAAAAGGCGCGGCGCAGACCTTCCAACGCATGATGGACGCTGTGCTGCACGATCTGCCTTTTGTCTTTGTCAACCTGGACGACATCCTGGTGGCCAACATGACCGAGGACGAACACGTGGCCCACCTCAGGATGGTCTTCCAGAGGTTGGAGGAGCACAGGTTAATCATCAGCCCGACGAAGTGCCAGTTCGGGGTTACAGTAATCGACTTTTTGGGCCACCGCATCTCACTGGAGGGTGCGATGCCCTTACCGGACAAAATGCGCGCAGTGTCAGATTTTCCCCGGCCTCAGACAGTCAGGGCGCTGCAGAAGTTTTTAGGGATGGTTAACTTTTACAACCATTTCCTCCCCCACGCAGCCCAGCTCATGCAGCCGTTGTACGCCGCGCTTAAGAAACGGAAACCGGCGGACAGCATCGACTGGATCCCCGAGCGGGAGCAGGAGTTTTCCAATGCCAAAACAGCCCTACCAAATGCCGCACTTCTGGCGCACCCGGACCCAGTGACTCGGATAGCGCTCACTACCGACGCATTGGATGTGGCCATAGGGGCCGTCATAGAGCAGTGCGTCGCTGGTTCTTGGCAGCCGCTCGCCTTTTTCAGCAGGTCTTTGTGTGACAAAGAGCGTAAATACAGCGCGTTCAACAGAGAGTTACTGGCTCTCCACCTGGCCATACGCCACTTCCAGTTCTGGCTGGAAGGGCGCAGCTTCACTGCGTTTGTAGACCACAAGCCGCTAACATACGCTATGGCCAAGGTTTCGGAACCACGGTCGGCCCAGCAGCAGAGACAGCTGGCCGCTGTCTCGGAGTTTACAACCGACATTCAGCATGTGGCTGGTAAACTCAACGTGGTGGCGGACTGCCTCTCATGCACATTAGTGGCCCCAGTCTACGTAGGAATAGATCACACGGCCATGGCCGCAGAGCAAGTGGACGACGCGGACATTTGCGTGCTTCAGTCTGGACCAACAGGGTTAAGGCTGGAGACCAGAGTACTGCAAGAAGGCCCCCCCCCCCGTGACATTTCCACAGGTCGCCCATGCCTGGTGGTTCCACGCGCTTGGCGCCGCTGCGTTTTCGACTCGGTTCACTCCCTGACGCACCTAGGAGTGCACGCGTCAGTCAAACTGTTGGGAGCAAAGTTCGTCTGGCTGCGCTTGCGTAAACAGGTGAAAGAGTGGGCTGTAGCCTGTGTAGTGTGCCAGCGAGCCAAGGTGCACAGGCACACAAAGGCCCCCTCGAGTCGTTCCATGTCCAGGCTAAGAGGTTCGACCACATTCATGTGGACCTCGTGGGGCCCCTCCCACCATTGCAGGGGTTTACGCACCTCCCGACAGTGGTGGACTGCACCACGTGCTGGCCCGAAGTGGTGCCGCTAGCTTCCGCCACGTCTACAGAAGTCGCATGCGCTTTTTTGGCGACATGGGTGACATGCTTCGGCACCCCTTCGGCCATCATGTTCGACAGGGGTCCGCAGTTTGTTTCCGAACTCTGGTCCGCAATGGCCTGGAGCCTGGGCGTCACCATTCATTGCACGACCGCGTACAACCCCCAGGCCAATGGGTTATGTGAGCATTTCCATAGGTCACTTAAAGCAGCGCTCAGGGCTTCGCTTATGGACGCAAACTGGGTGGACCGGTTGCCGTGGATTCTGTTAGGGTTGCGTTCCGCACCAAAGGAGTATTTGGCTGCCTCCCCAGCAGAACTTGTTTTTTTTCCAGCCGCTGCATCTCCCTGGTGAATTTTTGCCTGACAACCCCACGCCGAACACCTCCCATCCCCACCTTCACTACGTAGAGCAGAGGCAGGGATGGTACTGGGCCTGGCCCACCACTGTTTTCCCTGCGTTTTTGTCCCAAGGACTTTGAAGGATGCGTCGTTTGTGTTTGTCAGGCACGATGCCCACCAGACCCCATTGCGCCCGCCCTACGATGGCCCATTTTGAGTTAGACTTGGGGGGACGCAGAGAAACAGTCTGCATAGACAGGCTTAAGCCAGCGTTCGTATTAGCAGATGAGCAGGTGGTGTTGGCCCGAGCTCCTCGGCGTGGACGACCCCCACTGAGAGCTCCACAGGTGAATGACTTGTCAGCTCAGGCACAACGGCATGATGAAGATGTGCCCCCCCCTCCATGTCTCCCCACAGACAGACGCGCCTTCAGGAGCACCCCACCGGCACAGCAGCGCGTCGGAGCTGGCGACCCCCCGTTACAGCTGCTACGGACGTCGGCTGAAGCCCAAAGGACATGAGGACTGAGTGTTCGGGGGGGGGGGGGGACCTAGACGTTACATTCTCCATTCACACTGAAGGGCACAGGAGGAGAGAAGCCAACGGGGGGTCGAGACGGGACAGTGGAGGCGCTAAAGGACTGTATTTTAATGGCGCTTAAGGACTGTATGTTAATGCGCCGACAGGCATTGTGATAATGTGTATTGTGGTGTGAGCCCCCAGGTCGCTAGGCAAGGCATGTAACATATAAAAGAGAGATGCCCCACAACCTGGGATTATTCTTGTTGACTTGAGGGTAGAGAGAAATAAAGTCCATGCTGATCCAGCTCACTGCCTCGCCTGCTCATTTGTCTCTACAATATTACTTTTTTCAGTTTTCATTTTTATAAATCTCATTGCCTACTGAAACTGAATATCTGAGCATTTTTTTTTTATTTCCCCGACCACCCGATCGGGGAAATGAAAAAATTAATTGAAGCCAAAATTTCTTTAAACCAAACGATTAAATAACGATCGCCTTATGTGAAAAAAAAATTACATAAATGCATGATTGTTACGTATAATTTTTTAATTTTTAGAATACTCAAAGCACACAAACCTGCCCCAGTGGAAGAAGTGTTCAGGTACAAGTTAGAATCCAAGAAGGCACAAGAAACAAAGACATTTTAAATATGTCAGTTGCTATTCAGCAAAACAAACCAAAACATGTAATTATTGATTAGTAGTACTAACCCTATTCTACTATTGAATAAAAAAAAAGAATTACGGGCCTTTTGGTGAATTTTTTTTAAAACCAAATTAGGAGTAAAAGACAATAACCACTGAAATGAAGGAGACCGGCTCCCGGCTGTCTAGCCACTTTGATTTACAACATAGCAAAGGTTCATGATCAAAGTTGCACATCCAGTTCTTTTAGATCTGTCTGTATATTACCATTCAGTGTTTTGGAGGCGACCGATGTCCATCTCTAACCCTTCACCGTCGGACCCTTCATCCTCTGAAACGTGTGAGTCATCGTCACTTCCTGAACGATATGGATCAAATAAATAGGGTTGCAGTCCTTCGTTAGAACCAACTCGCTCTTCTTTATCACTCTACCCTGCTTCTTCCTCAAAAACTATCGACAAACCATTCAAATCTTCACTGAAATTGCTCACAACTTCTTCCACTCCAGTGTACTCAGCCATGCTTGTTTACATATTTAGTTCATCTCATGACGTCACAATATGGCGGCGCCGTTTGACCCAATTTTGACAAACGAACATCGGAATCATCTGCATCATAATGTAATTTATGGTAGTATATGGAAAAAAAAATATTGAATTTTTTTGTCTACACAGAATAAAAACACAGTAGTTCTTCTTTCTAATGATGTCTTGGTTGAATTATGTCAGACTCTTTAAGGGCTGATGCCTTTCAGGCTTTATCCTGGACCACTGTGCATACAACTGGGCATGTCCTTCAACCAGTAAGTCTTTTTATCACAGGATTTATTCTGATAGTGTAGTGGTAGCCACCATTAGCCTTGCAGGATGTTGGTGGGCCTAGTAATCACAGATCCTGGCATTTGGGGGGGGGGGGGTTGAAAAGAGTTCGACACAAAACTGTAAGACAATGAAAGATTTTATTTGTACAAAAAAGGACATAAGATACCATTTTAGACAATGTGTATTTGTTTTTATAGGGGGTTTATATCCACTGGAGTGTGTCTTTAAAATCAAAATGTGCAAAATCAACACAATATTGTATTTGCATCAAGATAGTGTTTCAGATCTTAATTTCTTTTTAAAAAATGAACTGAGATCATGAATGAACTGAGATCATAAACAAGGGTAGGGTCTTTTCCTTATTCTGTACAGTATATACACCATTATAAAACTGAATGAACTGGTGATATGGAAGGTGGAATCATGCAACCTCTAACCCATTGACAAGGAGTCCTGCGATTGTGTCTGGGACCGTAGTGTTAGGAATGGGCTTTTGGCGTTT
The DNA here is from genome assembly GCA_020510985.1 of Pholidichthys leucotaenia. NCBI lineage: Eukaryota > Metazoa > Chordata > Actinopteri > Cichliformes > Pholidichthyidae > Pholidichthys > Pholidichthys leucotaenia. Next base: position 381,855,104 of record CM035837.1, on the reverse strand, counting down.
TTAGCGAGAAATGGGTGCCATTGGATGCTCCTGAACAATTACATTTTGAGGTAGCTTTCATGGCAAACTGGCTTTTGGCTCCGCTGCCACAAGCGAAAACTAAAGGCACACCAGGCTGGGATTAGGCATTATATTGGTTAGACTGAAAGATGATATCCTGGGTTACCATTTTAAACATTTGAAACATACTGTACCATTTTAACTGTGTTGGGACAGTGAAAGCACCAATACTGTCATGAGTGGCTCTCGCGAGCCACCATAAGACGCCACACAGTCACCAGTGAGTTCAGTGAGTTTTATTTACGGTGAGAAAAGTGACAACACAAGCTGCGGAGACAATGACTCTTGAGTCTACTCACAACAGGAGGCATAGGCTAAACAGCTCTACAGGTCCATAGCAGAAGACAGTCATACGCTAGGTAGGCAAGGTTGGTGAAAATAATAATTACACCAGCTGCTAAGGCAGAGACACACAAAGATCGATACACACCGGGAGGGGTAAGGCTATACAGCACACTTACTAGTCCAGGGGCACGACGGTCAAACCAAGCAGACGTGGTAAGAATAAATCCTAAGCATCCGTAACGTGACGGAGAGTTAACAGACACTGCTGCAAGGATGTGATCGCTAGCGAGGGTAGAAATAGTCCTGGCACTAACGACCACAAATGCAGCACAGCTGTTCAGAGTTTGACAGCTGAGCGGAAGCCTCCCCGAGCACTATCACAATAAGAGCTCGGAGAGCTAGAATCATAACGCCGCTGTCAAACCCTGACAAGAATAACCCGAGCACCAAGGCATAGTGCTCGGGTCATGACAGTAGGCCCCCCTCACTTGACGGGCTCTGAACGTCTAGTAACACCTGCCCCCCCCCTCCCCCAACCACAGGGCGAGTGGATTGAGGAACAGGCAAGGAGGGAGCCAACAAAACCTAACACCCTAAACAGGAAAAGAAACGAATACATCACTTGACATATCCATCCTATTTCCTCCAGAACAATGACGAAAGAAGAAAAAACAAAACAAGACCTGACTACAAAACAAGGAGAACACAATCATACAAAGCAAAAAACACCTGACCCTGAAAATTTTCCCACCGAGGCCAGAGACAACCCGTCTAACCCCAGTGTACATAACCTGGCCCAAAAAATATAAACCAACACACAGTAACTATAGGAACAAAACAGGAAATAAATGCAAACACATAACCATGGCAAAAAAAAGGAAAAAAATTACATGACGGTAACTATGGACACAGAGACAAGAAATAAATACAAACACATGGTAACTATGGGAACAAAACAAGACGTAAATACAAACACATGAAGACTATGAACAAGAAATACATACTAACACATGATAACTATGAGAAAAACAAGAAATAAATGCACACATGGTAACTATGGAAGAGAAAAAACCCCCCCACAAGAAATACGTGCAAACATACCGTGACTATGGAAAAAAAAAAAAACACACGAAACCAGAAATACATGAAAACACCTGGAAACTTGAACGAGAAAACCATACTATGGCCCCTCAAGAAGAAGAGGGGAACGAACAAAAAGCAAAACATGGCCATAGCCCCTCAAAGGAAGAGGGGGAAACCAAACAAAAAAAAACAAAACAAGACCCAGACTATGGATTACAAAAACTCATGAGGCAATCTAAAATTGCTTAGCATAACTTGACTATGGCTCGACTGTGGATTTCAAAACACATAAGGCAATCAAAAATTGCTTAACATAACTTGACTATGGCTTTCAAAACACATGAGGCAATCTAAAATTGCTTTACATAACTTGACTATGGCTTTCAAAACACATGAGGCAATCTAAAATTGCTTTACATAACTTGACTATGGCTTTCAAAACACATGAGGCAATCTAAAATTGCTTTACATAACTTGACTATGGCTTTCAAATACTCATGAGGCAATCTAAATTGCTTAACATAACTTGACTAAGACTTGACTATGGCTTTCAAAACACATGAGGCAATCTAAAATTGCTTTACATAACTTGACAAGACTAGACACCGTATGGGCCAAAGCAAAAAGATGATCGGTGGAGATCCAAGGCCCCCCAGGCAGAGCTCCGGCGACCTCCCTGCCTCTGATGGCCCACGGATAGTCCCACAAAACAGTACATGGTCGGGCGGCCTGCCCCAGTCCCAGGCCCCCAGAAACAAGTCCTCTGGTGGCCGAACCAGGTCACCCAGTAGCAACCACAGTTTATCGGGCGACCAACCCAAGACGCCGAACGCCCAAAGCAGTTCCTTGGGTGGCCGACCCACATCCCACAACCACCAGGACCGTGGCGGAATTGCATGCAGACCAAACCCTCCAACGGCCCCCAGCTGGTGGCTCCTGAGAGGGGAACAATCACGAAATTGGACCCCTTCGAATCCTGATTGGGTCGCAGCCGCACCTGCGCTGGACCCCCACTGGACCTTGTCGGACCCCGACTGGGTCAGGACGGACCCCGATTGGGTCGCAGCCGCACCTGCGCTGGACCCCCACTGGACCTCGTCGGACCCCGACTGGGTCAGGACGGACCCCGACTGGGTCACCGCTGCCCACGCGTCGGACCCCGACTGGGTCACCGCTGCCCACGTGTTGGACCCCGACTGGGTCACCTCGGCCCACGCGTCGGACCCCGACTGGGTCAGGACGGACCCCAATTGGGTCACCGCTGCACCCACGTTGGACCCCGACTGGGTCACCTCGGCCCATGCGTCAGACCCCGACTGGGTCACCTCGGCGACGACCTCCATCCCCGAACCTGGAACCTCCATTCCCATGACCTTGACAGATTCCAGACTAGTAACGCTGTGGAGAGGCTCAGAGAACAAGAGAGGACCGGGATCAGTTCCACCGGCAGCGCCAGAGCCCAGCGAGACGAGCTCGGGTGCAGCAGATGGCTGCCCCTCGCTCGCCTCCCCATGAGACAGGCAAAAATGCTCTAACACACCATAAAGGAAAACAAGGAAGAGCACTTGCCTGCACTCGGGCTCTGGAGCCGTCCAGGACTTCGTCGATCCAGGTTCAGACAGACGCTCGTCGTCGGGCTCCCACTCGGCTGCGTCGGGTTCCACAGCCGGCCTGATGGTCTCTGCAGCTGGATCCTCTCGCGCTGGTGTCCACGCCAATAACCCGTATGGCGTGGGGGCAGAGGACCCTCGACCTGCTGACTCGGGCTGCATCTCTGAGGAACCCTGGGGACGCTCACTCGTCGGCTCTGGCTCCTCACCGCAGCCCATTCTCCTCCTCTGTCCAACACTAGGCTGCAGGGCCGGGATATCTCCCAGAGCCGCAGGCCTCCCCCTCGTTCGACGGCGTGGGACTGACGCCGAGGACCGCTCCGCAGGAGGAAACACAGAGGCAGCAGGTTCAATATACATGGCTTCAGCTGGAGAAGGAAACTCGGGGAGCTGCGAACCCCGAGCTTCACCCCCAGGAGTCAGACAAGACAAATCACTATAATGACTAGGAAAGTGAAATTGAACTTGCCTGCCTCCCGAAGGTAAGATGGTGCCAGCTGAAGAGGACGTTGCTCCTTCCCTCACTCGCTGGATGGTAACATAGGACCCATGGACGGAGCTCACCGGCACAGGATTCAGCTCACTCTCAGCAGCTGGCTGATTGAGGGGGTCATCCCGGCGGCCCAGAACTGGATCCGGAGCAGGAGCTTGCTGAAAACGTGCTCGGCCGCGGTGCCGACGCCTCCACCGGCCCCCAGATGGTGCGAACTCCAGGACTGGATCGAGGACGGGATCAGGATCCGTAGGCCACGAGCAGGAGTGCCTCTTCTCCTGCTTCACGCCGTGTTCCTCCTCCAGCATCAGGAAAATCTCGCGTTGTGCGGCGATATCTTCCCTCCTCGCGTCAACTTCAGGGTGGTCGGCCCAGCGGGAAGGGAGATGACGAAGGACGTCTTCAGCAGCGTCTAGGTACCAGTGTATGCTGTGATGGTAGTCCAGCAGGGAAGCGGAGATGAGCATCTCATCCACGACTTCCAGGAAGCCTGTCAGCTCGAGGCTCGGGCTCCCAGCGTGGCCCCTCCGCGACGGCATTCTCCCCACACACTCAGTACCCAGACGGGAACAGCAACTGTCCAAAAACGCAAAACTCACAGGTGAATTGCGTCTCGGGTTGGCGCCACCGTAAACGCCGTTTTGGCAGCAGTGTACTGTCATGGGTGGCTCTTGCGAGCCACCATAAGACGCCACACAGTCACCAGTGAGTTCAGTGAGTTTTATTTACGGTGAGAAAAGTGACAACACAAGCTGCGGAGACAATGACTCTTGAGTCTACTCACAACAGGAGGCATAGGCTAAACAGCTCTACAGGTCCATAGCAGAAGACAGTCATACGCTAGGTAGGCAAGGTTGGTGAAAATAATAATTACACCAGCTGCTAAGGCAGAGACACACAAAGATCGATACACACCGGGAGGGGTAAGGCTATACAGCACACTTACTAGTCCAGGGGCACGACGGTCAAACCAAGCAGACGTGGTAGGAATAAATCCTAAGCATCCGTAACGTGACGGAGAGTTAACAGACACTGCTGCAAGGATGTGATCGCTAGCGAGGGTAGAAATAGTCCTGGCACTAACGACCACAAATGCAGCACAGCTGTTCAGAGTTTGACAGCTGAGCGGAAGCCTCCCCGAGCACTATCACAATAAGAGCTCGAAGAGCTAGAATCATAACGCCGCTGTCAAACCCTGACAAGAATAACCCGAGCACCAAGGCATAGTGCTTGGGTCATGACAAATACAACACTTTTGCTCTTGGACATTTGGCATCTGGTTTTGGCATTGAGGGACCTTTGCTGAATTGATAAAGCATCAGTATATTGTGCAAATGACTGATAAAGAAATATTTTTACTGCTGCCCAGTCTGCATGCCCACATGGGCCCCACCATAGGCTAAATCTGGGCTGTCGTATGGGTCCACTGTGGGTTTGTCCACAGGTTCCATGTTGACCACGTCAGTGTTTGCCCACATAGACTTAACCTGAGGCACCGGTAAGTAGTTTATCTGCTTATCAGCTTTAAACCCATCTGGGCCCCACATGTGTTTTAAGTGGGTGAGCAGGTTTCAGTAACACTAGCACCATAGGAAAAGTCCATGTGGGCAAACACTGATGCGGCCAATGTGGAACCCGTGGACAAACCCACACGGGACTCATAAGACAGCTCAGATTTAAACTATGGTGAGGGTTACATGGGCATGCTGACTGGGTGGTAGCTCTGTTGCCATTGAGTCTCTATGAAGGTGATCTTATAAAAGTTGTGCACCAAAACTGTTGTTTTTTTTCCTTCATCATCTAACCTTGCAGGAAAAACTTATTTAAGAGCTCTGAAAAATTTGAGGAACTAAGTAATTTGTGTTCCATGGTATCAAAGGGCCTCTCAGATACTGTATTAGCAGAAATAAACTCCTTTCGGTTTTTGAACCTCCATGTACCTTCATGTCCAAAAACCACACTCTTTGCGCATGAATTGTACATCGTGTTATTATGTGAGTCTATTGTCCTCTTGTTGTGTGTTTGTCCTGTGATGAGCTACCCAGGATGTCCCTCCCACCGTGTGACAGCTGAGCTCCAGCTGGGACCCATCACCCATAAATAAATAAAAATATTAAGGAATCGGATGGATGATTTATTTATTTATTTGCCTCTATCTGCTGTATCAAGAACAAACCCTTATGCCTTTAGTAAGCCGTTTTGAATTCTAATCTTGCATCCATTCTTTCTGAAACCAAAATGAACGATCAAATATTTGATCTGACAGCAGCAATAATCTTTAATTTGTTAACAAGCTTTTGGCTATAATTAGGGGCATGAGTGTGAGAGTAGGTGTTCACTTTGGCTGCTCTGTTGCAGATGAAATGCATGTCTCTTCACTCCTCTTTGAGGCTGGCTGACTGGCGTTATTGCGTGGGCCGGCCCTGCTGCTGTCTGTCGGGGCTGTCAAAGTCATGAGAGGATCACTTTATCATCGTTTGTCTACTGTGTCTGACGCTATTGAGTAGGAGGGGAGCCCTTAGGGAAATGGGGGGCAGGCTGCTGTATTTGCTGTATGCTTCGGTTTTACTTAGTTGCTTGCTTGGCTTTATCAGGACTGTTGTTGCAGCCTGTCAAATTACCTGGTAAGGTTTGTTACATGGTGCACATAAACTAGTAGGCAGACAAAATGTGATATTACTTAGTATGATGGTTTGTCGAGACAATACAAGTGCTATAAAGCTGCTCTATGGGGCCTCGCTGCATTTATATAGAATCAGAAAATCGGGGTGTACTGAAATGGGCAAAGATGCAGCAAAGCTTACAATTTCCACCTGCTTTTCATGAATATATTCTTTACAGTTAAGTAGATAGTTATATTTTTTGTCCTTATTACATAATATGTATTCTGTAATGGAAAGTTGTTTTGATATTTGGTTATAACAAAAGCAATTAACAAAATAAGCTGCAGCCAAAATTATTTTGGTTACAATTCTCTCTTCAGTCATTCTCAGAGTATGCTATGTGAACAGCCATGACTCCAGCAAAAACCCAGCTTCTTCTTGGTCTAAGAGAATATATCATAGGGATCCTTAAGTAGTCTTAAAAATGTGGAAATGTTTAAAATTTTAAGCCTGTCTGATTTGTGTTTGACATGTGTGTTTATGTAAGTTTTTATGTCAGTTTATCTGTTTTTGACATTAACTAACATGCTCATTTTTGCCAGTTTCTAAGTAAAATCCAATGCAAATGCAATAGAAGTTTCAGTCACATGCACAAAAAGCCAGATCTTTAAGTTTCAACTTTATTCATTAAATACAAATACATGTTTATGCAACCTGTTTTTACTGATGTATGATGCACCCCCCCCCCCAATTCTACCTATACATGATACCGCATGCTGTAGGAAGGATCACATCTGATATGGCTTCTGCTATGCTTTCAACAAGCTGTCCTCCAACTACCATGTAAAAATACATTATTTATTCCTAAATTCTGAATCTGACATACGTATGTGCAGTATCAAATATGATGATCTCACTGCCTTTCACAATGTTTTACAGTGTGAAACCTGCCTAAATCAACCAGATCTGACTAAAAAACACACAAATGCACATTTTCCACCCTTCAAAAAATGTGCATTTGTATGTGTAAAAAAAAGGTACGGAGAAATACCTGAGTAACGTCTTCACTCACTGCGCATGAGCAAAACAATGGCCATTTTAATAAGGCTTCCACACTCATTTGGTTCATGGGTGGAGGATGGCAGATGGTTATCTACCAGCGGTTTAAACCAACAGGTCATGGGTTTGCGTCCCACACTGAGCTGTTTATCACTTGGACTTTTTTTTACTGACTTTTTTTATGTTTTTCACTCCACTAATGGTTAAGGTTTGGTTTAGGCGTCATCTCCTCTAATGGTTAAGATTAGAAAAAAACATTAGGGTTAGGCTTCACCTCTAATGGTTAAAGAGAAAGAAAGAGAAAGTGGCCGATGAACGTAAGGCAGACACGTTTTTTTTGAAGGTGTAAACGCCTTGTATCCAGTGTACGTGAAAAATGTTTGTCTGTACACTGGCGCTTCAGCGTACAGACCAGTAATCAAACCACCAACTCCACCATCAGCCCCAAGCATGAAAAACATCCGAACCTGTTTCCCTTCATATTATTAATGAGTGAAAACAGCTTAATTTATGTTATTAATATGAAGAACTCCTAACAAAAATACTTTAAGGTCCCATTTTAAGTGTAAACATCCTCATTGGTATACAGATGTAATTTTAAAAGCCAAAAATCATTCCTGTGTTGTTATACAGCCCAATAAAAACATCTCCTGTGTCCCTTATTTTCATCCTTATAAACATTCTTTTTTTCTGCCTGCTCAAAGATGAGCCCTTAATCAGATTGGACAAGTTTTTTTTTTTTTTTTTCCCAGGTAAACTGCAGTAAAAGGCAATGAAAATAATGACAACCAGCTACACTAGTCAGCTAATGGCTATCCTTAACTGTTATACTGGGCCTGTTAATGGCCATCTCACTACAACTGGCACACTTGTACAAAAGGCAGGACAGCAGCAAAATGCAGCAACAAAAAATGAAACCACCACCAATACGTTCGCATACAGCAAAGCATACACATCTTCTCCTTTTTTCATTATGTCAATGCTAGACTAGAGGCAGCGGCAACCTCCAGTTATTCAGCCTCACCAATAAAATATGTAAAGGATCTTCTCACAGGCTGCGGGGGTGAAGCAGGGCTCATCAGCGTGGAGACAGTCGCCTCTTTAAGAAGTAGCTTCACATTAAACACAGACTCTGTTTTAGTTAAGCTGTTGGGCACTGATGTTATTTGTGATACTAGTAGGCCCCGCTAATCCCTGGTGGTATTATTGTTATTGTTAGCTCTAATGCCAATGGCTCGGATCCCCACCTTGTGTGGGATCGTGGGAGTGGACTAGATCGATATCGCGGCCAATACCACAGTGATGGGAAGTAATTTAATGTAGATTTCCATTTTTTGACAGAGGAAAATACCACCCACAAGAGCTGCAACAGTTTCTGCCAGAGTGTGTAAATACAAATATTTCTAAGTAGACGGTTTTAAAGATTTTTAGTGAAATCATGTAAGCCCTGCAACAACTACCACCATACCCCCCCCCCCCCAAAAAAAAATGCATTTTTTAAAATACAACATGATCTTTTTGGTCTTAGGATCTGAGCATATGGATAAAATTGTTCTCATGCCTCTGTTTTTTGTTTTTTTTTTTGCTTTAAAGTTTCACTTAAGACCCGCCTGTTATGTCCATAACTGATGGTAAATGAGCACACGGTTGTTTATAGTTTTACGGAGCTTTATTACATAAATAGTCAATGTATATAAAGAAGCTTACAGCATCCGCCCTGCTGACCAGGTGGCGCCCTGACAAAAGAGGCAGAGCCTCTTCTGCCCACAGCTTTATACCAGGGGCGGCGTCACCACTGGAAACCGGCAGTAGGCACCCCAGTCTAACTCATGACCAACCCAGCAACCATCTTACTAATACAGCCGGTTTACATACACAACATTTCTCAACCCCCCCCCCCCCCCTTCAAAAAATGCCAAGCACACAGATAGATCCCCCCCCCAAAAAAAAAATTTGTATCCCGACTCACGCACTAAAACACAATAATTACAACACACATAAACGATCTATCCATGCACACAACTAATTGGGGGGCTGGGTAGACTACTGGCACCCCCACACGGCTGGGCAGATTAATTCTGCCGCCTAACACAGAACTGAGCCGTGTGCCTAGTAGAAAAAAAACAAAATAAAACCAAAATAACCCCAGAACAGCTCCACGCATATCACATAAACAAAAGACAAAGACTAGCTACTGGTGCCCCCCCCCCCCAACACCCTCACACACTAGGCACTATAAAATCGTTGGGTATGTAAACAAATTAACAGGGTCAAATAAAACCCACCACCCCAAAGCGGGCACATAACCAATAAAATAACTAACTAATAAAATTTCTAATCACAAAAATAGCACATAACTTACTCAAAATTAATTTACACAGATGAGCCCCACTGGTCAAAATCACACAAATCAATACCATAATTACTGTAGAAAATTTACCAAACAAAGAGCTCAAAATTTCCAAATACCCATAATTTCTCATAATTTCACACACTTACATTTTTTGAATTTCAACAGGGTACCAACCAGCAACAGGCAAACAAAAAACTGGGAAAAGAAAACAACCGGACTGAGCAGAAAAGACACAGACAAATAAAATAAAATAATTCTCTCAGTCCTCCGGCAGCTCTTTTCCCCAACGCCTCCGTCTCTTGACCTCCGGGCCCCCCCTGCGTTGTCCCATCTCCTCCACCTTGCGCAGCTCATTCGGGTGCCTACAGGTCTGGTCAGACAAGCACAGAAACTCTGCTCTGTATGACCTCCACTCGAAGCCGCCTCCTCCCGTTGTGCTGCTCTCACAAACCTTTTTCTCCTCTCATCTGGGCCTCAACCCTCGGTCGCACCAGATCGCCGACCTGCAGGGAGGCCCGTAACTTCTTCCTCCAATGACGATGGGTCTGACTGGTCTCCACCTACGGTCCGGTCGACTCTTGGGCCCAGTCCGTGTTATCCATGGCTGATCAATCTCCCAAGCAATGAAACAAACCGCTCACTCGTCCTACTCTTCCTGGATCCAGCGTGGGCACCTTGTCCTTACAGGCTGCCCGTGAGGTCCCGTCGTGCCAGTCTGCGCCCCCAGTTTGGGCATCAGACAGACCAACATCGGGTCCTACCCACGGCATCCTCGCGTAGCGCCAAACATGCTCTCCTTCTTGACACATGTCCAACCAGTTCGATTCCCTCATCTCCACGCCATCCGTCGGCGAAGTCGGCCTGTTCCACAGTCCGCAGCCCGACCATTCCTCACCCAACACGTTGGCAACCGAAAAACCCAGGCTATGAAATAGGTTACACCCCATGATGTTGACACCCACAGCGGTGACATGAAAGCGGGCTTGGGGCACCACGACTGACCCGTAACGGGCTTGTGCCTCCATAAAGCCCATCACAGCCAGCCTATCCAGTCCATAGCCGTAATAGTCTCTCTCTGGTGGATAAATGGCGCAATGAGGAAACAGACTGTTTACGGTCGTCATGTTCAACACTGAGATGACAGCATCAGTGTCAATCAACAGCGGAACCACGACACCGTCATGCATGACATCACAACCAATCCTCCCCGTGGTCGCTGGGGAGACCATATGCACGATGGTGGGAGACTTCTTCGCAGCACCTGGGTATCTCCTACGGCTCCTGCGTACGAAGTTGTCGCACATCCTGGCAAAGTGGTCACGTAGACCGCATTTGCCACACTGCTTTCCTGCCACTGGGCACACACTGGCTTTATAGCGATGAACAGGGGACCCATACCCATAACAATGGGGCATGCCAGGGTCAGACCGTATCTTCACTACTGTGACATACGAGTAACCTCTGGCATCACTGTCGTTAGGGTCCCAACTCGGTGCCTTCGCGCGAGCATCATCTTCACTCCGAAGAGCCTCATCAGGCAGGCCCCTCGCGATGATCTCCACTGCCTCAAAATGCTGGGCGAGCTCAACAGCTGTGGTCAACGTCAACTCTCCTGGGAACTTCAACAACCTGGACTGGAGCGCTTCACTGCGAGCGTGTTCCGCCAGTTGGTCCCGAATCATTTCTCCCTCAAGGCATCCAAACTCACATCCCCTCTCCAGCTGGCGGAGCCCGGCCACGAACGTTGATACCGGCGCCCCCAGACGCTGGTGGTGCTGTCAAAAATTGATGCGTCAGACCGTGACGCTCTCACCAGCGCGAAAATGGCGTGCCATTAATTCCACCACGCCGTCGAAACTGTCGACTCCACCCAGACTGTCCAACACTTTCTGCCCCTCAGTGCCCAACATATGGATTAACACTGACCTCGCTCGGAGCCTCTCACGCTCACCGAGGTTCAAGACCACGAGGTAGTTGGTAAAAGACGAGACCCAGCGAGGCCATGGCATGGTGGCGTGCCCGGAGCCTCCAGAAATGGCCGAAGTTCAGCACAAATGATATCCATTCCCGTTTTTACCTCGTCGCCAAATGTTATGTCCATAACTGATGGTAAATGAGCACACGGTTGTTTATAGTTTTCATTCATTCATTCATTCATTCATTCATCATCTTCTGCTTAATCCTTTTCGGGTCGCGGGGGGGGGGGGGGGCTGGAGCCTATCCCAGCATCTTTGGGCGAGAGGCAGGGTACACCCTGGACAGATTGCCAGTCCATCGCAGGGCCAACACAGAGAGACAGACAACCATTCACTCTCACAGTCATACCTAAGGACAATTTAGAATCCCCAGTTTGATGCCAGTTAACCTAACTTGCATGTTTTTGGCATGTGGGAGGAAACCAGAGAAATCCCGGAGTAAACCCACGCAGACACGGGGAGAACATGCAAACTCCACACAGATCACTGTTGGTCAGGGGCTGGGATCGAACCCAGGATCCCCCGGCCAAGGGTGAGTTGCTGTGCTGCCACAGTGCTAACCACTCTGCCACTGCGCCACCATTTATAGTTTTATGGAGCTTTATTATATAAACAGTCAATGTATATAAAGAGGCTTACGGCATCCGCCCTGCTGACCAGGTGGCTCCCCGACGAAAGAGGCAGAGCCTCTTCCGTCCACACCTTTATACAAGGGGCGGCGTCACCACCGGAAACCGGCAGTAGCCACCCCGGTCTAACTCATGATCAACCCAGCCGCTATTTTACTAATACAGCTGGCTTACATACACAACACCGCCCCCTGAAAAAAGGTGCAGAGCATTTTTGGTGATGTTGTGGAGTGTGTAAATGAAGAGGCATATTCTTTTCAGACGATTTATTACACACTCACATCTCACAAGCAAAGAACAGACTGACTGGTCACATCAAGCATTCCTCTCTATATATCAAGTCACACTTCACAAGGTTCAAGGCACTTCCTCATACACAGCATGACATCTACACTACACTTCATTCAACCCCCTCTCACCCACTTGGGCATTGTTCTCCCATGTGTATTCATTGTCTCTGTCTAAGGTGTGAAATAACCTGAAGCCCACACCGCCGCCCCCCAGCATCTTAGATAGAACAATAGAACATCAGTCCACATGCTGTGTCGGCTTCAGTCTCCTCCCATATCTACTGTAACTGGGGTTTACCGCCTCCGTGGCGCTGCTGTGCTGGTGGGAGGCTGCTGGGAGTGTGTCCGACTGCGGGTGAGCCGTGGAGGGGTGGGGGGTGTTTCACTCTGTCCGTGTGGCTGTCTAGCACAAAATGCTTATCCCCTGTTTCCAACACTCTGAACGGTCCATCATAGGGTGGGCGCAATGGAGGGCGGTGGGCGTCGTGTCTGACGAACACGAACTCCACGTTCTTCAAAGTTTTAGGCACGAAGGCACGCGGAAAACTGTGGTGGGCAGGGCACGGCAGCGTGTCTGTGTTTGCCCTATGCTGCAAAAGCTGTAAAAGCTGAGACGGGGAGCTGCCTGGCGCGGGATTGTCCAGTAGAAATTCCCCGGGCAGCCATACGGGCTGCGCAAAAACGAGCTCTGCCGGGGAAGCTTCCAAATCCTCTTTTGGCGCGGAGCGCAACCCCAATAAAACCCACGGCAGCCTGTCTACCCAATTTGCATCCGTCAGTGAAGCCCTGAGTGTTGCTTTCAGTGATCTATGAAAACGCTCGCATAACCCATTGGCTTGTGGGTTGTACGCAGTTGTGCGATGAATTGCAGCACCCAGGCTGCGGGCCATCGCAGACCAGATGTTGGAAACAAATTGTGGGCCCCTGTCGGACGTAATGTCCGACGGGACTCCAAAATGCGCCACCCATGTTGTTAAAAAAGCGTGTGCTACGTCCGCGGACGTGGTTGCTGCCAGCGGGACTGCTTCTGGCCAGCGCGTGGTGCGGTTCACCACTGTCAGGAGGTGCGTGCACCCCTGTGATGGCGGAAGGGGGACCACAAGGTCCACGTGCACATGGTCGAACCTCTTAGCCGGTACCGGAAACGGCTCCAAGGGAGCCTTCGTGTGCCTGTGTACCTTGGCTCGTTGGCACGCCACGCAGGCTGCAGCCCACTCTTTTACTTGTTTGCGTAGGCTCGGCCACACGAACTTCTCTCCCACCATTTTGACAGACGCGCGCACTCCTGGGTGCGCCAGAGTGTGAACCGACTCAAACACGTGGCGGCGCCATGCGACCGGGACTACCGGACGCGGGCGTCCTGTGGAGACGTTGCAGATTGGGGGGGGGCCGTCCTCTTGCAGCACCCTGCTCTCCAGCCTTAACCCTGTTGGTCCAGACTGGAGCGTGCGCACGTCTGCATCGCTAATCTGCTCCACAGCCATGGCTGCGTAATCTATCCCCACGTAGACTGGGGCCACCACGGCGCGTGAGAGGCAGTCCGCCACCACATTCAGTTTACCCAACACATGCTGAATATCGGTAGTAAACCCTGAGATCGTGGCCAGCTGTCTCTGCTGCTGGCCCGACCACGGTTCTGAAACCTTTGCCATCGCGAAAGTTAGTGGCTTGTGGTCTACAAACGCGGTGAAGCTGCGCCCTTCCAGCCAGAACTGGAAGTGGCGTATGGCCAGATGGAGAGCCAGCAACTCTCTGTCGAACGCGCTGTATTTACGTTCACTGTCGCGCAAAGTTCTGCTGAAAAATGCGAGTGGCTGCCAAGCCCCGGCGACGCGCTGCTCCACGACCGCCCCTATGGCCACGTCTGAAGCGTCAGTGGTGAGTGCTATGCGGGCCGTCGGTTCCGGATGTGTCAGCAGTGTGGCGTTTGCCAGGGCTGCTTTAACTTCCGAGAATGCCCGCTCTCACTCCGGGGTCCACTCGACTCCATCCACGGGTTTCTGTCTCTTGAGCGCGGCGTACAATGGTTGCATGAGCCGCGCTGTGCGGGGAAGGAAACGGTTATAAAAATTCACCATCCCCAAAAATTCCTGCAGCACCCTGACCGTCTGAGGCCGGGGAAAATCCGCCACGGTGCGCACTTTGTCGGGCAACGGGATTGCTCCTTCCGGAGAGATGCGGTGCCCCAAAAAATCAATCCACGTCACGCCAAACTGGCATTTGGCCGGGTTGATTATCAGCCCGTACTCCTCCAACCTCCGGAAAACCGTCCTGAGGTGGGTTTCGTGTTCGTCTTTGGACGTACTGGCTACCAGGATATCGTTCAGGTAGACGAACACGAACGGGAGATCGTGCAGCACTGCATCCATCATGCGCTGGAACGTCTGTGCTGCGCCTTTTAACCCGAATGGCATGTGCAGGAACTTGAATAAACCGAACGGAGTTATTACCGCTGTTTTGGGTATGTCCTCCGCGCGCACTGGGACCTGGTTGTAACCGCGGACCAGGTCTATTTTAGAAAAAACGCACGCTCCGGCGAGGTGAGCGGAAAAATCCTGTATGTGGGGAATTGGGTAGTGGTTGTGTGCTGTGGCGTTGTTCAACCTGCGGAAATCACCGCACGGTCGCCATGCTCCCTCAGCCTTAGGGACCATGTGTAGCGGGGATGCCCATGGGCTGTTTGATCGCCTGATGATGCCCAACCTTTCCAGGTTGGCGAACTCCTTGCGCGCTATGGCCAGTTTAGCTGTGTCCAAGCGCCGAGGTCTTGCAAAAACGGGCGGCCCAGTGATGGTGATAAAGTGCTCCACCCCGTGTTTAGCGATGGCCTCTGAAAACGTCGGGACCGTGAGTGCTGGGAACTGAGCGAGCAGTGCGTGGAACTTACCGCCTGGAGTTGTAACGCTGGCTTATGCTGTTGGCTGGGTCCCTCGAGCTATACAGGGGAGAGATTCAAAGGACAGTGCATTAACCAGGCGCCTGTTAGCAACATCCACAAGTAAACCATGTGCACACAGAAAATCAACGCCCAGGAGCGGGCAACACAGTGCTGCTATGATAAAAGTCCACTCATATGAGCGGCCATGTAGAGATAAGGTCAGTGTTCTCTCACCGAACGTCTTAATCTCCGAGCCGTTTACTGCCACCATTCCGGGGCCGCTAGGTCTTGCCAGCCGGTCAGCGTAGGATGGCAGGATGATGCTCTTCTGGGCTCTGGTGTCGACGAGGAAGCGTCTCCCCGAGCACAAGTCCGTCACATAGAGCAGCTTTTTCTCTTCACCGGCGGTCGCAGCTGCTACGACTGCCGGCCTTGGCGTTTCCCGAGCGCTTGAAGTGGCACGGTGGCACGCATCTGCGCGCATTCCCTCCGAAGCAGCGGTGGTAGAAGCAGAGCGTGTCTTTCTGGTGCTCCTTGGCCCCGTTGCTGCTACCGTCAGTGGCTCCTCGCCTCCCCTGGTCGTCTCGCTGGGCTCCGCTGCCGCCGCGTTGACTGTGATCACCCTGGTGGTGAGGATGATCCAGTCTGCCTCCTGGGCTAGTGCACGGTAGTCTTGTGCGGCCAGCAACAGCGAATTGGCCAGACCCGCTCTTGCTTCTGTTGGCAGGTTCTGGAGGAAAAGGTGGGCAAACAGAAAGTGCCCGTCGCCCGTGTCCATCAATGCCAGCATCTTCTCCATCAGGTCTACGGCCGACCCATCTCCTAACTCGGTCTGCGCCAGGAGCCTCTCTGCTCTCTCACATTCCGAGAGCGTGTATCGCCGGATGAGCGCAGCCTTAAGCGCCTCATATTTGCTGCTGGCTGGTGGCTGATCGAGCAGGCTCGCTACCTGCTGGGCTGTGCGGGAGTCCAGCGCTGCTACCACATGGTAAAACTTGGTGTCGTCTGTTGTTACTCCCCGGAGGGCAAACTGGGCCTCGGTGTGGTGGAACCAAGAGCGTGGGTTGTGCTGCCAGAAATGCGGTAGCTTGACTGAAACTGCACACGCGTTGCTGGGGGTTCCAGTCCTGGCTGTCTGTGGACTGGCTTCTGCGTCTCTGGGGATTCCTGACCAGGCCGGCTCCGGGGTTCTTGCCTCGTGTTCCATAATACATCTTGGGTCACCAGTGTGGAGTGTGTAAATGAAGAGGCAGATTAATTTCAGATGATTTATTACACACTCACATCTCACAAGCAAAGAACAGACTGACTGGTCACATCAAGCATTCCTCTCTATATATCAAGTCACACTTCACAAGGTTCAAGGCACTTCCTCATACACAGCATGACATCTACACTACACTTCATTCAACCCCCTCTCACCCACTTGGGCATTGTTCTCCCATGTGTATTCATTGTCTCTGTCTAAGGTGTGAAATAACCTGAGGCCCACAATGTAACTATGCATGGCGTTGGCACGTCCGTATTGTTGAGCTAGTCAGGACTCTCTGGCCTAACTTAAGTTATCCTCCAGGCCATTTAGCATTTTTTAACCAGCTGCTTTGGAAGACTTAAGCCAAATTAAGATGGGTTTTACCATTAAACTGCTTTTAAGGACTGATGCGGTTTCAGTTATTATCCTGGGCCACCGTGCATACAATTGGGCATGTTCTTCAACTGGTAAGTCTTTTTATCACAGGATTTATTCTGATAATGTAGTGCAAGCCACTATTAGCCTTGTGGGATGTGGGTGGGCCTAATAATCACAGATCCTGGCGTTTGAAGGAAGAGGGGAGTGAAAAGATTTTGACATGAAACTGTAAGACAATGAAAGGTTTTGTTTGTAGAAAAAAAGGGCATAAGATACCATTTTAGACAGTGTATATTTGTTCTTATAGGGGATTTATATCCAACGGAGTGCGTCTTTAAAGCTTTGCAACAAGGCCAAGCACCATGTGGCATGGGTGCTTGTTAGCACAGCATTATGATGCTGAGAATTACACGGGCTATGAGCCTGATTACAAGGAATCACTGTGTTTTTCCAGTGCATTACACTGAAGTGAAGCCAGTGTAGCTTCCTGTGAAACTGAATAGTCATGCTGTGGCCCAGTGAAATGAGGTTAATAAGTTCTGAGGGATATCAACATTAATAGACCATGTCGGCTCAAACTTAACAGTTTGTATGACTCAGCCTGTTTTCCAAAGATTATTGTGGGAGGCTCAGTATTATAATTCAAATAGGCATTGTTAGTCAAGGCTGTGTAATGTGGATGATTCAGTGTCAGTTAACACGTGCTCTGAAAAATAACCCACTATGCCAGCTTTTTTATATAGATTTTTTTTTAATTATATTTTTTAAACAAGTACAGTATTCCTCATTGCATATCAGTCCGAGCAAAGGGGTAACACCATTAATATGAAAAACACTTTAGACTACAAAAATAAAAAAAATAGCTGAATTGTTTTGTTTAATTATGCTAATGTGTTTTCAATATAAATATTTAATCATATCAAAAAGGAAAAAAGGCTAGAAATCTTTAATTTTCTGACATGCTAGTTTAAAAGGATTTGATACACATGTAGAGGATGCCTTTCACAAACGAGACTGAGTTTATTTCTCAGGGTTGGTTTATTGAGAGGTCACATCCTCCAACAAGAACAGAATCTCAGAAAAGAGGTAGAACAATCATCCTTCACAGTTCTTAAACCCTCCAAAGACACAAAACCCCCAACATCAAATAACACACCCCCAACCCACAGTCCTTGAGTAAACATACAGCCCCCAAGGCTCCTTGGCGTCTCCATTGTCTCTCTCATCCTTCTAGCCTCCGGGGCTCCTGCTGGGACATTCTCTCCCACTTCCCGTCTCCTAAAAGACCAACTTCACACCTCCCGTAGGTCTCTGCAGGGTCAGGTCCTCTTTGGCCATTGAGACGTGAAGCTTCCAGAATATGCACCGTCATGCCTACTAGGTATATGTGGGTGAATATGAATGCCATATATGCGCCCTAAATATGCGCCATATAACCCCCCCAAATGTCTAAATAAGGACAAAGTACACCCCAAAATGCATAGAAACATGTCATATCACACAGAACAGCAAAATGGCACAACATATCACACTTCCAACTGTTTGGGCTTCAACCTCCTGCCATATCTGCTGTAAGCAGGTTTCGATCTGCCTGTAGCTGTTTCTTGCATCTGTGGATCAGAGTCGTTAGCACATCGTTGTGAAAGCTTAGAAGAGTGTCTCCCCGGTGGCCTTCCGCGACGGGGGGCCCTGGCTAACTGCATTTGTTCATCAGCCAACACAAAAGCGGGTTTGAGTCTGTTAATGCAGACTAATTCTCTCCTGTCACCCAAATCGAGCAAAAAATGTTTTTCCCGTTTCCAACACTCTGAACGGTCCATCATAAGGCGGCCTTAAACCTGGCCTCTGAGCGTCGTGTCTGACTAAGACAAATTCTGCGTTCTTTAAGGCTTTAGGCACAAAAACGCGTGGGAAACTGTGATGAACTGGGCCGGGGAGGGTGTTTGATCCCATGTCCCTCTGCAGCAGCTGAGCGGGTGGGCGATTTGGTGCGGGGTTCTCTGGAAGGAATTCGCCCGGTAACCGGAGGGGTTGGGCAAAAACTAGCTCAGCCGGAGAGGCTTGCAAATCTTCCTTAGGTGCTGAACGCAACCCTAATAAAACCCATGCAAGTTTATCAACCCAATTTGTGTCCGTGAGAGCCGCTCTGAGGGCTGCTTTCAATGACCGGTGAAAGCGTTCGCACAAACCATTGGCCTGAGGGTTATAAGCGGTAGTGCGGTGAATTTTCACCCCCAGACTGAGGGCCATGGATGACCAGAGCTCGGAAACGAATTGGGGAGCCCTGTCAGACGTTATGTCTGACGGGACTCCAAAACGCGCGACCCAAGCCATTAAAAACGCGCGCGCCACGTCTGCTGCTGTAGTTGACGCCGGGGGACCGCTTCTGGCCAGCGCGTTGTGCGGTCTACCATGGTTAGAAGGTGTGTGAACCCCTGCGACAGCGGGAGGGGTCCCACCAAGTCGATATGCACGTGGTCGAAGCGTTTGGCCGGGATGTGAAAAGGTTCTAAGGGGGCCCGCGTGTGCTTGTGTATCTTTGCTCTTTGACACGCTGCGCAGGCTGCGGCCCACTCTTTGACCTGTTTACGCAGCCCCGGCCAAACAAATTTTTCTCCCACCATTTTGATCGATGCGCAAACTCCCGGATGTGCCAGCGAATGGATTAAATCAAAAACGTGGCGGCACCACGCAGCTGGGACCGAGATATCGCAGATTAGAGGAGGCATACCTGTCTGATGCACCCTGTGCTCCAGCCTTAGCCTTGTTGGCCCAGACTGGAGCGCGTGCACGTCCGCATCGCTAACCTGCTCGGCGGCCATGGCTGCATAATCTAAGCCTACGCAGACCGGGGCTGCGAGCGCTTCCGCGCCGCAAGCCTGGCCCGCGTCCACGGCCACCGTGTCTGCCCCCTGGGGGCCTGGCGTTGCAACTGCGCGCGAGAGGCAATCTGCCACTACATTGTGTTTGCCCGCCACATGTTGAATGTCGGTGGTAAACTCTGAAATCGCGGCCAGCTGTCTCTGCTGTCGACCCGACCACGGCTCTGAAATCTTGGCCATTGCAAATGTTAATGGTTTGTGGTCTACAAACGCGGTGAAACGGCGCCCTTCCAGCCAGAACTGGAAGTGGCGGATGGCCAGATGCAGGGCTAAAAGCTCCCTATCGAACGCGCTGTATTTCCGCTCGTTATCGCGCAATGTTTTGCTGAAAAACGCAAGCGGTTGCCAGCTCCCTGCTACCAGTTGCTCGACAACCGCCCCCACTACTACGTCGGAAGCGTCCGTGGTTAGTGCCATGCGAGCTGCTGGCACTGGGTGTGCCAACAGCACAGCGTTCGCCAGGGCCGACTTGACCTGGGAGAAAGCGCGCTCCCGTTCCGGGGACCACTCGACCTTATTTGCAGGTTTTTGTTTCTTTAGTGCCGCGTACAGTGGGTGCATGAGCTGTGCCGCGCTGGGGAGGAAACGGTTATAAAAATTGACCATCCCCAAAAATTCTTGCAATGCTTTAACTGTCTGCGGCTGGGGAAACTCCGTTATCGCGCGTACTTTATCGGGCAATGGGACTGCTCCTTCTGGAGAAACGCGGTGGCCCAAAAAATCGATTTGCGCTACCCCGAATTGACATTTCGCTGGGTTAATTATCAGCCCATGCTCTGTCAGCCTCTGAAAAACCGCTGTGAGGTGGCGTTCGTATTCGACTTCGGATGCACTGGCTACCAAAATATCATCCAAATAGGCGAACACGAAAGGGAGGCCACGCAACACCGCATCCATCATGCGTTGGAACGTCTGTGCGGCGCCTTTGAGGCCAAAAGGCATGCGCAAAAACTTGAAAAGCCCAAAGGGGGTTATTACTGCCATTTTGGGTATGTCTTGAGCGCGGACTGGGACTTGGTGATAACCGCGCACCAAATCTATTTTGGAAAAGATGCGCGCCCCTGCCAAATGTGCCGAAAAATCCTGGATGTGTGGAATTGGGTAGCGGTCGTGTGCTGAAGCATTATTTAACCTGCGGAAATCACCGCAAGGCCGCCACAAGCCGTCAGCCTTGGGGACCATATGCAGGGGAGATGACCAAGGGCTGTTAGAGCGTCTAACAATGCCCAGTTTTTCCAAGTTGGCGAATTCCTCGTGCGCGATGGCCAGTTTAGCTGGGTCCAAGCGCCGAGCTTTTGCAAAAACAGGGGGGCCGGAGGTAGTTATGAAGTGCTCGACCCCGTGGTTAGCTATTGACGCTGAAAATGTTGGGACCGTGAGTGCTGGGAACTGATTGAGTAGTGCATGAAACTTACCACCCGCAGCTGTGACATTAGGATGTGCAGAAGGCGGGGCCACCCAAGCTGTACAGGAGATAGAGTGGAAAGACAGTGCATTTACCATACGTCTATTAGTAAGATCAACTAATAAACTGTTTGAGCATAAAAAATCAGCACCTAACATGTTGTTGCTAACTGCAGCTACGACGAAAGTCCACTCGAAGGTGCGCCCGTGGAAGGATAGAAGGAGCGTCTTCTCCCCATAGGTTTTGATCGTCGAGCCATTTGCCGCTAGCACCAGGGGTCCGCTGGAAGGCGCCAGCAGGTCCGCGTAGGAAGGCTTGACAAAACTCAGCTGGGAGCCTGTGTCCACCTGGAAATCCTTCCCTGAATTCGCGTCCGTCACAAAAAGCAGCTTGTTCTTCGCGCCGAGAGCAGCAGCTGCTACCGACTCTCAGTCTTGGCGTTTCCCTGGCGCTTGTATCGGCACGGTGGGATGCATCTGCGCGCCCTCTCGGCGAAACGTCGATGGTAAAAGCAGAGGGTGCCATCCGCTCCGCTTCTCCTGGTCTCTGCCGCTGCTGACGTCAGTGGGTCCGGTGCTGCGGCCTCTGGTCTCCCCTCGTCTCGTGGGGGTGCGTTCAGCTCCGTTGCCGCCATCGTGGCTGCGTGTCGTCTATGGGCGTCGACGAGCCGCTGTGCCTCCTGGCCCAGCCCGTGGTAGTCGCGGTCGTTGAGCAGCTGTGAGCTGGCCAGGGTGACTCTAACTGCTGGCGGTAGTGTTCTGAGAAAGAGGTGGGCGAAGATAAAACTGTTGTCATCTTCGCCTCTCAGGTTCATCATCCTCGCCATCAGATCTGCCGGCCTGTCTGCTTCCCCTTCTGTCAGCGCCAGAAGTCTCTCTGCTCGCTCTCCCTGCGAGGTAGTGAAAGCTCGAATGAGGGCGGCTTTCAGTGCGCCATACTTGTCGTCCTGGTGCGGGTGGTTGGTCAGGCTCTCCACCCGCTGCACTGTGGGGCTGTCCAGCTTCGCGACAACATGGTAGAACCTCGTTGCGTCCGCTGAGATTCCCCGAAGGTGGAACTGCGCCTCCACAGTGGTAAACCAGGAGCGCGGGTTATGTTGCCAGAAATCGGGCAGCTATAGTGTGGTAGCTGCGTTAACCCGGTTGGCTCCTGAAGAGTCCGGTGTGGGAAGATCGTCGCCACCGGCCATAGTTTGTCGTAGGTCACCAGTGTAGAGGATGCCTTTCACAAACGAGACTGAGTTTATTTCTCAGGGTTGGTTTATTGAGAGGTCACATCCTCCAACAAGAACAGTATCTCAGAAAAGAGGTAGAACAATCATCCTTCACAGTTCTTAAACCCTCCAAAGACACAAAACCCCCAACATCAAATAACACACCCCCAACCCACAGTCCTTGAGTAAACATACAGCCCCCGAGGCTCCTTGGCGTCTCCATTGTCTCTCTCATCCTTCTAGCCTCCGGGGCTCCTGCTGGGACATTCTCTCCCACTTCCCGTCTCCTAAAAGACCAACTTCACACCTCCCGTAGGTCTCTGCAGGGTCAGGTCCTCTTTGGCCATTGAGACGTGAAGCTTCCAGAATATGCACCGTCATGCCTACTAGGTATATGTGGGTGAATACGAATGTCATATATGCGCCCTAAATATGCGCCATACACAGGCCTTTTTTAAGTAGTTACATAAATAGAGTAAGGACCTATCCTTATACAGCGCTTTTTCTGATCACAAAGGGCACTCAAGGCGCTTAACTAGTTACTATACTGTAACGTCGGGGCCATTTTAAGGGAGCCAGGGATTTCCCAGCATGCTTTGCCAGTTTGAAACGTTACTGTGTGTGTTAAATGTGTTATTTCTGAGTTATACTGCTGTGTCATTATAACTGCATTATAATGACCCAGCAGTGTTTAGCAGGATTAGGGCAAGTTGTATCATGTGTGTGTAACCATGATTCAAACAGGGGTCTGGGGGAATGACCTCCGCTCCTGTCTGTGTTGAGAAGCAAGTTGGGGGGTCGGTGTGTGTGAAAAATAAATCAGGTTGATCACAGCCATCTGCTCCATTGTCTTTGTGTGAACCTTGCAAACGTCACACTGGTGTCAGGAGTGGGATATGGAGCAAGATGAGGATCCAGGCGGAGGTACAGCGGCCGGAGCGATTCATCGCTCAGCCGGGAACGGAGTGTAGAGCTGAGACGCCGGCCCCTGGAGAGCTTCGCCGCGATGGACGGAGCAGAGCAAACCAGCCCCGTTTCCCGCCCTTTTCAGGGCAGGACGGGCTGGCGATTCCAGAGCGATTAGGAGCGGCAGTCGACTGGGAGATGACGGTCCCATCCATCCAGCAGCGGGCCAAGATTCCCCGCTACAACGGCGAGAACCTGTTGGATGACCGCCTGGCCCAGGTCGAGTTGGCTGCCGCGCTGATCATCGGAGGAAACCACCGTGCTGAGAGCGAGTGGAGGAGGAGCTACGGCAGATTACAGCAGCGCATGCACAAAGGAAACAGCCGTGGCGACGCGAGGAAGGACGGCTTCCGCTGCACAGAGCCAGGGTACATGGCATGGTACCGCCCCGCACACAGCGCACGACAAACTGGCCCCTCACCGACGCTAAATTAGAGCGAGGTGGCATGGACGGGGAAAAAGCCGCCTTCTGCAGATGCTTCCCCCGGCAGATGACGTCACAGAGGCGCAGGAGCGACGCAGCGGAGCGAGCAGGACGAAGATGCAGCCACTTTCCAGGCGCGGCAAGGGCTGGACGCATGGATGCGGGCCAGCGGCCGCCTGGGAGAACTGGCAGCGGTGGGAGTCGGCCGGAGCGGGCCTGGGACTCCCGCTGCCAGGGAAGGGACTGTGCGTGGTCCTACAGAGGCTGTCAGATGTGTCCATCCACCCGCTGATGGCCAAACCGGAACCCTACCCCAACCAGATGCTCTGACCGAGACTCAGATGGCCCGTGCATGCCGCCCTGGCACCGGGCTGACTCGCGTTGGATTTCTGAAAGTGGACTTTGAATTTTCTGGGGACAGAAACCAGTCCAGGGGGGGGCAGTGTAACGTCGGGGCCATTTTAAGGGAGCCAGGGATTTCCCAGCATGCTTTGCCAGTTTGAAACGTTACTGTGTGTGTTAAATGTGTTATTTCTGAGTTATACTGCTGTGTCATTATAACTGCATTATAATGACCCAGCAGTGTTTAGCAGGATTAGGGCAAGTTGTATCATGTGTGTGTAACCATGATTCAAACAGGGGTCTGGGGGAATGACCTCCGCTCCTGTCTGTGTTGAGAAGCAAGTTGGGGGGTCGGTGTGTGTGAAAAATAAATCAGGTTGATCACAGCCATCTGCTCCATTGTCTTTGTGTGAACCTTGCAAACGTCACAATACTAAAGCTACGTTCCGATCCACAGTCTACTTCCACTGTATTGCCTACTCCCTGCTCCGTTCTCAGGGAAGATCAGTTAACTGCCCTTCACAAAATCTCTCCATCTGAAACACCTACTGTAGTAACCATCGGCCCCCTCCTCCGTGCGTTACCACAGTAACCATGGACATGTACTGATACTATGGTGGATAATTTATATTTCTTAAATAAAAGATTAATACAAATATATTTTTATTACTATCAGTTGAGATAAACAATTACCAACATCAGTTTAGCTTGTTAATAACGTTAGCAACAACAGTTTGTTTTACTCATATTTGAGATGCAGTGGCTTATGGGTAATCTTCTTGTCAACTTCCGGTGAAGTGATGTACGGTTGTTCATATCTTCCCTGCTCAGTTCTCCTTTGACCTGAAGACCATTTGCTCTCTTCGGCTTGGAATCTCAGTTAATATGGCGGAATACCCTGTGCAATCCACTTTGGAGTACACTGTTGGGTGATCAGTACGCACCTTATGGCTCTATTCCAAGGGTCTACCAGACAGATACCTAGGAACAATTTATAAGGGACAAATGGATTGTGGGAAGAAACCCACACAGCATAGGGAGAACATGCAAACTCCACACAAAAAGGTGCCCGGCCATGCCAGCCTGCGAATTTGACCCTGGAACCTTCTAGCTGTGAGGCAACAGTGCTAACCACTGTTTCACCATGCTTCCCAGTCAATAGTCAGAAAATACCATCAAAAGACAGAAAAAGTAATTCATGATCTGAAGTGAAATTGAATGAAATGAAAACAAACAAGGTTCAGTTGGGACTTTTGGTTGAGGGGTTAGGGTTAGGAGCTAGTTTCATATATTGTTGACTGGAGTGGTGGCCTAGTGGTAAAGTATCCACTCCACAGCTACATGGTTGTGGGTTCATGCCCAAGCTGGGTCATGCCAAAGACCAGATAAAAATGGTGCGTTCTCCCTTCTAGCTTTGTGCTCAGGGAAAAGAAAGTTAACACACTACCAGAGGACTGACAACCCCCTCCCACTTTTCTTCTTCCGGCATTCAGAGAGAGCAGACGCTTTTCTCCTCCTCTCCCTCCTAATCCTACTCCCTTCTGATCCCAGCTTGCAATGTTACGTTTTTGTCTGTGTTTTTATCGCTCTTCTTCTGGCTGAATCTTAATCCAAACGGAAATTATGGATCTGGAAAGCGGCTTAAATGCGATTGACACCACTTTAAAAGAAGATCGGGTTAGGGGGAACCCAAGGGGGGAGACTCATGGACATTGGGAACTCGTGTCTGTGTGATTCGACTGGAGATGCTGAAGACATCTATTGGCTATGATCACAGGACTTCTACTTTGGCTTTGGAGTTTCCTGATGTATCAGAAATTGAGGAAGGTGGGAGAGCTGATCAAAACGCGGACCCGGCAAAGCTCCTTTATCAAATTCGACCAGTTGGGGAGTGCACGAATAGCGGCATGGCGAACTGAATGGTAACTGATTCCGATGGTGGAATACATCTCGAGTCGCTAGTGCTCTCCAGGGAATGTTTTTAAGCCTGTATATGGAAATTATGAAGCACAGAATCGCATGAGAGAGGAAAATTTTATGCTCTGAGTGCAGTGTGCAGATTTGACCTTGTTTTTGGTGCCCTGTTTACATTCCTCCTGGATGAAGATAAGGTAGAAGAGGTCTGGCTGGCTTCTCTTAACCCAAACAATCGACAAACAATTGCTGTTGTTCAGCAGACTGAGCTCTTCAAGGACAGCGTTATCATGTGTCTTACAGAACTTTGCCATCTGCATGCACGAGGAGAGACAGACTCTGGACTTGCTTATCTGTGTAGAACACATGATCATAACATCCATCCGTTGCCAGGGGGTGCCCTCTGCTGTTCACCAGCAACTGACACATCCACACTGCATCATACTGATCATATGCTGACTACACACACTGGTCTCTCTTGCTGCTTTGTTATTGTGTGATCTATATTGTCTGCTAATTGTGCATTAGAGAGTTTTTTTCTATGTAATCACGATTTTGGTCATAAAATGAGCTTTATTTTGATTAACAATGCTTTTTTCTCTCTGCCCATTGTGTCACTCCCCCCACCCCCATTCCCTTCTTTACCCTCTATGACTGGCGCCTTCAAGGCTGCCGCGGCTCTGGGTTGCGCTTATAGAGCGCGCCCAATGTCAAGTCAAATTTCAATTCTCCTGTATGTCTTGCACGTATGGTAGTATTGACAATAAAACCTTTTGAATCTTGAATCTTGAATCACTGTAGCTTTCATTGCCTACAGGTTGTAGAAACAGAGCTAGGCACCACCCCTATACAGTCATGTGAAAGAATTAGGACACCCTGTATAATTCAATTCAATTCAACTTTATTTATATAGCGCCATTTCACAGCAACAGTCATCTCATGGCACTTTCAACTGTAGGGGAAACCCACACAGTTGCAGAAAAACCCCAGCAATCAGGCGATCCCCTGTGAGCAAGCGCTTGGCGACGGTGGAGAGGAAAAACTCCCTATTAACAGGAAGAAACCTCCAGCAGAACCAGGCTCAGGGAGGGGCAGTCATCTGCTGCGACTGACTGGGGGGTGAGGGGATAGAGAAGATGAAAAGAACAGACATGTGGAGAGCAAACAGCACGATGGGGACTCAATCTATGGGAGAGAACAAACAGATGTTAATGACCAGCAAAAAATAAATATTTCATTGAGAGTGAAGAAAGGAGTGAAGCCTGGTGCATTATTGGAGGTCCCCCGGCTGTCTAAACCTATTAGCAGCATAACTAAGGGAGGGTTCAGAGACACATGATCCCTCGCTAATTGTAGGCTATATCAAAAAGGAAGGTTTTAACCCTATTCTTAAAAACAGAGATCGGGTCTGACTCCCGAATCCAGATTAGCAGCTGATTCCACAGGAGAGGAGCTTGATAACTGAAGGCTCTGCCTCCCATTGTACTTTTGGAGATGCTAGGTATTACAAGTAATCCTGCATTTTGGGAGCGTAGTTCTCTGTTAGGATAATACGGTAGGATCAGATCTTTTAAATAAAAAGGGGCCTGATTGTTTACAGCTTTGTAAGTAAGAAGAAGGATTTTAAACTTAATTCTAAATTCTATGGGAAGCCAATGAAGGGAGGCCAGAACCGGAGAGATATGATCGCTCTTTCTAGTACCTGTTAAAACTCTTGCTGCAGCATTTTGGATCAGCTGAAGACTTTTTAAAACCTGATAATAAAGAGTTACAATAATCTAATCTAGAGCTAACAAAAGTGTGGATCAGTTTCTCAGCATCACTCTGAGACAAGATGCTCCTAATCTTGGCAATATTACGCAAATAATAGAAGGCAGTCTTAGAAACAAATTTAATATGTGAATTGAAAGACAGATCTTGATCAAAAATAACTCCAAGGTTCCTCACAGAGTTATTAAGAGAAAGAGTAACCACATCCAAACTAAAACTTTGATTTGGAAAGGTATTTCTAAGGTTTTTTGAATCAACAAGAATGACTTCAGTCTTATCTGAATTTAATAGCAGGAAATTGCAAGTCATCCAAGCTTTGATTTCCTTAAGACAAGCATCTAACTTGGCTAATTGATTACTATCATCTGACTTCATTGACAGATATAATTGTGTGTCATCTGCATAACAATGAAAATGTATACAGTGCTTTCTAATAATGTTACCTAACGGAAGTATATATAAACTAAAAAGAGTAGGGCCTAGCACAGATCCCTGTGGAACTCCATGACTGAGCTTTGAGTTGAAAGAAAACTCATTATTGACATGAACAAACTGGAACCTATCAGATAAATAAGATCTAAACCACTGCAAAGAAAGTCCATTAAGTCCATCATAGTGTTCTAATCTATCAAATAGAACATTATGATCGATAGTATCAAAAGTTGCACTAAGGTCTAAAAGGGCAAGAACAGAAACAAGTCCATTATCAGATGCAATAAGGAGGTCATTAGTGACCTTCACTAAGGCTGTTTCAGTACTATGATGGATTCTAAACCCAGATTGAAACTCTTCAAGTAAACCATTTCCCTGCAAGTGGTCAAATAATTGCGTAGCAACAATTCTTTCTAAGATTTTTGAAATGAAAGGGAGATTAGAGATTGATCTATAGTTAGCTAAAACTCCTGGATCCAGCGTTGGCTTTTTGAGTGAGGGTTTAATTACAGCCGCTTTAAAAGCCTGCGGTATAAGCCTGTGTGTGTGTGTGTGTTTTTTTTTACATATTTGACATATGAATATTTAATATCAGTATTAAAAATACTGGGAGATTCATGTAATACAACTAAACAAAAAAAATGAATTAAAGACTTTTTTCAAATTTTCTGTAAAATGTAATTCTAAACAAATAGTGAGGAATAAATTAGGACACCCCCCATCTTTTTTAGGACACCCCCACATTCATTCCCATTTAAAATGGCTAAAATAAATGTTAAAAAATGCAAATAAAAACAAAAACAAGGTTAGACATAGATATGTAAACATTTCTTAATAAAGAAGTGAATATTTAATGGGGTGTCCTAATTTTTTCACATGACTGTAGTGTCTTGTATGCTGTGAAAGGGAACTAACTGGTAAACAAAGAACAAAAGAAAAGAAAATCATCCACAGCTTACATCTAATAAATATAATTATTAATCCATCCATCCATCCATCCATCCATCCATCCATCCATCCATCCATCACTTATTTAGGGGTCTGGGTTGTGGGGGCAGCAGTCTAAGCAGAGAAGCCCAGACTGCTGCCCAGTTCACATAGCACCAATGAGCTCCATGATCCCTCCTGCAGGTGGTAAGCCCACTGGAGGGTGAACCCAAGTGACTTGCTGAGGCTGACCCTGGCTAGGTCCTATGGACAGAAACTCAGCCACCAGGCATTTGCCCTTGAACCCTGGTAACCACAAAATGGGTGGGGTACAATGGATCCTTGTAAGTTTTTCATTGGGATCCTCTGGACAGCTCTTGGTCTGGCCCTTCATCCAGGACCAGTTTGCCTTGGGAGACCCTACTAGGGGCATGTTGCCCCTGACAACATAGTTCCTGGGATCATTAGGGCATGCAAACCCCCACCACGATAAAGTGGTGATCCACAGAGAGTAATTTATCCTTTTAACCCCCCAAAAAATGTATTCAAAAATGAAGGGAAATTGACACCTTAAAATGTATTCAGGACATTTTCTCTTTTTTTGTTTAAAAGAAGAAATACAAACAGTTTCATAAATGAGAGGTGTGTTTGAAACCACATTTTTGTTTGTAGTGTGGAGGAACAAATCACGTCGGGGTCACCAGTGTGGAGGAAAAATAAGTTCAGGCAAGATGCGATGAGCTGGAAGGTTTCAGAGTTTTATTTCCTCCATCATCATGAGACACACTGTAGCACTGTGTTGTGCTGTGTGTGTGTGCGTCCTGTGTGTGCTCCTTGAGGCATGTATTGTAAGCTCTTTTATACAGACAGACAGAATACATGGTACATTAGGATATTGATAAGATAAGATAAGATAAGCCTTTATTAGTCCCGCAATGGGGAAATTCCAGGATTGCAACAGCACAGGGATAGCAACACTCAGAGCAATAATTAAGAAGATACGAAAAATATAAATAAGAGCAGTGGATATACAGTGGGGAAAAAAAGTATTTAGTCAGTCACCAATTGTGCACGTTCTCCCACTTAAAAGATGAGAGAGGTCTCCAATTTTCATCATAGGTATACCTCAACTATGAGAGACAAAATGAGAAAAAAAAATACAGAAAATCACATTGAAGGATTTTTAATGAATTAATTGGTAAATTCCTCGGTAAAATAAGTATTTGGTCGCCTACAGACAAACAAGATTTCTGGCTCTCACAGACCTGTAACTTCTTCTTTAAGAGGCTCCTCTGTCCTCCACTCGTTACCTGTATTAATGGCACCTGTTTGAACTCTTTATCAGTATAAAAGACACCTGTCCACAACCTCAAACAGTCAGACTCCAAACTCCACTATGGCCAAGACCAAAGAGCTGTCAAAGGACACCAGAAACAAAATTGTAGACCTGCACCAGGCTGGGAAGACTGAATCTGCAATAGGTAAGCAGCTTGGTGTGAAGAAATCAACTGTGGGAGCAATTATTAGAAAATGGAAGACATACAACCATGTCAGACTGTACAACCTAAGCAGGGCTGTTCGCAGAGATAGCAAAAAAGACGTAACAACCTAATAGTTTTTTGAATGCAAAAGATGCAATAGACTTACACAATGGTCCCCTCCGGCATACAACTAGGAAAATACCGGTCGCTATGGAGGGTGAGAATATGTATGGGCACATAATCATACCATGTAGGATAACTAAGTAGACGGTTGTGCTGTTTCATCCCATCTAGCAACAATGCTCTTCACTGTGTGTGTTTATATATTTACATATTTATTCCATCTAGCTACAATGCTCCGCACTGGGTGTGTTTATATATTTACATATTTATTCCACCTAGCTGCAATGCTCCGTACTGTGGGTGTTTATATATCTACATATTTATTCCATCTAGCTACAATGCTCCGCACTGGGTGTGTTTATATATATATATCTACATATTATTCCATCTAGCTACATTGCTCCGCACTGTGTGTGTTTATATATTTACATATTTATTCCACCTAGCTGCAATGCTCCGTACTGTGGGTGTTTATATATCTACATATTTATTCCATCTAGCTACAATGCTCCGCACTGTGTGTTTATATACTCATATATTTATTCCATCCAGCTACAATGCTCTGCACTGTGTGTCTGTGTGTATATATATATATATATTTATAGTAATATGTACATATGTATATTAGCTGCTCTTGCTTTTTTTTCTTGCCTTCTGATTGTTGCTCTGAGTGTTGCTATCCCTGTGCTGTTGCAATCCTGGAATTTCCCCGTTGTGGGACTAATAAAGGCTTATCTTATCTTATCTTATCTTATACAAGACCACTGATAATCTCCCTCGATCTGGGGCTTCACGCAAGATCTCACCCTGTGGGTCAAAATGATCACGAGAACGGTGAGCAAAAATCCCAAAACCACACGGGGGGACTTAGTGAATGACCTGCAGAGAGCTGGGACCAAAGTAACAAAGGCTACATCAGTAACACACTACGCCGCCAGGGACTCAAATCCTGCAGTGCCAGACGTGTCCCCCTGCTTAAGCCAGTACATGTCCAGGCCCGTCTGAAGTTTGCTAGAGAGCATTTGAATGATCCAGAAGAGGATTGGGAGAATGTCATATGGTCAGGTGAAACCAAAATAGAACTTTATTGTAAAAACTCAACTTGTCGTGTTTGGAGGAGAAAGAACACCATACCTACTGTGAAGCATGGAGGTGGAAACATCACGCTTTGGGGCTGTTTTTCTGCAAAGGGACCAGGACGACTGATCTGTGTAAAGGAAAGAATGAATGGGGCCATGTATTGTGAGATTTTGAGTGAAAACCTCCTTCCATCAGCAAGGGCATTGAAGATGAAACGTGGCTGGGTCTTTCAGCATGACAATGATCCTAAACACACCGCCCGGGCAACAAAGGAGTGGCTTCGTAAGAAGCATTTCAAGGTCCTGGAGTGGCCTAGCCAGTCTCCAGATCTCAACCCCATAGAAAATCTTTGGAGGGGGTTGAAACTCCGTGTTGCCCAGCGATAGCCCCAAAACATCACTGCTCTAGAGGAGATCTGCATGGAGGAATGGGCCAAAATACCAGCAACAGTGTGTGAAAACCTTGTGAAGACTTACAGAAAACGTTTGACCTCTGTCATTGCCAACAAAGGGTATATAACAAAGTACTGAGATGAACTTTTGTTATTGACCAAATACTTATTTTACCAAGGAATTTACCAATTAATTCATTAACAATCCTTCAATGTGATTTTCTGGATTTTTTTTTTCTCATTTTGTCTCTCATAGTTGAAGTATACCTATGATGAAAATTGGAGACCTCTCTCATCTTTTAAGTGAGAGAACTTGCTCAATTGGTGGCTGACTAAATACTTTTTTTCCCCACTGTACATACGTGCACATAAATATATAAATATATATACAAAGTGCAGAGCATTGTAGCAAGATGGAATAAACAGCATAACCGTCTACTTAGTTATCCTACATAGTATGAATATGTACCCATACATATTGTCACCCCCGTAGCTACTGATATTGTCCTAGTTGTATACTGGAGGGGACCATTTGTGTAAGTCTGTTGTGTCTTTTGCATTCAATACTACTAGGTTGTCATGTTTTTTTGCTATCTCTGCGAGCAGCCCTGCTTAGGTTATACAGTCTGACAGCCATAGGTAGGAAGGACCTGCGAAACCTCTCGGTTGCACACCTAGGATGATGTAGTCTGCTGCTAAATGAGCTCCTCAGTGCATTCAATATGTCCTGCATAGGGTGGGACTCGGACTCCAGCAGAGATGACAGTTTAGCCACCATCCTTCTCTCGCCTATCTCCTCCACTGGGTCAAGGCGTTGCCCCAGGACAGAGCTAGCTTTCTTGATCAGTTTGTTTAGTCTCTTCCTATCATCTCCTGTAATGCCGTTGCCCCAGCAGACCACTCCAAAAGTGATGGCTGATGCCACCACCGTGTCATAGAATGCCTTCAGCAGCGCCCCTTGTACACCAAAAGACCTGAGTCTCCTCAGTAGGAACAGCCTGCGCTGTCCCTTCTTGTAGAGTGCATCGGTATTGGTGTGGACAGTCTAGTTTATTGTTCAGATGAACACCAAGGTACTTGTAGGATGTCACCATCTCAATGTCTGTTCCCTGTATGTTTACTGGTGCTGTGAGGGGTTGTCCTTGCCTGCGGCAGTCCACCACCAGCTCCTTAGTTTTCCTCGCGTTGATCTGGAGGCAGTTCTGATGGCACCAGTCCACGAAGTCCTGGATAAGTCCTCTGTACTCAGCTTCATCTCCGTTGGAGATGAGGCAGACGATCGCAGAGTCGTCAGAGAGCTTCTGTAGATGACAGTGTGTTGTGTTGTGTGAGAAGTCCGCAGTATAAAGGGTGAACAGGAAGGGAGCTAAAACCGTTCCCTGGGGGGCCCCCGTGCTACCGATGATCGTGTCAGACACACAATCTCGGGTTCTCACAAACTGTGGCCGGTTAGTGAGGTAGTCCAGGATCCATGATGACAGGTGCTGGCCCACCCCTGCGCACAACAGCTTGTCCTTCAGGATCATCGGTTAAATGGTGTTGAAAGCACTGGAGAAGTCAAAGAACATGATCCTCACCGCATTCCCAGGCTTCTCCAGGTGGGACAGAGAATGGTGAAGGAGGAAGATCACTGCATCCTCCACCCCAATGCCATGCTGGTAGGCAAACTGGAGTGGATCCATCGCTGGTCCCACCAGGGGGCGAAGGTGAGCAAGGAGCAGTCTCTCCAGGGTCTTCATCATGTGAGACGTCAGGGCCACTGGTCTGTAGCTGTTCAGATCTTTGGGGTGGGAAGTCTTTGGTACAGGTACCACACAAGATGTTTTCCACAACTGTGGTACCCTCTCCAGCTTCAGGCTCAGGTTGAAGATATGTTCCACAATCCCAAACAGCTGGTCTGCACAGGACTTAAGGAGCTTCGCGCTGATGCCGTCCGGTCCCGAGGCCTTCCTCGCCTTGATCTTCCTCAGCTCCGTCCTCACCTGGGTCTTAGTGAGGGTCAGGTTGGGGGACTGTGTGCTAGGAGTGGGGGGGTGTTGGTGGAGTGGGGTGTTGACAGCAGGTCTCGATGACTTTAGAGGCAGCAGTGGTTGTTGTGCAGTCGGGGGGGAGGGCGACTGGTCAAACCTATTAAAAAACAGGTTCAGATTGGTCGCCCATTCCCTGTCCCCCGTGGCCTGGGGGGAGGTATTCTGGAGCCCAGAAATGGTTTTAAGGTTTCTCCAGACCCCGCCGATGTCGCTCTGTTGCAGCTTGTCCTCCATCTTCTTCCTGAAGCTGCCCTTGCCTTCTCTGATCTTCCTTCTCAGCTCCCTCTGTACGGACTTCAGCATCTCCCTGTACCCCAACCTGAAAATCCTCTTCTTCTCTCTCAGAAGTGTTTTTATCTCTGGGTTGATCCAGGGTTTGTTGTTCGACCAACACCGTATGGTCTTGGTGGGTATGGTGTTGTCCACACAGAAGCCGATGTTGTCCGTGATGGTGTGAATGAGGCCATCGATGTCCTCACCATGTGGATCGCAGAGCTGCTCCCAGGCAGTGATTTCAAAACAGTCCTTTAGCGCATCCATTGTCTCCTCAGACCATAACTTCACCGTGCGCATGACCGGAGGTTGTCTGTGTACTAAGGGTTTGTACACTGGCAGAAGATGAACCAAGTTGTGATCCGATCTCCCGAGTGGGGGGAGTGGTGATGAGGTGTACGCCTCCTTAGTATTTGCATAGAATAAGTCCAGTGCTTTATTGTCTCTAGTGTGGCATGTGACATGCTGGGTGAACATGGGTAAAATGGGGGACAGTGAAATATGGTTGAAATCACCTGAGATGAGGAGAAGAGCATCTGGGTGTTCTGTCTGCAGCCTGCCAGTTACTGAGTGGATGACGTCACGCGCTGTCCCAGCGTTCGCCGTTGGATTTGCATAAATAACAATGCAGATCACGTGTGAGTATTCCCTCGGGAGATAGGTAGGCCGCATGCTAACAGCTAGCAACTCAATGTCTTTGCTACAGTGCTGTTCCTTAACCATGATATGTCCCGGTCTGCACCAGTTGTTATTGACATACATGTACATTATCACTCCTCCGCCCCTTGCCTTCCCACTGTCTGGTGTCCGGTCTGCCCGTATTGCGTGGAAACCCTCCAGTTCGATGTTAGCATCTGTTGCTGGTTCTGTTAGCCACGTCTCAGTATATAGCATCAAACTACTCTCCCTGAAGACACTCTCATAGCGGGAGATAGCCGCTAGCTCATAAGTCTTACTGAGTCGCGATCGAACATTCCCCATAATAACGGATGGGAGGACGGGTCTGTACCTTATATTCCTCGCCCGCCGTCTTACTCCAGCTCGACACCCACGCCGTTTCCGTCTTATCTCTCCTGGTATGTCGAGTTTTTGCGTTAGCATCGTAGGCCGGTTAAGTGCTAACAGTTGGTCTCTATTGTACTGCCTTCTGCTAGAAACAGTGGCTCCGTCCGCTGGCTCAGGAGACATTTGGGCGATCTGTGTGTTTGGATGGAATAAAGGTGACGCTGGATCAGAAAGATTGGCAAGAGAGCCAGATAGTAAATAGAAATAGGCAGAAATTGATCCGCTGTTGCAAAAAGGCAGCCTACTCGTGTGGCACCGGAACTCAGTATATTGGTATGCATATCAGTCAATACATATCAATCGCGTGATCAACTGGCGCCCAGACTTCCTCTCCTTAATCCGGGGATGTATAACAATAGTCCATTGTTCTGGTTGTCCCCCCAGGGGTTCTCTGTCCGTATGCAGTCCCTGCTGAGCGTGAATAGTATCAGTCTGCATTGTGCTGGGTGACCACAGTAGCTTTTTACTTTAAACAGTGGTGCAGTGTTGGCCAGGTGTCTGTCACCTGACAAACACAGGCTGGACTTGGGTATATTTTGCTGGGATAAAGCTTTAAACCTTGTTTTATCTCCAAAAGCTTTTGTCAAGAAAATGCTTTATAATTGGGCCATGGTGGGGCATGTGTGAACCTATTATGATAAAGCTCGGTGATACCTCCTAATGCTGCAGCCTCCTCGCGGTTATCAGAAGTTTGAGTGAAGAATCGTTTGTGAACATCCATCCCGGCAGAGACAGTGCATGTATTACACGCACCGCTCCGGGGCAATCCACAATACAAAATTGATTAATATTTGCTTTCAAAATGACACGGCTTGATGCATGGGGGCTCTCCACATGTAAATGAATACTTTAAAGGAGATGAATAGCCTCAAAGGAGGATTATAAAGTTCAAGCCGTGCATTTGCATATTTATATTACAAGTTACTGATAATAAGCAGTGCAGAAAGAAATAAATGCAATCCGTTTGTCAATGTACGAATACTACATTACAAAACTAGTTCTTATTAGCTTCTGCGAACTGATATGTTCAATTACTTGCCACAATAGCTGCTCTGAAGATGTATTGTGCAGCTTTTTGACTTCATAATAGAATTTAGATGGAGATATGAGACAGTTGATTATTCCTTTAGGGCAACACACAGAAACAGATTAAATTCAATCTTTTATTTCTCTCTGAACTTGTCTGTAAAAAATTCCATAATAATATAGTTGTAAAAGTCCTTAAACCTATATTGTATAGGCTCATAATTGACCTTCTATGGCAGATTTTATGTTTTGAGGGCTTTCTCTATCTTTTTTTTCCCCCCCTTTCTCTTTGAGTGTCCAGTGTGCCTTCATCGTGAATTTCCTGTTCCTGAAGGGAGATACAAAGACTAGACATGACTGGAAAGACAAGCTGCCTTTATGTTTTTTTGTGAAGGGGGGATAAAAGGGGAAGTGTGAGGTGTCCGGGGTGATGTCACTTTTTTCTCATAAGCAAAGCACTATGTTGATGTTTCCAGGACTGTTATCTCTGCTTCGCTGCACTCTAACACAGAGTAGTTGCCAGCAAAATTTTGGGCTTTTAAATGCTGCTTTGGTTAAGTTGGTTGATAATCAAACTGCAAGTCTAAATAAAAAGCTCATTGCATTTCATTGCAAACTATAAAAAATAATCCTGCTTGTTTACGGCATTGGGGAGATAAAATATAATAAATGCATGAAATTAGAACTTTCTTAAAGGTCTTATTCACTGCACTTTTCCCACATTTTGACAGCTCCCACAGGTCTTAATGAAATGTTTGCAACATATTTAGGTCAAATTTTCTTTTAATATTTAATTATTGCCATATCATTTTGCAGCTTGACTCAGAATAGTTTGTTTCTGTGCATGCCCCTTTAAATTCCTAAGAGCCACATTTAACTCCTTCCTCCCTCTTATGTCACTATTGGCAATCTTTGTTGGCTAGCTCCTAGCTCTAGTAGTGAGCCTGAACCAACTAACATAAATTTGTTTCAAACAATGAATAAAATAATGCATCAGTGGTGGACATGTGTGTGGTTTCAGTGGTTGATACAATATGACTGGTCCCTGGAGTGGAATAAACACAGAAACATTCATTCATTTGCACAAATGCTATACCTGCTGCCAGGGCTGGGTTAAGGAAGTTGTGGGCCCCTGGGCTAGAGCAATTTTTGGGGCCCTCTCACATATTTATGCAAAATGGTTATGTTTACATGCACGGTATTAAACCATTTATAATCGGATTTCTGGAGTTATCGGATTATTAAAGTTGTCCTGTAAAAACAATAATGAGATAAAAGGTATTTATTATTTATAAAGTGAAATTACATTTACACACAGTTTATTGTCCAATAATCCATTTATTCAGTGCATGTAAACATGTCAAATCTGGTTACCATTATCTGATTATTTCTAGTTATCGGATTATTGTGGCCATGTAGCCGGGGTCATTGATGGATTAACTTGACCTTCAAGGTCCTAAATTACTAAGGCAGTGGCTATGGCTATGAAACCGTACCCATACAATTCTTGTTACAGATATGGCTTGAATCTGATTGGCCAGTACGTTCTATTAATGTGTATCTTAAAAGCAGCAGGCTACAGGTACGGAAATCTGAGGCATTTATTTGTTTAAAAATTTTAATCAATATCTATTTACTACCTTTTTAACCGTATCCACTCCCAAATCCTAAGGCTAACCTCTTAATTTTAAGTTTGAATTTCATCTCATAGTAAAATGGCTTGGACAAGGTGCCGATAACAGGACACAAACCAGCAGCCTTCTGATCACAGGCCCAACGTACTATCTACCTAAGCCACAGAAGCAGTTGGCTTGGAGCCGATCTGAAAAGGTTTTATCGGATTGTCATCTCTTCTGTACCAACAGACATTTCATATAGGGATACAGCTTCCATATTCATAGCCACTGCCAATTACTAAATAAAGTGAATAACCACAAAGTTCCAGGTTTAGCTTGAATAGCAGAAAAATATAGTGTTATCAGGACTAACAACCGACAAATATCTTGTATCATCAACCCACAACTTTAATTATGACAATGAAAAAATACACTCAGCCAGCGTTTTCTGTTCGAGGGATAAATATTAACTGTTTGAAGCCAGAACAGGGCTTTTCACTACACAGAGGAAAAAAAAAAACGCAGACCAGTCTGCCCTACTGGGAAAACAGCTGCTCTTCTCCACGACCCAGGAGAAGAGCAGGTTATGTGCGCACAAACCCGATATTCATTATCTAATGATGACAGTTTTTACAATGTTAATCTCATTCACTGTCATTCTTTTAAAAGAATGACTCAAAATGAAAATATCCCGACAATTGTTTTGAGTTAAATCTACAATTTTGCATTCACCAGAGCAGATTAATATAACTCTGGCTGAGATGAACAATAATATAACTGAAGGAAATTTTCCAACTCCTGGACAAAGAGAAAGACTGGCATCACCTCTGAATTGTAGTGGACAGCTCTCATCCATGGCCAAACAAGGTTGTGGAGTTAAAAAGCTCCTTTAGAGTTCGTAAAAGTTGGTGTGTGCTGGATTTAAAAAAACAAAAAACAAAAACTGTTCACGAACGTAATTTCATGACATTGGGACTACTTTCTCTGAGTTTTCAAAACATTCGTAAAAGTCGGTCCAAACGTTAGTATGAGCCCAGCTTAGTGGAGTGAAAGAAAAAAAAAATCACTGTATATGCGGCAGGCAAAACAATACAAACAGCCATGGAGGAAGAATATAGACGCCGTTGTCTTGAAACGTACTCACCATTTGGAAGTTTGCGATTGAAATGGCACTTGGAGAAAAAAATGTTTCTGCCGTTTGTAACGTTCAGATGCTCTGATATCAGTATCCTTATTCTGGCAGCTCTCCGGTCCTTTTCTGGATCAGCATTCCCGGTGTGTATGACTGACTATCGCAACTTTAAAAAAATCCTGTCAATTTAGGAGTCTTTTTTAAAATCTCTTTCTCACGTTCCTGTTTCTCTTCATTTTTTTCTCTTTTGGACGCTGCTATTGTATATTTATTCATTCATTGTCCATGGATTCACTACTGGCCCATGTCCAACCTTAATCAAGTCAAATGCCAACTCTTAACCAATTAAATTAAGCAGGCGGGACAGATGTACACCTCAGCAAATAAAAAGTTGATACGCCAAAATAAACCCTCCAATAAATGTTGGGGATGGCAGAATTAGCAAAAAAAAAAAAGAAAAAAAAGTGCTTCTTTTGGGGCCCCAAACAAGCCGGGGCCCCTGGGCTTCTGCCCTGGTAAGCCCTCTTGATAATCCGGGGCAGCCTGCTGCTGTCTGTTATTGCAATATTGATCATGTGCAGTCCAATGTGTCACTGTCTGCACCTACACTACCACATCGAACTTGCAAGTACGAGTATTACTGTTCTACCTTTTTTGTATATACTGTAGGATTGCTAGGCTTTATCGTTTATCTCTGTTTGCACTATGGGATGTCTGGGTTTTATCTTTTACCATTATTTGCACTATTGGTAGCATTACTGTACATGCAGTCGTGAAAAAATTAGGACACCCTGTATAAGCCTATGTGTTTTTTAACATATTTGGACATATGGATATTTAATATCAATGTTAAAATTACTGGGAGATTCACGTAATACAATTAAAAATGAATTAAAGACTTTTTTAAAATTTTCTGTAAAATGTAATTCTAAACAAATAGTGAGGAATAAATTAGGACACTCCCAATCTTTTTGGGACACCCCTACATTTATTCCCACTTACAATGGCTAAAATAAATAAAAAAAAATTCAATTAAAAACAAAAACAAGGTTAGACATAGGTATGTGAACATGTCTTAACAAAGAACTGAATATTTAATGGGGTGTCCAAATTTTTTCACATGACTGTAGACTGCTGTTGTTGTTTTTCCAGCCTTATTCCTTTTTTACATATTGCGCACACCACTGAAGAGAGAGAAATGGCATTTCAATTCATCTGCATGTCCTGTATGTATAGTAGCATTGACAAATGAACTCTTCGAATCTTGAATCTTTGAATCTTGAATGAGTGGATAAACTGTTAGTTTCAGCTAGCTGCCTTGGGCTGAGGTGAGTTCTAATAATGCTGTTAGACTGACCAATGCCAACCGCCAAGCTAATGTTAATGGTTTGATGTAGCATCATAGCAAAAATATAGCAAAATAAGCCAGGATAACCTGAGATATATCGACTGTGGATTAGTAAAGCAGGTGGAAACAGTGATTTTTTTTAGGGTGACTGAAATCTAAAGAAAATTACAATATAAACCACATTTGGGAAGCCAACTTCCTAGCTCTGAAGCTAATGCCTCGGCTGGGCTCCCTTCCATCTACGTTTGCAGAGAGACAGCTATACAGGCCTATAACAGAGCAGCGGAACGTATCAGTGCTGGGCTTAACTTTTCTTGAGGTAGAGGAACAATCCCAGAAGAGTTACACAGCTAATCGGACACAGAAACGATATCAAGGCTGTGTGTGTTTTTAAGAGAAGTGAGCATTTTGATGTTTTTTTCAATATTCACTTGACCAATAGACACATTTCAGAAGGTTAAACCCTACAAGAGCACAGTTTTTCAGTGATTTGGACTTTTAAATACAGCACTTTTATTAAAAAGGAAATACAATTGTGGTTAATTTGCAGTTTTTGTTGTTGCAGGACAAGGAATATTGAGGAAAACAGGTTGGGATCTTCAGCTTTTACCAGAGTGGCATTTTTGCTTTCTTTA
This sequence comes from Pholidichthys leucotaenia, assembly GCA_020510985.1. Taxonomy (NCBI): domain Eukaryota; kingdom Metazoa; phylum Chordata; class Actinopteri; order Cichliformes; family Pholidichthyidae; genus Pholidichthys; species Pholidichthys leucotaenia. The sequence continues at coordinate 381,813,680 of CM035837.1, read as the reverse complement.
TAAAGTGTTGTGAAATAATATCACAATGCATTACGTGTGCTTTAGGTTATGACTAAATGCTTTCAAAATACAGTTCGTAACTCCTTATCAGTACACATGAGTGCCAAAACTGAAAAAGACAAGTGATGTAAAAACATTGTGACCAATACGTGGCAGTAGAGGTGTTTAGGTACCTCAGTAGACACGATAATGAGTAAGATGCAGGGAGGAAGCATTGTGGAATATAAGGAAGAAAGAACAGCTATGGAGAAATGGGACGATTGCAGCTGGTCCAGGACAGTGTTAAAAATGAGATTGCGTGTTAGTAATCAGCAGAGGGGAAAAAGTGTTGATCAGACTGATCTGAAAGCAGAAGGATTCTGGGTCAGGATATAATTGTAAAGACTTCAGACCGAGCATGTGACTTTGAGAACCAGGCGGAGGCTATTGCAAAATCCAATAGAAGAAAAAGAAGGCAGAAAAAGCATATGAACTGAGTCAAGTATGCTAATAAATGCTCACACACAAAACAACAACACATACAGGTGAGTGACTATAGAGCGCAGGAAATGATGCAAGCAGACTGGAAACAAAATGGAAGTCAGCCATCCTGAGGGCAAATCAGTGCTTCACGTACAGTATTTCTGTTAGAGTGGTTATTTGAGTGTGGAATTGTAAATTACGCTTCAGTTTTAGGCTGTAAAAAGTCATGCAAACAGGGAGAAACTCAGTTTTACAGAATACCAAAAACAGTGACCAGCCAAGGTGAACTGGCAGAGATTGTCAGTTGAAAATTGTTAACCTGAATCAAGATCTGTCCAGGGTGACACTCATTCCAGGATATGTGAGGACCAGTTCAAAGCAAAACCTTTTCTTTGTGATGCCCAGCATGACTGAAATTGTGGTGCTATTTGTTGTTTTATTGTATTTTTTGTACATTTGCTTCATTCTTAATGCTACATTTAGTTTGGATACATGTTCTACAAATATTCTGTTATGTAGCATTCCAACCTTAGTCCAGCTTTAAATCCTTTCCAAACTTGTTTGTGATGGCTAATACTGATGATGCTGCCACTTTTTTTTACACATTGGCACCCACATATAGTTTTTTCTCCCACTTCCATCATTTGATGCAACATACAACACTGTAGCTTTATTGTTTTGTCCCTTGTCTCTCCTCAAGAGGCAAGTTGTTTTTTATGTCTTAAGTGATATCAGCACATCCACTCTATTGGGTGTGTGGAGGTGGTGTGTAGGGATTATTATATCCCCCTTTTTAAGAAGTATTGGTAATGCTTTGTTTAAACAGAGCTGTCAAAGTAGTGGGCTAACTTAATACGGCAGAAGCACTATCTGAGCCAGCCAAGGGATGGACATGTTGGGAACCTGCTAGCATTGGCGCCTTATTATGCCTCGGTGAAACAGAAGCATACAGTCATCAGTTAGTGCGTCTGTTTGTGGCTGTGTAGTTGTGTGTATCTGTCTGTCTGTCTGCCTCTCTGTTTCACCTTGCCCGGTCAAAATTAAGATAAGATAAGATAAGATAAGCCTTTATTAGTCCCACAATGGGGAAATTCCAGGATTGCAACAGCACAGGGATAGCAACACTCAGAGCAACAATCAGAAGGCAAGAAAAAACAACATCTAGTAAACATATGTCCATATTACTATAAATGTATATATATATATATATATAGACACACAGTGCGGAGCATTATGGTTGGTTGGTGAATGTGCAGCAGAAAGTCTAAGCTCTCTCTCCGCGGATGCGGCGGGCCAGCTGGAAGTCTTTGGGCATGATGGTGACCCCCTTAGCGAAGAAGAGACCACCAGGTGGGCCTCGCTGGTCTCCTGCAGAGCCATGATGGCGAAGCTCAGGAAACGCAGGACGGTCTTGAAGTCCTGAGCGATCTCCCTCACCAGGCGCTGGACGGGCAGCTTACGGATGAGCAGCTCCGTGGATTTCTGGTAGCGACGGATCTCTCTCAGAGCCACGGGCCTGTGACGGCGAGGCCTCTTCACTCTGCCGGTGGCTGGAGCGCCTCTCCGAGCAGCCCTGGTGGCTAGCTGTCTCCTGGGGGGCTTCTTCCTCCAGTAGATTTTACGGGCGGTCTGCTTGGTTCTTGCCATCGCTCTTTATTATTCTGTCTTATATTTCTTGCACGCCGCCTAAACTCCAGCCTGGCACCCGCGTCGTTTTTGCTACAGCTCCCGGTATGTCGAGTTTCCCATTAGCACCGGGCGGCAGCCAAGTGCTAGCTAGCACTAGCTCCTCCCCGCTGTAACGTCTCCCGCTGCAAACCGTGGCTCCGTCCGCCGACCCGGGAGACCCCCGGGGCGATCCGTGCGTCCGTGATATATATACAGAGTGAAAGGTGTAGAAAGAAGAAGGAAGATAAAAAAAAACTGTGGCGCAGTGGTTAGCACTGCGGCAGCACAGTTTACCCTTGGCCGAGGGATTGTGGGGATCGTGGGATCGTGGGTTCGATCCCAGCCCCCGACCAACAGTGATCTGTGTGGAGTTTGCATGTTCTCCCCGTGTTGCGTGGGTTTACTCCGGGATTTCTCCGGTTTCCTCCCACATGCCAAAAACATGCATGTTAGGTTAATTGGCTGTTCTAAATTGTCCCTAGATATCTGTTTCCTATAGGCCCTTAGAATAGAGGGTTAGCATTAATGAAAGCGCTTTGAGTGGTCTTTGTGACTAGAAAAGCGCTATATAAGTGCAGGTTAGTTAGTTAGTTAGATACGATAGAAGAAATACGATAATTAAGTGGAACTAAAGGCTTATATCATTGTATCGCCATATTTTCTCAACTTTTAATTTGCCAGAATTGCGAGATAAGCCTTTGTTTTCAAAATAAACACAAATTTAACTCACCATTTCTGTCAATGCAGCGATGAAAACAGGAAATGTAATAACTATGCCGGGCCAGTAGAGGACGGAGTGTCACTTTTTTACAGCCACCCATGCTACCATGCCACAGGCACTGAAGCACAGCACCTTGGTGCTTTTTATTGTCTGGAGAAGTTTGATTATTTTTGCAGGATGACAGAACAAAATATGTTTGCACTCTTTACAATTGTAATAAAAACATTTCATTGTTTTTATAATGTTCACACTTGTAGTCTGGGTGCCACGGGAAGAATAAGTGTAAAGTAACAATTACAGAGTGACCATGACAATATATATTAAAAAAATTCTGTAACCATACAGTAAATGTGCCCAAGTACAGCAGATGTTAAGAATACTTCTGTAATGCGTTCAATATTATTAGGCGGCTGTAATTACAACCTAGGTTGCATTTCATTAAGGAACAAATTCAAAGTCAACTTTTATTAAGAAAATCCAAAGTTATTCAGAGCTTAATAGTCCTTTTTGAGCTATAAAGTCCCATTGCTATCAGATACCAGTTATACTTCATCAGCTTCTGTGATATGAGTAATGAGAGAAAACATATGTTGCATGAAGCTACTAGATGAGAAAGATGATCTTGCCAAAACAAAACACAATATATGAGTAATCTAATATGTGCCATATGTTGAGCATACATATAGGTCCTCCTCTCTTTGCTGAGCTGAAAAAATGACATCAAATATCACAAATGAGGAGGCCATTAAATTAAGATGGTAACGATTAGCAGGAATGTAACACACACCATCTTGTGAATGGGGCTTTTTTTTTTTTTTCTTATGTTTGACTGAAATTCAATCCAGTCACCCAGTCCCCAGCAGGTGAGTCACCTTTTTTTGGTGTGTGTGTGTGTGGGGGGGCTCCATAAGTTACCGTGGTGGTTTGTGAGGACTTCACCAGGAGCCAGGTGCTAAAATGGACTTGGCAAGAGGAACAGGAGAGTTTGCCAGCCAAACTGATCTCGAGTACCACCTTCACTTTGTCACGCTGTTGCAGGGTGAAGGAGGTTTTCACATCCACACACTTACAGAGACTCATTTACAAATTGGCTGTTAGCTTACAGGATTATAGCTCAAACTCAAGCAAGTATACATGCTTGCAAGTACATTAATAATTACATGAATGTGTAGTTCAAAAAATAACTTGTGGCATATACATTACATATATACATGTACACTCCTGATCAAAATCTTAAGACTGGAGGAAAAATTACAAGTATTTACATTTTGCACTGGTGGATTGTAACCAGGTTGTAAGTAGAGCTTCAAAATGCAAAAAGAAGAAACAGGAGCAAGAGACAAAAAATAGAAAATTTATTGAAAACTGCATTTAAACTCAAACAGGCTGTTCATCAGCTGATCAAAAGTGCCCCTCCCCCCAAAAAATCAACAGTAGTGAGTAGCCCCACTGTTGTTGTTGATCACTTCAAAAAATGTGTTTAGACGTGTTAGATGCAAGTGTTTCCAGAAGGCTGATTGGAACGTTACTCCATGTGGTAAAGATGGCTTCACGAAGGATGTTGAGCTGTCATTGCAGGACTGCCATAAGTACAAAAAAAAAATTCTCAGTTTTGTCGAGCGCATGTTGCAAGTATGCCCTGCAACACTTGCATGACGTGAACTCCCGGCAAACTTTGGTTTAAAATTTGCAGGGAGCTTGTTTAACATTGCATCATTCGTAAGACATACACAAATGGGTCATATCTGCCAATTCATTGTGATTTCAAGTGAAAATTGTTGCAAATTTCTCACACTTTTTTAAATTTCCAACTAGTCACGACCGGTCACAACCCAGTGAAGACACTACTCTTACTTAGCCAAAAGGAGTTCTGCATGTATTTGATATATTTACTGTACAGTATATAGATAGTATTTAAAGGCTCCTCTTGCTGTATAATAATTTTAATACTTTATTTAAATTGTGTTAGTTACATTGGACCTGACGGGAGAATGGGAGAGGCAGTTGAGGAGATAGGTGGGGAGGGAGACAGAGAGAAAGAAAAACAAAGAGCGAAAAACATTACAAAAAATTGCTGCTTCTGAGGAAATCTCAGCACAAGCCTGCATATGAAAGACAACAGGTGTGTGTGTGTGTGTGGGGGGGGGGGGGGGGGGGGTAGGTGTTCCTTTTTTAGATCTCCACATTGTTGATGTCACAAATGCGCCACAAAGCAGTGGTGTAAACACCAGAAAATGCAAGTTTACGTGTGTAAACATGATTTTATGAATGAAAGTGAACCTGTAACCATGTGACTATGATCCTCGGTGTTATGTTGTTATTGGGACATATTATTGTGTGACATGGCTGGTGGCTCTGCCTTTCCGGTTCCGCCGCCACCCAGGGTATAAGAGGGCTGTAAGGAAAAGGGTCGGTCTCTTGACCTCTGAGCCTGACGGCAGTGCCTTGTATTATATGAGTGAGTCTACAATAAAGTCGTGTTCAGTTCAACACTCAGTCTCGTTCTTGGTTCTCGCTTTACTGACATAACATTTGGCCACGAGGGTAAAAGTATGGACGTGGGGGTTTCTACTATTCGGCCACTTTTGGAGCTTCCTGGTGAGCCACCAGTCCCTTGGGCGGGGTGGTTCATGCATTCCAAAATTACTTGGTGGCATTGAACCTTGGTAGCCTGGAGACATTGGGGGCATGGGCACTGTTGGTTCTCAACTTGGGAATGGAAGGACAGTGTATCCTTAATACCTTGGGCGACAGTGATAACTTTGATGAAGTGGTTGAGGTAATGGCGTGACATTTTCACGCCCCGGAAAACGTCATTGTCAGGAGGATTCAGTTTCAGCAGCGCCGCCAGCGGACCGGCGAGTCAGTGCAGCAGTATGTAGCAGACCTACGTCAGCTGGCCAAGGACTGTCAGTTCAGAGCATTAGAGGAAGAGATGGTCCACGACCAGTTGGCAGAACATACCCTTTGCTCGGCGGCAAGGTCACAGCTTCTAACATACTCGGGTGAGTTGACATTACCCATGGCCATCGAGTTAGCTCAGCAGTGTGAGGCGGCAGACAAGCTATCACGAGAGCTCGGTGAGAGAGCATCACACCGCCATTTTGAACCACAGTCGACAGCACAAGCAGTGGACCTGGACAGCGACAATGGCACAGAGGATGAAGAATGCACCAATGCTGTAAAGATGAGGTCTGCCCCGGGATCACCCAGGTGTTTGGGTTGTGGGTCCACTGATCACTTTTATAAGGCTAGAGAGGGTCCGGCAAGAGGAAAATGCTGCAGCACGTGCAAATTCTTGCACCATTTCGCAAGGGCATGTTACAGGTTCGAGCGAGGGGACCTGAGACACAAGGAGGATCTCCCCGCTTCACCTCCCATGGTTGTTTGCAGTGTATCCCCAAGTGTCAACAGTCGCTCTTACCGTATGGTGGAATTGGACAGAGTAACAGTGCCGTTGCTGATTGACATGGGAGCGGTGAGATCCATGTTAGATTGGGCAACCGTGAGGAGTTCCTTCTCACAGTATTGGGTTGGAGAAGAGTGGTTGGGCTGTGGTTTGTGGGACCGGTCGATTCCGCGACCAATGGATGGAGCTGTGTGGGACGAACCTTTGCCTAGTAATCTGGACAATGAGCAGGACCAATTCCACCCAGGGCCATCGTGGGAGGGTCCCGATGCCAGCATCCAAGTAACCCTAGTTGAGGGAACTGGGCGGTGTGGTGGGACGCCCGTGACGGTGGGTGGCGCCGAGTGGAGGGCCCATTCTACTCCCAGATTTCTGCTGGAAGGAACCGGAGAGCAGGGGGTCACAACGACGATGCTGGCAGCGAAAATGAAAGACAGCGGGGCAGGACTGGCTGGCACGGTGAAATGACGTGCCAAACAGAGACAGTGGAAGCTGAGTAGGGCCCCTCTGGGGGTCGCGGACGTGGCCCGACCCAGAGAGGTGGCCCAGTCAAGAGGTGTTCTGGACAAACGCCGATGAGAAGATCATCAGGGGTGGCTGTAAGTGGTGGCTGTTGGGGAGGATGCCTGATTCCAACTATCTGATAGCTCGTGGAGGCATTCCTGTGAGCTGCGGCACGTCAAAGAGAAGGTGGTGTTTGGACTTTGACATGGGTCATCCCTGGGAGCGAAGAAAAGAGGGTGCACCGGAGTGGAACTGTTTGACAGTTTTCCGAGAGGGGGGGTGTTCCTCTACTGGGGCAGACTGATGGTTGGGCGATGTATATAGTGCATGGTGATGGAAATGGGAGATAACCGAATTGTATATTAGTTCTGTTAATGGAATTGTTTTGTGTTTTATACTATTTATTTTAGGAACACGACAGTTCTCTGTTTAATCGACTGTGCTTTTAGTATAGATGGCAGAATAATCTGTCTTGCCGTGTGGGGGTGGAACGGTAGTCCACCTGTTTCCTCCTAGTTTTAGTTGGTTTTGAGTGAGTGTGATAGATTGTTTAGGTATTTCTGCTTAGTTTTAGAGCATGATTCGGGTTCCAAATTGCTGAGGGTTGTATGCGTGTGTTGGACTATTTTTTTGTGGGGGGGTGTTATGTTGTTATTAGGATGTATTTTTGTGTGACACGGGTGGTGGCTCCACCTTTATGGTTCCGCCACTGCCCAGGGTATAAGAGGGCTGTAAGGAAGAGAGGCGGTCTCTTGACCTCCTCTCAGCCTGATGGCAGCACCTTGTATTATACGAGTGAGTCTACAATAAAGTTGTGTTCAGTTCAACACTCAGTCTCGTCCTTGGTTCTTGCTTTACCAACATAGCACTCAGATCAGGAGCATTATACCAAATTAACTACACCTGTGGATGCACACCACTATATATACATCCTGCATCCACCCACTCTTCCTCTTTCTAATAAATGGGAGTAGCCACCCTCCAGTGACGAGGGACAATGAATGGTTACAGGTTCACTTTCATTTAAAAAAACATGTTTTCATATGTAAACTTTTGTTTTATTTCCTTTCAGTGAACCTGTAACCATGTGACAACAGTATACCAAATCAGTCCTGAGGAGAATGGAAGTAGTGTCACCCACAGGCCGAAGGAGCACAATCACATCATTAAGCATAGATCACAACCAGATGAGTTCAACTGCTTTATTTCACTTAACTGAGTGCATACAAATTAATCCAGTTCTTCCAGGTAACCAGAGATGACACAAGAAAAAAGCATTTTGAGCATAAGGCACCCATGGCGGCTTGAATGAGAAAACCTAAAAGATGCAACTTAAAGGCCAAATGTCACGTAATTTTTTTTTCTAAATGACAACGAATTTAGATAAAATACACATAGCTTAAACCAAATATTCATACCGGAGACCATATCACCCACCTGTATTTACATAATTGCACAAAATACACCAGGTGAAGGCCCCACCTTGCTTGCTGGCTTGTGACAGCCAGTCCAGACCACGCCCATGTTTTTGACATCACCAGTTGTACCCTGGCTGCCCTGCCTATCCACATTCACACTTATCAACATTGGACAATCATGACGGAAAGTGACAGCGATTGTGAACAAATTAGTTTAGTTTTGTCTTTTTTTTTTTGTCTTTTTTTTTGTCAGTGGTTCAGACAGACGGTTCAGACAGACGGTTCCGTCCGAGACGGAATCAGATGCTTTGTCTGATGACAACAGTTCCAACGATGACCAGAGAGCAGAACCAGTGGAAAATGTCATTGAACTGGACATTAATCGCCTCCAGAATTGCGAAGCCGAAGGGGGTCTGTCGAGGGCGCCCCATAAATATTGATTTTTCGGAAGCCATTATTATTACAGTGGAGGAGAGCCGCTGCTGTCAAGAAATTGACCAGATCAATATGAAAATGGAGGCGCATACCTGTCAAGTGAGACGTTTTCGCCGTATTTTGGTGCCAAGCGCGGCTGTGGGGGATGGCGGAGTGGTGGAGGACACTTTTCTGGGAAATGTTTTAAATGTAGTTCGTGTTGTTATTGTCAAATATTTTAAGGAAAATTCGGGGAAAATGCAATTTTAGCAAAAACGGGCGTATTGCCATTTCTGTACGCCCAAAATAAAAATATACGGGGAAAAAAAATTGAGTGTGTTGAGGAACACGTCCTGTGTGTGATCCCCCACAGCTGGTGCTGGCAGATCGCTCAGCCTGAGCTATTATCACTACAATGAGAAGTGTGGAGTCAATCATTAGTCAAATTGTCGGGGCGGGCTGATCGCTCAGCGTGAGCTATTCTCACTACAATGAGAAGTCATTAGGACAATGGTTTAACACGTTCAGCTGTGCAGCGGTTGCGGAACAGAGAGAGATCACCTGACAAATACAGAATTCTGCTTTTTTTTTTATTTTGCGCCGGACGCTGAGTTGTGTTGTTATTGTCAAATATCCATGAATCCTTAAAATATTTGACAATAACAACACGAGCTGCATTTGGGGCATTTCCCAGAGAGGTGTCCCTTGTTGCTCCGCCGTCCCTTATAGCCGCTTTTTACGGTGTTGAAGTACGGCGAAAACGTCTCACTTGACAGGTATGAAAACATTTCCCAGAGAAGTGTCCCTTATTACCCAGCTGTCCCTGATAGTCCCGTTTTAAGGTATGGGTGAAATATCCAATTTTTTCTTTCTTGTTGCTCACTTCAACCTTCCAGTCTCCATATAAACAATCAATTGAAATACCCCAAGCATCAAACTAGGGTACAATCGATTTCGTCACTTCTGCCTTCTTCCCCAGGCGATTCCAGGGGCCGTGTCAGGCCAAGCGCGGCAGTTTTAAATTAACGAATATTCCGTTGTTACTGAAGCATATGCACCAAGACCCGTACGGATCGGTTCCCTTTTATATCTAGTTTCAAGATATTTAAAGTACCCTGTTATGTGACATTTGGCCTTTAAGAATCTGCTGCGATCCCAATTACAGATGAGGGGATGACTGATGAGGCCAGGTAAAACCTATAGAAGCAGGTGAACGCTGTGGAAGAAGCCCAGCCATACATCCATGCAGCCATACAGCTGCGCATACATCCTCCAGGGGTGTACCCCTAAACAGTGCTCCTCTAGTGGCCATTCCCCGTGTTGAGTGAGCCAACAGCCTTGACGACGGCTCCACTCCAGCCTGTAGATAGGCAAGGGCAATCAGGTCAACTGTCCAACGGGACAGGCGCTGCTCAGAGAAAGGCCTGCCCAGTGTGGACTCCCCATAGGACAGAAAAAGTTTGTCTGAAGAGCAGACAGACCTTGCACGGTCAACATAAACCTTAAGGGCTCTTACAAGGCACAAATTATGGAGCCTCTCAGCCTCTGGAGAAATGTGTGGAGGAGGATAAAAGGCTTCCAGCACAAGAGGGTGGGAAGCAAAACTACTAGCCAGCACCTTGGGTTGAAAAGCTAGGTTGGGCAGCAGGTGGGCCATCCTATCACCATCAAACCTAAGACATGCTACATCCACAAAGAGTGTATTCAGTTCACTGACCCTCTTGGCTGAGAAAATTGCCATGAGAAAGGCAGTTTTCCAAGAGACCAGCTGAAGGTCAGCAATGGGCAGTGGCTCAAAAAGGGACAAGCACAGAGCCCTGAGAACTGTCTGGTGATCCCAGGTGGGAAGCAAAGGATGCTGAAATGGACGGCTTCATCTTACCCCTCTCAAAAATTGCTTAGCCAAGGGACGTGTGCCAAGAGATACCGTCACATTTTCCATAGACAGTTGACACTGCTGCCAGGTAGCCCTGATAGTTGACTCCGCTCAACCTTGGGCAAAAAGGTTGAGAAAGGACAAGATGACAGAGATGTGACATACAAAGGGATTCTCACCCTTGGCCAGACACCAGTTCGCCACTTCACACTGTACTGCAGATGTATAGATTGGGCCCGTGAAGCCTGCACGGTGTCTACAACCTCCCTCTCTAAGCCAAGGACTGGTGCCATCGGAACTGCCTCCAGATCAACGCGAGGAAAACTAAGGAGCTAGTGGTGGACTGCCGCAGGCAAGGACAACCCCTCACAGCACCAGTAAATATACAAGGGACAGACATCGAGATGGTGACATCCTACAAGTATGTGGGTGTTCATCTGAACAATAAACTAGTCTGGTCACGCAAAACCGACGCACTCTACAAGAAGGGACAGCGCAGGCTGTTCCTACTGAGGAGACTCAGGTCTTTTGGTGTACAAGGGCACTGCTGAAGACATTCTACAACACGGTGGTGGCATCAGCCATCACTTTTGGAGTGGTCTGCTGGGGCAGTGGCATTACAGCAGCCGATAGGAAGAGACTAAACAAACTGATCAAGAAAGCTAGCTCTGTCCTGGGGCAGTGCCTTGACCCAGTGGAGGAGATAGGAAAGAGAAGGATGGTGGCTAAACTGTCATCTCTGCTGGAGTCCGAGTCCCACCCTATGCAGGACATACTGAACGCACTGAGAAGTTCATTTAGCAGCAGACTACATCATCCTAGGTGCGCAACTGAGAGGTTTCGCAGGTCCTTCCTACCTACAGCTGTCAGACTGTATAACCTAAGCAGGGCTGCTCGCAGAGATAGCAAAAAAACGTGACGATCTAATAGTATTGAATGCAAAAGACGCAATAGACTTACACAAATGTCCCCTCCAGTATACAACTAGGACAATATCGGTCGCTACGGAGGGTGACAATATGTATGGGTGCATATTCATACTATGTAGGATAACTAAGCAGACGGTTATGCTGTTTATTCCATCTAGTTACAATGCCCCGCACTGTGTGTTTATATATTTATATGTACATATGTATATTCTCTGCTCTTGTTTTTCTTGTCTTCTTGATTGTTGCTCTGAGTGTTGCTATCCCTGTGCTGTTGCAATCCTGGAATTTCCCCATTGTGGGACCAATAAAGGCTTATCTTATCTTATCTCATCTTATTACAGTTTACTGACAAGGTTCATAATTATTAAGCAATGTTACACAACAGTGCAGTATCATACCATTTTTTGCAGTTATCAACTACAGATTCACATAGTATCCATGTTATCTACCACAACAAACTTGTAAGAAATATGACTGTGTCTGTTGCAAAGTAATTTGACCTAGAAATGAATGCCGAGTGAATACATTCACAAAACAAAAAGCTAAACAAAAGCCAAAAAAGGTCAAACAAAAAAGGGGTTTAGTAGCATAAAACTACAAGTGAACACGCGGTGTAAAAGAGGAGGCCATGACCTACTGAAGGCCTTTATTACACGTCTCATATTAAAACACTCAGGGTCCCTTTACACAACACAGAGGGTGTTGGGTGGCCATCGAGAGATCAAAAGTTGTCCCGCTCTCCTAAATCCTTGAAAAAGCCATTTCTGTGTAAAAAAAAAACAAACAAAAATGGAACACCCAGTAAAAACCCACACAGCCATGGGGAGAACATGGAAACTCAACACAGAAAGGTCCCCAGCTGGCTAGTTCTCGTGTTTGAAACCAGGACCTTCTTGCTGTGAGGTGACAGCACTAACCACTGCATCACTGAGCTGCCCACTTTGGTTTTTTGTGTGTGTTTAATTTGAAAAACTAACAGAAGAAATATGCTGATTAAATGAAATTTCGTACAAATGCTGTGGCCTTTGTTGGGAGTATTTCTCAAGCTGATGTTGGCCGGGGAAAGGCGAACGGCTGAGACCTCGTGCTACAGACAAGCCATAAATCTCCATCATTTTAACAAGAAGAGACAGGAACCAATTTGTGAGATTTATGTTTTTCTTCTCTCAAATATGAATGAAGAGCAGACATATCTGTGAAGCGATGATGATCGCACTAAATCTAATCAGAGTGGAAAATGAATTTTAACAGGCTTGTCGTTACAATTTAAGTCTCATCGGGAGCTACTCCTTCTGTCATGTTAATTCAATTCCCCATCAGGATGAGCTGCACAGAATGCAGAAACTTCTTGGCCATAAAGAGGAGCTTTAAGGGAGAGTATTCCATGTTCAAGAGGGGAGAGATATGTCCTGTAATTGAATAATAAACAATGTCTAAATCTCATTATAGCGGTTCAGTGTAATTGGATTAGAGGGAAAAATGCAAGTAAACCTCATAATAATAGCATATAAAGAAATGGATTGAGAGCAGTATGCTGGTCATTGATGGGACAGGAAGGGTCTGTGCAGTGCGCTGCTTGTTGTAACTCTGTGTCGCTTTCAGCCTGCCTTCTGTACAAAGGACGTTTCATAGTAAAGCAAATAGGCATGGACAAGTCAGTCTAACTGTACATAAAGCAATGCAAAACTGAGTACCATTTCACAAGTCCTTTCTCACCTTTACAAATTAAGATTCCAAGTTCAGAATGAAATATGCATTTAGGAAATATAGGACAGATGAAAGTTTCTCACCCAGTTATCCCAGACACATCTCTCATTATTGAGGAAGCCTATTCAAAAGAAGATGAAAACCACATAACCATAAAACAACGTTAATGTATTGAGGTGGAAGAAAATGTGAAGTGCTCAGTCCGATCATTACGCTCGGGGAGTTGTTTAAATATGGTGGAAATAAATCAATGCTGGAATGCGGCAACTTTAATTTCAGCAAACATATTAATTTACTTGAGTCAGCCAGAGTAAACCGCGGTGATATTTTCACACCTTCTGCAGCAGGGCCACTGCCCTCAAAATCAGATGAAAACTAATATGCATGGGTTTACACCGCTCTTTTCATGTATATTTTAAATTAGTTTCATAGACAAAGGGATCCTGGATATTCCTGGAGCATCAGTTTGACATTCTCTGGCTCAGTTAGGTTCACATAGACACGCACCTTGACCACAGACTTACCATTTTTCCCACAGGAGGAATACAGCGAGACAGCCCAAAAGAGTGAATACCTCAGCTCTGCTCTACCAGCCCGCCTTGTTGTGCATGCCATAATCTGATAATATCAATCATAATTGTGTTAGATGTAATCCATCTGACTTTCAGTTTGTCGGGGTCAGGGTAGGAAGCAAGACCCCACTTGCCATCAATTATCAGACATAAGAGAGTAGTGGATGGAGCGCTCCTCTATAAATAATATGGTGGGGCCCTGGTGCTGCCGATCGATGCTGTACAGTTCCACTGTCATGGCTTTAATGGCAGCTGGCTTTCTTGGCTGCGCGGATCAATAGCGTGTCTCCTCGGGGCCCAGTCTGGGTCCAGGTCACGCCTGGTGACGGGGACGTAAATGACACCTCTGTTGTGATTGGAAAAATGCAAAGCCTTTTGGGTTGTTCAGTGCCGCTACTGGGGGATTCACCTTTGTCACGGAGCCTGCAGGGAACACCTGTTGAGATGAGTCAAACTTCCCTCAAATGATCCGCTGCTTGTTTTGCATTTGTTTTCTTTAAATTAAGTAATTTTAGCTTTTCTTTACTGTTCCGAGAAATACCGTCACAGCACTGGACACTCATATCAAATATGTAGTATTTTAAACAAATTAGGTTAAAGTGTAAAGAAACAAAGTGTTAACACTGCACTATATACTCAGTTTTTGACTGTATTTTATCCTTTTGGATCTTTAAGATGTCATTGGAAGATATTGTTATGATTACTGTAAACGCATCAGTTGACTCACCTTTGTTAACAATGCTTTCTTTTACTGTACATGCATATCAACAGTCCGACTTTAACTTGAATAAGACCATATTCAGAAAACAGCAGCTTTTGGACTTAAGAATAAGGCCATATTTTGGGTAACCAATAGCCAGTTTAAGATGAAGCCCTGTGACATATTCAGTTTTTACTCTGACATTTTAACACCTGACTGAAATTAAATATTCCTACTTGTGTTTTTGTACCATTTTTCCACATTTGCCGACCATAGCTGCCATTTCTGCTTATTGCATGTGACATTTTTAAAAAAAAATCACATATGAATATGTGCAATCTGGGGTTGCAGCTTTTTGTTTTGTACTGCATGTACATAAGGTAGCTATAAAAAAAAATTAGACATTAATATGGCTGGATGGATGGATATTGTACTTTCAATGAGCTAATTTTTCACCTACATCTGACCTATTTATTGATATCAAATATTTATTCATTTTTATGGATTTTAACTCTATAAATGCCAGGTTTCTGTCATGGCGCCACCATGTTTTTAGATGGAAAAAACAGAAACAAGTGAATTATTTTAAATATACTACATGTCAAGTGTTTTGTATGTTTGTTGAATTATTACTGCCTGAGATATGTCATTGACCCCGGTTACATTGTCACAATAAATCAATTACTGAAATAAACCGATAATGGCAATAATCCATTTTGCTGTGTTTACATGCACTGAATAAACAAATTATTGGAGGGTAAACTACTTGAGTTAATGACCCTGGTTACATGGCCTTTATTGGAGTATTTTGTTTACATGGCCACTTGAATGATTAGATAACTTCAGAAATCCGATCATAACTGGTTTATTCATGTACATGTAAACATGGTCACTGATGAGAAGCACCATTGATTTTATGGGATGGGGGAGGGGGGGGCTTGTGACAGTGCCATCTATTGGAAATAGCATGTTTTTTTTTTTCTCATATGCCAGATATGGTCAAAATGGCACCACCTTTTGGAGAGTAGTAAAAATGATCAATTCCAAAGCAAAAGCCCAAATTCACGCCAGATATAATAAAACGCATGTATTGTGCTTTAATGGAAGTGAGATCAAAACCTGCAGTTTGAATGGGTATCAGTGGCACATTTTTTGTGCTTAACAGCATGAGTGTAGTAATTGCTTGCACACAGTGCATTTTAGACTTGTTGTAGGAGCTGAGCAGGAAATAACAAGATCCAATAAAAATACACCATCTTGACAAAATTCATGCCATATGCATGAACACAGCCAAAATTATCCAAAAATAAAAAATGAAAAGCATGTAAAATACACACAAAAGTCCCCAAGGGTTAATTTAATTAATTATTTAATTTTGATTTTAATTTATTTAAAAGAATTTATATAAATATTTCAATATTTAATTAATTATTCTGGGTTCCTGGAGCTACCATGTATTCACAGTTGTTAGTGCAGCATATAAACTTTTAAGAGGATGAAAACTGTTCTCCGATTATTTTATTGGTAAAGTGATTTAATAGTTTATACTTTTATCCACATTTTGTTTTCTTCCTTTAGAAGCTTTGTTGCTGTGTTGAAATATAAATTAGTTTGTAGTTTGCATTTAGTATTTATATGCATCTTTATTCAATGTCACTTTTTTATTAATGGAAAATACATTCATTAATTTAGTCGGGCTGTTTGTTTTAGCCTTGTTTTTACAGATGAACTCTCTGTTTCTGCAAAATCTGGCAACATCATTCCTGTTTTATTTGGAATATGCTGATAATGACGTAAATGGAAATATTCCTATAGCCACTGCACATTTTAAACACCTTATTTTGAAAGTGGCCTTAACTTGAATAAGGTCCACATGTAAACACAGTCAGTGAGCCTCATGCAAGAACATGTTAGTGTTAGTATGTGTAAATCCCAAATATTTCAGTAAGCCGCATGAGAACGAAAACCCCCCCCAAAACACTCCAGATTCAACAAACGATTGTATGTCCTACAAAAGTGAGTGAACAGTCCCCGTAAAAATAGTGAATTCCAATTGTGTGTAAGTGAGTGGGTTTTTAATAGTTTTCAAGATTTACATAATTGATGCCCTAAAGCTAGCATATAAAAAAACAAACAAAAAAACTATCAACCAAAATCAAAATTCTCCTGCCTTAGGTCCAAAAAGGAAAAAATATAATTCAAGTAGCATCAGCAGTGGAATCAAAGAACTGGGAAAAATGAAAGAAGCCATCAGATATTTCAGAGAGTGGAGTTCCTGCAGAAGATGGTATTCACTTATATAGCACTTTTTTCTTATCTCTGGATGACCAAAGCACTTTACAGATCCTGCCATCCACCCATAGGTGCTAGCCTGGCCACCAGGAGCAACTGGGGGTTCAGTGTCTTGCTCAAGGACACTTTGACATGCAGACAGAGTGGGAATTGAACCCATGACCCGCCGATCAGTAGTCGGTCACATTACACCCGCGCCACAGTCGCCCATCTTTCGCTTAACAGCAACCGATATGAAGACACAGCTGTGTCTCACTTTACTGAGAAGTATGACACATTTCAGCAATTTGGGCTTAAATGGTGTGGATAAAAAAAGAGGTAAAAAATGATGTTTGTTAAATTTTCACAGTATAATGTTAGTTTATATGAAAATACAGCCTACTCTCTCCTCACAATCACTTACCAGAATGGACCCTGCTCCGCACCCTAACCCAGAGGCAAAGCCCACACCTCATGTGAAAGTAGTAAAAATCAGAATGATATATCCATGTAAGGCTTGCATTATGACAGTTGCTAAATCACTTACCAGTCAGCCAGCCATCACCAATACCTTGTGTGAGACACAACCCCACTGCAGGATAAGGGAGTCATGCGCTGCTCCAACAGTGACATTTAAAGTCTTTGCATCTGATATGATTTGAACACTGATGGAATTATACTGCTTTTAATATTTTTAAATTATTTTTATTTTACTTATAACTTAAATCAAAGAATAAAGTCTCACCCACTAATTGTTAGGTTTATTGGATTTACGCTCTTGATACTTGATTCAGACAAAACATAGTCATTTAGTAACAGAGCACTCTAAAGCGAGTGCAGTATCCCCCACCTCCGTTTTCTTTGAAGATCCCAGTACTTACTGACGGAGAGCAGTTTTCAACTTTTCAATATAATTGCTGTGGCAGAACCAAATCATGATAAGCCCATCATCCACAAATATACAACAAAGTATACAACCCATAGTTGTAGGTCAGGATCCCAAGGTGAACCTATGTAGCAAGTATGGTGACCTTAGAGAGCTTTACACATTCTATAGTAAAAGATCATAGGGAGTGCCAACCTTGACCTCTGACCTTTTGATCCTAAACCTGTAGTCAGAGGTTATGGTGTCAGAGTGAACCTGTGTACCAGGTTTGGTGAGCTTAGCTTTCTTTGTTGTTGAGATATACTTTATAAGGCATTTTGATGTTAATCTTTGACCTTGCGATCCCAAAACCACAGTCACACTTCAGGGTCACAGGGTGAACCTGTGTACCAAGTTTGATGACCCTAACTTTACGTGTTGTACAGTAATAAGGCATAGGGAATGTTAACTTTGACCTTTGACCTTTTGGCCCCAGACCCATAGTCTGAGGTCAGGATCCCAAGGTGAACCTGTGCATCAGGTTTGGTAGCCCTAGCTTTACTCGTTGTATAGTAATAATGCAAATGGAATGCTAATCTTG
Source organism: Pholidichthys leucotaenia (assembly GCA_020510985.1). Taxonomy (NCBI): domain Eukaryota; kingdom Metazoa; phylum Chordata; class Actinopteri; order Cichliformes; family Pholidichthyidae; genus Pholidichthys; species Pholidichthys leucotaenia. The sequence goes on along the minus strand of CM035837.1, from coordinate 381,795,563 downwards.
ACCTTTTGACCCCAAACCCATAGTCAGAGGTCAGGATTCCAAGGTGAACCTGTGCACCAGGCTTGGTGGCCCTAGCTTTATGTGTTGTACTGTAATAAGCCATAAGGAATGTTAACCTTGACCTTTGACCTTTTGACCCCAAACCCATAGTCAAGAGGTTAGGATCCCAATGTAAACCTGTATAACAGATTTGGTGGCCCTAGCTTTATTCATTTTATAGTAAGTGTAGCATTTACCATTTACCAAAGTGCTACTGCAATGTTAACTTTGAACTTTGACCCCTTGACCCCAAACCCATAGTTAGGTGAAGGTGTAAGTTGTTGAAGATGTGTATTAGATACAAGTCCTGCATCGATTTGAAAAGCTTACATCATTTCTTTCAGCAGTTATTGTGTTTATAAGATTTAGGGAAAAATCTGACCTATAACCTCATGGTCATCCGATGTGAGTGAAATTGCAATGTGTGCATCAGCAGAGTATCTCAAACCATGGTACCAAGTTTCATACCAATCGGACCAAAACTGTACAAGGAGTTGATTTCACAAGACAGTTGCTGTCTATGAAGTGAGGTGAAACAAGAGGTCATAGGTCAGGGGCTACAATTCCCGCAAAAATCATCCGATCACAACCAAATTGCAATATGCACATCATCAATGTATATTAAACCATGGTACCAAGTTTCAAAACAATCGCCCCAAAACTGTAGGAGGAGTTGATTTTAAAAAAGTGAGACAGACAGATGGATGGATGGACGGATGGAGTGACCCATAACATAATCCCCCTTCAGCGGGGGATAAAACTAATGTTAGAATAAAAGCAAACTATTAACACAAAACTCTTACAACTGGTCTGGACCACTCGTAAATTTTGTTTGTACTTGTACTACATTTCAAGATACTAACAGATTGATGAATCCCACAAGTTCATATAAGTTGATTATGTTATCACATTTATGAACAAATCTCTTGGTATGGTTTTTCCATGAGGCCCAATGTTTGTGAGCCCACTGGGTTAATGGGTGAAGGGCTAAATCAACTAGTTTCAGACAGTGGATAAACTGAGGGGATGTATAAGGATCCTCTCAAATTAAAACACCTTCAATAAATTTACTGTTTCTTTTTTTATCAGACAAAAAGGTAGAAGATATTTGTTTTTTTACCTTGACATGCTTCGACTGACACCTGCAGTCTTCTTCAGAAGCGTCAGCTGCTCGCTGTGACGTGCCATTTTATCAGCTGTTTTCCTTAGGCATAGCCGGCCCGATGGACCTGACAGATCCACCACGCTGGCCACACCTCCCATCGTCAGGTGGTCTCTGGAGGATGGAATCCCAGGTGTGGGAGAGCATGAATGCTCCTTCATCCCGGTTCATGGTTTATTACCCTTCGATCCAATGATTTTTGTGTTATCCCAGTCCATGATGTGATTGTTCCACTCGTAGTGATCTGATAATGCTGATTTCAGGGTTTCTTGTTCGGCCTTTTCATTTTGTGATCTTGTGAGTCGTCCTAGTGTTTCCTTTACACATTCTTTCTGGTGTTCTTTCTTGTGTTAAATGTTCTTCCCGTTTCCCCGATGTATGTCTTGTCACATGATCTGCATAGAATTTCATATATTATGTTCCATTTTTTGTCCTGTTCTATTTCGTCTTCGGGGTATACTAGTAGCTGTCTTATTTTTGTGCGCGGTTTTACTGCTGTGTTTATGTTGTGTTTTCTCATGATCCTTTGTATTGGTTCTGTTATCCCTTGGATGTATGGTATGGCTATCATGTCTTTGTTTTTGTTTCATATTTTGGTGTTTGTTTTGTTTTCCATTTATTTTCTTTGTTTTTGACTTACTTTTTTCCTTTGTTTGTGGCCCATATTGGACACTGGCAGCATGTGAGTGCATGTCATATGTGTTCCTCTTCCTCCCATCTGTCTTCTTCATCTGTGATGTAGCTGGCCTGTTCGTAAAGAGTTCTGACAACTGATAGTTTGTGTGCTGTGGGATATTCAGATGACCAGAGTAGGTATTGATCTGTGTGAGTTGGTTTTCTGTGTATACTGTAATTTTTATGCTACCGTCTTATTTCCTTTCTTTATTTTCTCCAGAATGTCGTCCGCATATCTCCTCCAGAGGGTGGGTCTGCAATGTGTGGGTGCTGTATTTATGGCTCTTGTTTCTAGGTCCATGAAAAAACTGCTCATATTGGCTGATAATGGGTCCCCATTGCAAAAAGTAGTTCCTTTAATTTAAAACAGCTGATAAAATGGCACGTCACATCCAGCAGCTGTTGCTTCTTTAGAAGACTGCAGGTGTCAGTCGAAACATGTCAAGGTAAAAAAACAAACATCTTCTACCTTTTTGTCTGAATAAAAAGAAGCAGTAAATTAATTATTGGAAAAGAAGACAAAATGAAAGTACTTGAGTATAACACCTTCAGAACAGGCATATTTTTTAAAAAAAATAAAAGTCCTTCTTTATGTAGGGATACAGGTTAAAATAGCAAATTGTCTATTTTTCCAGAAGAAAATTTCTTGTACAACACATTTAAAAAAAAAAAAATTCCATTATTTTCAGGGTGTGTAAACAAGGATGAGGAGCCCTTTAAATTCCAAACAGGCTGGTTTGAAGTGTTGTCTAATTGAAAAACATGAAGAGCCACAGCTGCTCAGCCTGAATGTCAATGGAAGCAAGAATGACAGGCAGCACAGCAGGCAACCAGGCCAAGATTGCCTGGCCAAGACTTACGAGACGCATAAACAAACACACACATAAGTTAACATAGATACACAAACTGGTGGCAACAGCTACAACAAAAAAAATGGAGCAACAGACAAATACAACCAGATAGACTGATAGAAGAGGTTTAAATGTTTGAAAATCCTGACTTTTGTTTATCATGAGGCAACGTGAAAGACTGGATCAACTTCCATAATGTGTAGAATTTGAGGTGGTAATTTCTAAAAAACAAGAAAAAATCATTGACATCAGCCTGGGGAAAAAAAGGAAAAACATAGCATGAGGAAAAACATGGCCAATTGTCAGCAGTATGGAAAATGCTGCAACAATATCTCAAGTGTGAACAGGACAGACACGAGATAAGAGGCACCAGGAAGGCCACAGAGCTGACACAAATCTGCGCTCTTGTCCACTTTTATGGGGAAGAGGCCAGGCTCTAGTGGTCAGGGTGTGAGAAATACATTTTCTTTTGAATTTGGATCAGAAGGTAACTGACATTTAGTCTCAGACTTTTTTTTTGTCCATCTTAACTCTAAAAAAGGATAATACAAGAAATAAGAGTGTCACCTTTTAAAAAAACACATTTCTCCTTAGTCCACCCTTCAAAGAAACACTGATGTGAAGGAGTCATCCTCTGGTGAATCACTCAGGGTGGGGAGGAGTTCCTTAGAGCATGTCTGACTTTGATGTTAACACAATCCTTTCCTTAAAAGTCTGCCGGACCTCTTTTGTTCTCCAGCAATACAAAATAGCATAATAAATTGGCTCTGTACACAACACAGACCTGGATTAGCTTTGTTGTAAAGTTTTTTTTTTATACTATAAAAGATACAACACGATCACCACATAAAGTGACTTCAGTTTCCAGTTGTGTCGTGTAGACATGACATATGGTTAGGTTTTCTTGACTGATCGCTATTGTCATGATACAATAGTTGGCACAAAGAACAAGTTTGACACTGGTCTCAGTCAACAGCTTACATCTTGTGAAACATGCAGAAAATGTCTTTTTGGGTTGGAAGCAAGATTCACAAAAATAAAAGTAGTTCTCCTCTTGAAAAAGCTTACTTCTTGTTGAAAAAGGAAACTTGTGTACAGTTCCATGCTCCAGAGTCTTTTCATTACCTGTAGCCCTTTTTCCTCGAGACATAATTGAGTGTAGAAGGTCAGTGGCGTTGGAGGAGAGCGAGAAGTGCATTTCTGCTCTGCTGCCACCAGCAGCCACTCAGGGCCTGGAACTAATGGAGCTTCCTCTGGGCCACTTTTCCTCTCAGATGGGCACAGCTGAGGTAGCTCCACCACTCGGGGTTTACACCTCTTCCTCCCTGCTCAGTTGGCCCGCTCCATGCTCACTCCTCACAAGAGGGGAGGTGTGTGTGTGGGAGCTCCAGTCCTGAGCAGACCACCGTGATGAGCGCTGTTCGTATCTGCCCTCAGAGAAAGTAGAAAGAAGGGCGGCTGTCCTTCCCAGCTGAACATGGCAGCTTCCCCCACAGAGGCCAGGAAGACAAGCATGTTTAAATAACACAGCCGTAAATGAGGCCAATGAAGCAGACTCTATGTGCTGGACCATGGGGTGGTCAGCCTTTTGATATGCCTCTGTGGAACGACCCCGGTGGGCTCACTCAGCCCTACACCTCTCTGACATTTTACTTGGCCTGTGAGACAAGGCCAAGATTAAGAAGAGCTTGTGTTAAAAACATTACAACAGTGTTTTGAGCAGCGCTGTCTCTCTTAAATCTGTACAAAATAGTGCCATTTTCTTTCTTTCTTTCTTGCAAAAAGGCATCTCATGTTTGTGACAATAACTACATGAAGTCAGATGGTGAATGGTTATAGGTGTAATGTTTTTAAAGGTGACCCTCACCCTACCCTAGCCCTAAGCATTACCCTGACTCAGAGGCAATTCTAGATGTTCTTAGGGTCCTAGGCAAAAATTCACAGGGGCCCCTCCAACCAGTGTTCATCAAACTTATATAATAAATAATCTGGAACTAACAAAAAATGTGAAATGTAAACATTTTTATTTCAAAAATGCACAATAGTATATTTTCAAAACAAGAATATTAACAAGTGTTCTTACCGCTACACCCAGGTACTTAACAGGGTCACATCAGGACCAGCAGACTCAGGACACACTAAACTGCTCTGAGCTAAATTAACTACTGTATTATTTGCACTACTTACCACTGTCTTTCTTTCTTTTCTCCTCTTTCTTTTGTCAGTGCCAGACGGATAACTTTGTTCATTTTGATACAGCCTCTCCCACTTGTTTGTTTACATAAGACGTGCACCAGTACTTGAAAGAGTGAGCATTGGGGTGGGGCCCCTTAAGGGAGTTCTGTGCTGGCCTACCACTGTCATTGCAAACTCTCCACATTGTCACTGCTGTAGTGATTCAAAGTTGGTCAGTCCTTGCGGGGCCCCCTTCTGGCCTGGGGCCCCAAGCATTTGTTGGCTTTGCCTGCTGGCACGCAGTGCCTCTGCCCTAATTTTACCTACCTAAAATGTAAATGTGGAAACAAAGGTATACAGAGACAGGACTGGTAAAAAAAAATAAAATAAAGAAATGGATGCAAACATGAGTCTCTTGCATTGGAGGGTGCAATGATGTGAAACATGTTGCTGTCATTTGAAACAGTTAATGAAAGGAAGGCACGTATTCAGGCACATTTTTGCATATGTATTGCTTAATGTGGAATGAGAAGTATGTGCACACATTGGGCTTGTCTGTGAAGTGGCCACACACAATTGTTTGATGGTGTCACCTAGAGTTCTTGATTTTGTTCTAGATTTGCTATCTAACACAACTTTAGTGGTGTATATTGTACTTGCAAATTAAGTAAAAACTTCCAAATGCTAATATTATTTATTCCCTTACATCAGCTTTGTTTTCCTTCAAACCAAGATCAACATACTCTATATCTTGCCCTCTTCCACTTCATGCGTGACGGCTGGCGTGTGTGTGAGCAGGTTATAAAAAAAGTGTGCCATGGAACTTGTAAAACAAAGCCAGGGCTACACCCTCTGCTGCCACACAGCAGGATCAAATTAGGACTCTTATCTACTAATTATGTCCCTTACACATCTGCATTCCAGAATTTAAAAAAAGGCTGTTGTCCTCTTTCTGTAACAAGCTCTCGAATTAATGAGATTGCTCTGTAATTGAACCTCTTCATGGGTCCCTTAGCAGGGAAAATACGCTAAGTTAAATTTGTATTAACAGAGCATCCATCATAGCTGATCAAACGATAAACAGTGCTGATGATTGCAGGGGGGGAAAAAAAAGTGGCTGCACCTTTATGAAACTGTGCCGTCCACCTTGGAGTGAGGATGACTGAGGAGCTGTGGGAGCTGTGGGAGAGTTTTATCTCGGACTGGGCCACTATGGGGCGCTGTGCTCCAGATCACTGTCGACAGCTGGGCTACACAAACAGAGCAACGTGCACGTGTTCGTGTGCTTAAAGTCACACACTCAACCACACGCGCAGATGCACATTTTGATAAAGCTGAATTAAAGCTGTTGTTTTTGTCGGAAATAATGCTCCACGACTGCACTGCAGAACATTCAGGATAAAACCACCGTCTCAACTAACGCTGTCGCTTCCTCTTTTATAAGTTTTAACACCACATTTTTATACTTTAGAATTATAAAGGAAAACAGGTGTGACAGAACAAGGACTTTTGGTTGCTCATAAATTCATCCAATTTAAAAATAAATTAGAAATTCTACACCTATGTGAACCTGTGTTGTACTGAAGATAGAGCAAGGTTCACACACTTATTCATGCTTGTGCCCACGAAGAGCATGAATTTGACCTCAGGTTAAACAAAGTCACAAGTTTTACTATAACAAAAAGGGAGTAGAGTTCATTCAATTTCCCTGAACATTTATTCTATGAGATTAAATCAAACATTCCTTGCGCAGCTTGACGCCAATGTCCAGATAATAGCAGGGCTGCAACACACAAGTAAAAAAAAAATATAACCCTGCAAATGAGAGGGAATAATGAGATGAAAAACGTACAAATCTGAAGTTAATTTCAACACACATTTCAAATATAATTCAAGACTTTGTTTGTTTTCCACTCACATCTTTATCATTCTTTAAATCGATGTTCCATTTCCTGGAATTTAGTTTTCTGTTACCAGTTTTATTAAAGCAGACTGTGTTCTGCTGCCGTTCAGCCGTGGTTCTGCGAGAGCTCGGTCATGCAACAGGTGCTTGAGACTTAAGAGAGGGAAACATGTTTACAGTGGGGAGACTTAGCTCAGGTATGTGGAGTGGTGGCCTGCTGATTTACTCTCAAATATCCTCACTGCTGGAACACAATTGATCATCCTTAACGGAATGACTGGTCTCGTCTTTTTAGAATAAGACTATAGTATGTTAAAATAATAAATAAATTGTGCTGCTGTTCATCAGCACTGATGGCACAATCAGGTCCATTAATATTTAATTAAAAAATAAGAAGGAGGAGCTCCTCCCCACATTTGCTAATTACTTTGTCAAAGGTGACAGATTATTTAAGGCTAATGTTGTTGTGAACTGCCATAAATGGACTTTGGTTGCAATTTGGAGATACTCCTTATTGCATGGGTACAAAAACGTTAGAAAATATGTTTGTTTATATACACTTTTTTGCTAACGGAATTTTTCACCTGATGATTTTCATTTCTCAAAATTATGTAGAAGATTATTTAATAAAAAATTGGTGGATTTATGCATGTAACTTTTAAACCATATTGCCGGTTTTCTTAAATTTTCCATTATTGGATTTGTTAGCTCAAGCAGAAAACAAAGCAAGTCACCCAAATTTTTTAACGCATTGCATTTTATTTTACTGCATTTGAATGCATGAAACCTGTAAATTTTCTAATATTCACCAAAACTGAACATTATTTTTTTTATCAAACCCAAACTTCCCTGACAAACTTTGGACTGTTTTGGGGAATGCTGTGCCATGAAAAAAAAAAAAAAATCTGTATTGTTACATCTTTTTCCAAGTAATTTTGGATACATTTCATAGTATCTGCAAGTGTGAACTGATGGCTTGGGTGACAATCTTCATTCTCCATGAAGCTTTCCGTTAAACAGATATGATCCCTGACCTGGACCTTGTGTCACAGATAGTCAGCCATGTCGCACACAAAGCTGGGTGAAGAGGACAACCGATCTGGAGGTGAATGGAAGTGGCGGAGGCTTTCTTGTGAGGCTGAGCTCACTTTATTAGCATTGATTCTCTTTTTATGTATTTTGTCCCAGCTAATGCTATCGATCAGAGCTACCACTGGCCACACTCCCTTTAAAACTTTCACTAATTCTTTGTGTGTGTGTGTGTGTGTGTGTGTGTGTGTGTGTGTGTGTGTGTGTGTGTGTGTGTCACTTAGCTTCAGAAATGTCTGCTGGCCTCTATAAATCACGATCCTGCTGCAAACAGGCCACTTATGGCCGACATTTGCCTGTCTGAACGATTTAATTGCTACAAAAGTTGTTTTTACCTTTTGAACACCATTTACTGAGTTTGCTGCAGTGCTAATCATATCTTACAGGGTTTTTTTTTTTTGTGGTTCTCAGCACATCTCGAAATTTAGCTTTCCAACATATTAGCTATACTGTGACTACAGGAGGAAGCATTGGAAGTGTGTTTCGGGAGTCCTGCAAGTGTCTGCCAGCTCTCCAGCCTGCCCGTGGCGCAGCGTGTCGACAGTGCAGCTGGCAACAGCAGCGAGCAAGAGTTCACATGTCCCGTCTCCATTTCAAACAGGATCCCCCACTGAGGAGGTGAATGGCAATTAGCATGCTAAAGGTAGCACGAATGCGGGGCCATCTTTGAATCATCCCTGAACCAATCTGCCCATTAGCGAGACTCGTAATGGGCAAATTGGTTCAGTGTTTGTACAAGATTATCAAGCATGTGGCGTTTAGGGAGCAGATTCTGGAGGCTAACGTGTGCTAAATTTGGGGTCAGAGAGTAAATAAGAAGGAATCCGAGTCCGACAAGCACGTGAAACCTCAAGAAGGGCGCTATTTTTGCTCTTTTTAATTAGATACAGTGATATACTGTCATTATGGGCTATAAAAATAACCGTTTAAAAAGCTAAAAACAAGCATACAAAATTAGCTGTTTAATTTGTAGTATATCAACAAAAATCCTTATTAAAACATATATTAAATGTCATTTTATTGACGTACTTTTGTTTTCCGTAAGCTATGTTTACTGCTAATTGCTGCTGAGTACTTTTGTGAAAATCTCATCAACTACATTAAATAACAAAAGTTACTCCTTTTGCTTTTGTAGCAAGATAAGAAGATAGAAGTCCTCCTTTTCCCCGTAGCAGAGTGTTAAAATGCTTTTTGCAGGTGCTTCTTATGTTTTTTGATTCAGTTTTTGATCATTTATGTTTCGTGGGATGGAAAGTGTACACTTACACTGAACAAAAGCTCAAAATGGAATTAAACACGATGAAGAAAGGCGCTGAGATTTAGGCGATTTGGCGCTGACAAAGTCTGAGTCTCCCGTGTGACATCAGAGCGCGAGCGCCGAGACGGCCGAGCCTCCTCATCAGCTTATGGTAATGTTGTGAACAGTGTGACTGCTCCAATAGAAAGCCAGCTGACAGCCAGTGACATGGCCTGCCTGTCACCTGACACCTGCCAATAGAAGGGGGAGGGACACACACACACACACACACACACGCACACACACACACACACACACACACACACACACACACACCTACCTGATAATCATTGAATTATACACAGTGCGCCTGTTTCACTAACCTCTCCTCTCCCGGGACCCAGCTGTTCATGAAATACCTCCCAGTAAGACAGTGGGGATGGAGGAGGGAGGCAGGAGGGAGGGGTTCTGGGGAGGTGGAGAAAGGGCTTTGGGGGGGGGTGGAGTGGGATCACGCCTCACTGGTTACCAATACCATGCACATTTTTAAGAGAGCCAAAGTGAAAAGATACAATTTCACTCAATGAAGCACGCTGCAAAGGCAGGCACAAAAGAGACAAGATAGTGCAATCTAGAGGTCACTGACACTGCCTCTGCTGTAATTACTACACTTCCTTATTTCTGCAACGCTCCCACCCCCTTATCCCTCCAACCCCTAAAACACATCTTCACACACCCCCACAACCAACGTATCTGTAAAAGAACAAGATTTGTGAGGGTCTCTATTAACAGTCAAAACTCTCTCTCTCTCTCTCTCTCTCTATATATATATATATATATACTGTATATACAGTATATATAGTATATATATATATATATATATATATATATATATACTGTATATATATATACTGTATATATATATATATATATATATATATATATATATATATACTGTATATATATATGGCTGTTGCGATAACCGCAGTTATGTAGTACCGTGCTATGAACAAGCCTACTGCGGAGGATAATGAGCAACCGCAACAACCGCAGTGTTCACTTTTTTGTGTGTGGCTATATCTCATTGTTCACCTATGTGCCCCTGTTGATTATTAAATAAATTGTTAAATGTTAAGTGTATTTTTATTGCCAACAGCATGTTTGCACCAGGTACTGTGGAAGCTTCCACAGCACCGGGTGCTGCCGCCGCCAGCACCGGGTGGGGCACTGTCTCTCCAGGCGGACTCCAGCAGGCAGCTAGTGGCGGAAGCGTTTGGACAAATTGCTCAATACAGCCGTGACAGTGAGCACTGAAAGGGCACAAAGCATGTTATTTACTTCTGAGTGGAGTGTTTATGATCCTGACAGTTGAGCTCCGTGAGTGAAACAACTACTGCATAGTGCATTGCTTGTTTGAATGTGATTTTTCGGACAGCGGCAAAAATCCAAAAATCATGGAGACAAGAGCCACGCAGTGTCCTGTATGGAGGTTGTCCTGTTTAAATAAACTGAATGTCACTGCAGTCTCCAGTCCACACACTCTGTAGTTGAAATACTGGAGTTACCGCCACTGCTTTATGAAAATGATCTTTTTTTTTAACAGAATCAGCAGTTCATGCCTAGTAAGACCGGAGCTCTGCACAGTTGTCTCACACACACACACACACACACATAAAGTTGAGTGCGGAGCTGCAGCGAGTTTCTCACAGCTTTCATGGTTTGCCGCATAAGTTTTGAACCCTGTTTAAATTATGAGACCACAGGGTCCTAAAAACATTTGCAATAATACTGCATATTACGGTGTTGAGCTATCCACCATCACTGCAAGGGAAATTCCTCCATCGTGACAGCCCTGTATATATACTATATACTGTATATATAGCCGCAAGCGGCAATCATCAGGTACCAAGCAGGTGTGGACTTCAATTGCTTAGCAACAGCATTTAAAAACCAAGGTCTGCTACACATTAGGTTTTAAAGCAGCACTATGTAACTTGTTCCTTGTAGGGACACTGAAACGGCCACAACCATGGCGACCATAACCCTAGCCGCAACAGCCAGCCACAGGTCTTTTTGTTGTTGGTGCCTAAAGTCCTGCCCTGTGATTTGCTGCTGGTACCGAGGTCACATACCAAGGCCACATCTACTCTCTGCTCAGTAATCACACTAAAAAAAGAACTGTTGAAGGCAATGTGGGCCCACTCAGACTATGGATAAAGTGACATTCACTCGGTCAAATCTTGGTGTACCATCAAAATAATTTGTAAACATTACACTGGTCAACACCAAATTTATTGTCTAAGTTTTTTTTAGCTGATTTAGAACAATTTTAATGTGCTGAATCCAAAAATCACATTGGTTTTGCTCAATTAGGTCAACTTTTTGAACTATGGCCACATGTTTTTTACGTTTTTGTTTACATGTTTGGGTATTTTCGCTTTATATGATGCAAAATTATTTTTTATTTCTTGAAATTCTCTGAATTTTGAACAATGATGACATAACATTCAGTTTACATGTATTTAACTTTATCATTGTCTACTATTCAATTTACAGTACAACTGTACAACTGCTGTACAACTGCTTACAACTTAGCATAAAAACCTGACCTGATCGAAAGAAACGGATGTCATTTTTGGATTCAGAGGTGCAAAATTGTCTTAAATCAGTTGAAAAAACACAGACAACTTACAAAACAATTATTTTTGTTGTATTATCTTGACGTGAAAATCTAATATAGTGCTGCTTTAAAATGTACAGGAGAGCCATACTGTACAGTTGTTGTTGAGAACAAGATCTGAACCCGGGACCTCCTGCTTTCCAAGCACTCACCATAATCACAACACCACACAACTGCTTTAGTTTTCACTCTTTTTCAAATGATAAATGTTCAATTGAAAGGATTCCCAGCAGCAGTAAAACTTAAATGTGTGGTCTATATTAACCATATATTCCATAACCTACATATGTTACAGCAAGTGGAAATGTTTGGTGATTACATATGTAAGGAACTTCACACCTCTGAAAGGACAAAGGAATCTCACCCGCCGAGTGAAGAACAAAGACGTTCCCGGACGCGGCGGGGGAGACCGGATGAGCCACCCTCACTCCCCAAGGCGAGGAGAGGGATTACCATCACCTCCCAAGACGAGGAGAGGGAATACCAAGACAATGGGGGGATTAAGATAATGAGGGATGTCAGCCTTTGTTATGCATGTCTTTTGTTGTGTGCTTGTATATAATCAGTGAGTTGGCGAGATTCTGTCTCTTTTTCCCTTCTGCCGCTCTCTGCACCAGATGAGACTTGTTAGAAGAGCTGAACATTAAAACTTCGCTTTTAAACCAAATCGCCTCTTCATATATATTGTTTTCAAATGCACAGACGAATCAGGCTGCACTTTAGAGCACTGACACATTACCAGAAGGATTTGAACCTTGGACTCCTGTATGACAGACAAGTAACTTAACCTTTACACCACACAACTGCTTTGAGTCACACACACTCACTTCCTCACACACTAACAAAATGTTCCACTGACAAGCCAAAATGGCTGACAGACATTTCATAAACAGGAATTTTTGAACATTAAGAGAATTGCATGAAATTTGGTGGTTAGCTGAAGAATACTGTTCTGATTGTGAGTCTGAAGTTTCATCACATTTGAATCAATACATCTGGAGTTAAACCCAAAACTACATTCCAAAGAGAAACTGTCCAGCTTGGTTGGCCTATAAAATCAAAACAGATTGACAATTTGGATAATTTTAACAACTTTTCATTATCAGTGTCTGAAGACGATCTCTGCTTAATTTCAAGCAATTTGGATGAATGGCTTAGGAGGAATTCATTTTGAGTTCACTTCCACATTTTTGAAAATGTGCAGAAAACTTGATTTTCAGAATTTGCCACCATTGACAAAAAGTTGCAGAAGATTTCAGTGAACAGAATGATGAAAGAATTTTTAGTTTATGTCCAATCATTCTCTAGATACTTGCAAAAATATAAATGTTTATTATAGCACCACCTATGTACGCAGTGCTTTGATTTTTTTGTCTCTGAGTAGTGGGGAGAGGTTCGATGAAAGGACTAGTTGTTACAATCCCTGCTGTTTGCACCACTTCTGAGTCCGTGGGGAGTTCTTCTTCTCCTTCTTTTAGATTTGATTGGCAACCAGCTTTGAGAGATGGCTGCTATAAGGCTTCACCGCCGGGACACATCGTCAATTGGGTACCTCAGCATCACAGGGTGTTTCTGCCATTTATCACAAGACACCCTCCACTGAGCAGGCCCACCACAGGATGATCAAGCCTGGGTGTGTGTCCCACGGTTTAGCTGTTCTTCTTCTTCTTCTTCTCTCGGTTACTGGCGGATAGCAAACAACTGAAAGGCGCATACCGCCACCCACTATACAAGAGTGTGTAACATTATGTCATCTGAGCCCGACCCTTAAATTCTATGACTTAATCCTGTGTTACATAAAAAAGAAAAAAGAGCCCTTCTCGTGATTCTTATTGCCTCTCCATCTCCATCTGTTCCCAGAATCCCAGTTAAATCCCATTCCCTACTGGTCTCTCGAACTTCATTTTTCTTTATCTGTCTTTCATTTCCATACTTGTGACAGTGTAATAAGATGTGCTCGACATTTTCTTTTACTCCACATTCTCTACATTTGTCACTTTCGCTTTTCCCCATGGTGAATAAAGTGCTGTTTAAACCTGTATGATCCAGTCTGAATCTTGCCATAGTGATGTCTTCCCTCCTTTTGATTGTTATGTAATTCTTTATTGCAATAGATTTTTGTATTTTGTAATACGATCTACCTTTATGATCTTCATCCCATCTTTTTTGCCATAGCTCAATTCCTTTTTTCTTGATTACTGCTTTCCCTTCACCTTTTCCAAGAGACAATGGTATAGTTATTTGCCTTAGAAGCGGAGATGGTATCTCTCCTTTTCATTCCCAGCCAGCAACTGGTCCTCTCTTCTTCTTCTTCTTTTAGATTTGATTGGCGGTTGGCAACCAGCTTACAGGTGCATTACCACCACTGACTAGATTATCATCACTCTATATCTTTGTATAAGGAGTTCTTAACAACTCCTTATGTGTGAAAAAATTATCCGTCCTTGGATTCCGTCCGAGGTGCAAGTGCGGTATTGACCAGCTCTTGATAGCCTATAGATCATAGGAAATGCTTCTTCTTCTTCTTTTAGATTTGATTGGCGGCTGGCAACCAGCTTACAGCAGCATTACCACCACGTACTTCACTCTATATCATCACTCTATCTGGTCAGTAGCTGTGGTCCTTCTATTATCTTTGCTGTGTTCAATCAAACCTGAACTCTATCTTCAGACATCACTCTTCTTCGTCTCCTTGTACTTTACTCTATATCATCACTTAACTCTATATCATCACTCTACACATCTTAGATGTCGGCCACCCAGGCCCGTCTTCCTCTCATCAGGAGCTGCTACTACCACCAACTTCTTCTTCTTCTTCTTCTTCTTCTCTCGGTTACTGGCAGGTAGCAAACAACTGAAAGGTGCATACCGCCACCTACTGTACGAGTGTGTAACATTATGTCATCTGAGCCCGGCCGCTAAATTCTGATTACCTCCGCCAGGCCAAAGGCCAGGAGGAGGTTATGTTTTTGCCAGGGTTTGTCTGTCTGTCTGTTTGTTTGTCTGTCTGTTTGTCTGTTTGTCTGTTGGTTAGCAAGATAACTCAAAAAGCTTTGGACGGATTTCGATGAAACTTTCAGGTGTTGTTGGAAATGGTACAAGGAAGAACTGATTAAATTTTGGGGATGATCCGGATCACCGTCTGCATACAGGAATTTTTTAAAGGATTCTTTAACATTGTGAGATACGGCCATTTTCAACATGTGTGCAGGGGCAATAGAGGGCGCTGGTCGTCGTGTCTGACGAAGTTTTAGACACAAAAGCATGCGGAACACAGTGGTGGGCAGGGCCTGCCAGAGTGCCTGTGTTTGCGCTACGCTGCAAAAGCTCAGACAGGCAGCTGTCCGGCGCCGGATTATTTGGCAGAAATTCCCCGGGCAGCCATAGGGGCTGCGCAAAAACCAGCTCTCTGCCGGCCAACTTTCCAAATCCTCTTTTTTCCGCGGAGCGCAAACCCAATAAAACCCACGGCACCCATTATCGCACCTTCTTTTGTCCTGCGGCTCCGGAACACAGAGGAATCCCGGCGCCAGTAATGCTGCGCCTGATATGTGTGACTCTAATGCTAAAAGTGACTGCATCAGGGATTTTCGACCTCAAGTCGCACTTTGCTACACAGGGCCACAAAAACTGTGTAGCCAAATTCGATCGATGGATGAACATTTTCAGCCAGTGACAGAACCGACACCTTCCAAATCCAATGCATCACTAGCAGAAGTGAGGTTTTGTCATTTTGTGGCAGAGCACAATCTACCCCCATTGGTGGCAGATCACTTCAGTGATTTGGTGCCAACATTGTTTCCTGACAGCAAGAGCACTCAATTTTTTTGTGCTACTTGGCTTATTATTTTCACATTACCAAAAAGTTATGGCTCAAGATTGTGTCCATATAAGTGTACATTTGAATAAATATGTTTGAAATAGTTCATGTTACAGTTGCTGTTTGTTTAGTTTTTGTTTGTTTGTTTGTTTGTTTTTGCTTCAGTTTTCTTTCATCTGCCGATAAATACAGTTTTTAAGTACTCAGTACAGGTGTGAAAGCCCCCCCCCCCAATAAAGGAGGCATGAGGTCAGTACAGGTGTGAAAGCCCCCCCAATAAGGGAGGCATGAGGTATGCCTTGACAGGTCGCAGCCTGGCACTTTGCAGATGCAGGAGATGGACACAACAGCAACACTTCAGTTTATTACCTCCGCCAAGGAGGTAATGCTTTTACTACTGAACCACTAATCCTATCATTGTGAATCCAATTGCTAGTCATATGTTTTCATGGTCAAGGAATCTGAAAACGTACACACAAACACTGTATGGGGGGGAACTGTGGCGCTTGGCGGAGGTCTGCGCTCTCGAAGTGCTTTTCTAGTTTAATCCTGTGTTATTTAAAAAAGAGAAAAGAGCCCTTCTCGTGATTCTTATTGCCTCTCCATCTCCATCTGTTCCCAGAATCCCAGTTAAATCCCATTCCCTACCGGCCTCTCAAACTTCATTTTCCATTATCTGTCTTTCATTACCTCCGCCAAAGGGGGAGGTTATGTGATCATCGGCGTTGGTTTGTTTGTTTGTTTGTTTGTTTGTCTGTCTGTTTGTTTGTTTGTCTGTTTGTTGGTTAGCAAGATAACTCAAAAAGTTATGGACTGATTTTCATGAAATTTTCACAGATTGTCAGAAATGGGGTATCCTACAGATGATTAGATTTTGGTGGTGATCCAGATCACCGTCTGGATCCAGGAATTTTTTGTTTGTTTGTTAGCAAGATAACTCAAAAAGTTATGCACGGATTTTCATGAAATTTTCACAGATTGTCAGAAATGGGGTATCCTACAGATAATTACATTTTGGTGGTGATCCGGATCACCGTCGAGAAGAAAACCGCCATTACGGAAAATGCCATTTTCGTCAATAACTAATGAACCACTAATCCTATCATTGTGAATCCAATTGCTTGTCATATGTTTTCATGGTCAAGGAATCTGAAAATGTACACACAAACACTGTATGGGGGGAACTGTGGCGCTAAACCGCCATTACGGACAATGCGATTTTCGTGAATAACTACTCAACCACTAACCCTATCATTGTGAATCCAATTGCTAGTCATAGGTTTTCATGGTCAAGGAATCTGAAAACGTACACACAAACACTGTATGGGGGAACTGTGGCGCTTGGCGGAGGTCTGCGCTCTCCGAGTGCTTTTCTAGTTTCCGTATTTGTGACAGTGTAATAAGATGTGCTCGACATTTTCTTTTACTCCACATTCTCTACATTTGTCACTTTCACCTTTCCCCATGGTGAATAAAGTGCCGCTTAAACCTGTGTGAGCCAGTCTGAGTTTTGCCATAATGATGTCTTCCCTCCTTTTGGTTGTTATGAAATTCTTTATTGCAATAGATTTTTGTATTTTGTAATACGATCTATTACAAAATACAAAAAATTTTTTTTGTAGTACGATCTAAGGGCAGTGCGGTGGCGGAGTGGTTAGCACTGCCCCAGCACAGCAACTCACCCTTGGCCGGGGGATCCTGGGTTCGATCCCAGCCCCCGACCAACAGTGATCTGTGTGGAGTTTGCATGTTCTCCCCGTGTCTGCGTGGGTTTACTCCGGGATTTCTCCGGTTTCCTCCCACAACCCAAAAACATGCAAGTTAGGTTAACTGGCATCAAAAACTGGGGATTCTAAATTGTCCATAGGTATGACTGTGAGAGTGAATGGTTGTCTGTCTCTCTGTGTTGGCCCTGCGATGGACTGGCGATCTGTCCAGGGTGTACCCTGCCTCTCGCCCAAAGATGCTGGGATAGGCTCCACCCCCCCCCCCCGACCTGAAAAGGATTAAGCAGAAGAAAAAATGGTAATACGATCTACCTTTATGATCTTCATCCTATCTTTTTTGCCATAGCTCAGTTCCTTTTTTCTTGATTACTGCTTTCCCTTCACCTTTTCCAAGAGACACTGGCATAGTTATCTCTTTTCCAAGAGCACTTTTTGCTAATTTATCTGCACAGTCATTCCCTTTCAACCCTTCATGTGCAGGAACCCAACAAAACTGAATTTCTCCACCACCCCTGTGTACCCTAAATAAACTGTGATATAGCTCAATCACCAAGTCTTTCCTTGTAGATTTTAGTGTCTGTATGGTTTTTAGCACTGCAAGTGAGTCCGTGCACACCACCACCCGGTCCGGTCTGACCTCCTCCACCCACTGTAAAGCAATAATTATTACCACCATCTCTGCTGTAAACACGGATGTATTGTTGGAGAGTCTTTTTGTGATGGTCACTTTAAACTCTGGGATGTATACTCCCAACTCCAACACAGCCCTCTTTATTCTTTGAACCATCGGTATAGAGCTGTAAGAAGTTATAGTAATTGTTCCTGAGGTAAATGCTTGTTTTAACACCAACTTCACTCTTATGCCAATCCTTTTCCCTCATTAGCAGACTAGCGTCTACTTCTATTCCCGGAAACAGCCAAGGGGGAACATTACTCACTGGACTGGTGTTAGCTATATCAATAGTGTGTAGCCCATACATTCTGGTCCTTCTTTCAATTGTCCACCCAAACCCATGTCCCCGGAAATTAGAGTATTCCCAGCAGTCTTGTAGTATTGTTTTTGAAATATTTGCTTTGTCACTTCCTTTCAACTTGACCCAGTATGATAATGCAAGTTTATCTCTTCTCAAATCCATTGGCATTTTTCCTGCTTCTATTAAAACTGGATTGTTCGGTGTTGTTTTGATGGCTCCAATGCACAGGCAAGGCGCTCTATGCTGCATTCTGTCTATTTTTTCCAGAGTCGTCTTTGTTGCTGCTCCATAAATCATGCATCCGTAGTCTATTGTCGATTGCATTAGTGCTCTGTAAATGTCAATTAATGCCTGTTTATCTGCACTCCATTCGTGTCCAGCTAGAGCTTTTATGAGATTGACTTTTTTGCATTTTGCCTCCAGATTTTCAACATGAACTCTCCATGTGTATGCACTATCAAACCACAATCCTAGATATTTAAACTCACTGACTTTCTCTATTGGTTGATTGTAAGCATAGCTTAACTGATCATATCCTGGAGCTGTGTATCCACTATCTTGCAAAGCTCTCTTAAGCTCTGACATTGTGAGCTCGAGGTCTAACACAGTCATGAGTTTATGCTGCCTTTGCTGTCTATGACTCTCACCAAGATGGTCTCCTCTATGCACTGCTGCAAATGCTCTACCTAGGACTTCTGCCTTTTCTTTGTCTGATACAGCCATCTTGTCCCCATCCACTAAAGCTGGAATTTTAACTGATACCCTTTTCCCACTCATTTTTTTAAACATACCCCAGCCATCACCTAGTTCTGTTTTCTTACCAAGGGTGGAACAAAAAAGTTGTGATCGCCAATTGGCATTAAGATTCTGCTTTTACCAGGATTGAGTATCAACATCCATCCATCCATCCATCTTCCACCGCTTTTCCGGAGGTCCGGGTCGCGGAGGCAGCAGTTCAAGCAGAGAAGCCCAGACTTCCCTCTCCCCAGCCACCTGCTCCAGCTCTTCAGAGAGGATACCAAGGCGTTCCCAGACCAGCTGGGAGACATAGTCTCTCCACCGAGTCCTGGGTCTGCCCCGGGGTCTCCTCCCAGTGGGACATGCCCGAAACACCTCAAGTGGGAGGTGTCCAGGAGGCATCCTAACCAGATGCCCATACCACCTCAACTGACTCCTTTCAATGTGGAGGAGCAGCGGTTTTACTCTTGAGCCTCTCCCGGATGACTGAGCTCCTCATCCTATCTCTGAGGGTGAGTCCAGCAATCCTACGGAGAAAGCTCATTTCAGCCGCTTGTATCCGCGATCTTGTTCTTTCAGTCATTACCCAAAGCTCGTGACCATAGGTGAGAGTAGGAATGTAGATTGACTGGTAAATCGACAGCTTTGCCTTAGAACTAAGCTGCCTCTTCACCACAACAGACCAGTACAACATCCGCATCACTGCAGATGCTGCTCTAATCCGTCTGTCAATCTCTCGCTCCATTTTCCCCTCACTCATGAATAAGACCCCAAGATACTTAAACTCCTCCACTTGGGGCAGGAGCGATGTCCCCAGCCCAGAGAGGACAATCCACCTTTTTCCGGCTGAGGACCATGGACTCGGACTTGGAGGTGCTGATTCTATCTGCTATTAAGTTTTCACTAGTCAGATTCTTCCTCAGCTCTCTGAATGCCTTGTTTCGCACTTTTATTGCAATACTACATTCGTCATTCCACCAGGGTACAACCTTCTCCTTGTTGTTTTCTTAGGTATACTTGCTATTGCAGCATTCAGAATATGATTGGTTACCTGACTTGAACACTCTTCTATGCCACCTTCTAATGTTACCAAATGACACGATTGAACACAGTATTGCCTAAATTTTCCCCAATCTGCCTTGTCAAAACACCATCTTGTAAAACATCTTTCCTCTTGTATACATACTTCAGTTTTAATGACTAAGTATTGGGAAGTAATCACTTCCTATAGTTGTCCTGTTCATAACCGTCCATTCACAGGTGCTCACTAAAGAATCAGATACCAGAGTCAGGTCAATACATGATAATGTGCCCCTATGCACATCCACCCTGGTACTTTCACCACTGTTTAGACAAATTAACAATCTTTCCTCTAACATCTCTTCCACAACATTTCCATTGTTATCTGTATGTGTGCTTCCCCACAAGCTATTATGGGCATTAAAGTCTCCACACCATACCTCTTTCATATGCCCTTCCCCTGCCATAACACTGAAAATATCTACTGTTAACTTCCTACATGGGTTGTAATAATTAATCAGCTTAATATTTCCTTGTCCATTTGGCCTACATATTTCAATAATATTACACTCTATATCCTCAGGGGAGGGAATCACCCTATACGCCAGGCCATCTTAAATTAAAGTGGCACATCCTCCTCTATTTACAGTGTTAATTCTAAACTATCTGATTGAACTGTATCCTGGAATAACAAAATCTAAGTGAGGTTGAAGCCATGTCTCCTGTACACACACTACCTGTGGAACAACTTCTAGTTCATAAAGATACTTCATGAGTTCTTTTCCGTTTGCTATAAGACTCCTTGCATTCCACTGTAGTATGTGTAGTACCATAATTAAGGTCTTGTTTCAGCATGTGCAGTCTCCCCAGTTTCAGCTTTCAATAAAGCATGAATCTGGTCAGCTGTGATATCTTTCACATCTAGGAGGCTTCCTGCTGCTTCCACAATGGTTTGGATTCTTTCACTTTTCTTCTTTAGCTGTGCAGCAACATTCATGGTGTGGCAGATAAAAGCTATAAAGTTTGTCCTCTTAACTATCAATGTGTCATCATCCATTTTGCATTTGTGAACACAAACATTCCTTGCAGCTGTATGATCCTGTTCTTGCGTGGGACCCGTTGATTGCTGGGCTTCTATTTGAACTGAACTTCTTTGAGGAAGGCCTGCTGTGTTTCTGACTATTCCTGCCTCTCTGTCTTTTGAGCTTCCCCATACGAGATTTTCTTAGTTATTCTGATTTCCTGGCTTGTCTAGCTTCTGAACAACACATCCTCCATATGCAGCACTGTGCTCACCCCCCGCAGTTGCAACACTTCACTTTGGCGTCCTTGTCACATTTACCATATTCATGCTCCCCTCCACATCTAGCACATCTTAGCTTTCCCTTACATTGCTGAGCAGTGTGACCCGTCTTTGACATTTGTAGCACCTCAGTGGCTTTGGGACGTATTCTCTGACACTGAAATACATGCATCCTATTAGGACTGATTTAGGGAGTGTTTCCTCAAACTGAATTATGACAGACTGTGTGTCCTTCAGCAAACCTTCTTTTTTACTCTGTAGCCTTTTCACATCCTTCACCTTTCCTCCTTGGATCTCGTTTTTCACTTCTTCCATAGACATGCACAAAGGGACACCTGATATAACTCCCCTCAAGTTAGCTGTCACGCCAGGAACATGCGCCTTCATTTGTTCTCCGTTTAGACATGTCATTGTCAGTATTTTATGTTGCTGTTGTTTACTTGTGGCATGAATTAACAACCGGTTATTCTTCAAGAACTTTGCAAACTTAACTCTCCCAATTTCTTTCTCAATTGCTTTTGTTAGCTTAACAGGGTGATAGTGCCCCCACCCTGATTGAACTAAATGACAACCTTCCAGTCATTCCCTACATCCTCAAACTGCCATCCATTTTGGCCAGTTCGTGTTTTCTTCACATTGTTACTTCTTCCCGTATCACTCTCATATGACCCGCTTCTAGGTCTTGTTGCTCCCCTAGCTGCTCTTTTCCGGCCCCCAGGCCTGGATAGTGTCCAGCCTACCTCATCTTTATCGTACCCGTCAGAGCTAGATGCCATAATGTTACAGACAGCGTACAGTTTTTGCTATCTGCCACAAACAAATCAATCCTACCGCCAGCTGAACACAGATGTAAATGCGGTCCCAATCTTTTTCTTCTTCTCTTTGACGCCTTCCAGTCCTCCAAGGCTCTCCCTGAGTCTTCTGTTACATTGACCACTGCCACTGCCACTGCCACCAACTATTCCTTTGAAGATTATATGATGTCATAGACATCCCAATGGGATATCATAGACATCCCATATGTCTTACAATCCTATATGATGTCATAGACATCCCATATGATGTCATAGACAGACTTTCAAATGCCCGAATCCTTTGATGTTCTGATGATGCAACACCCCCCTCTGAGGCAGACCCATCACAGGTTGATCAAGCCCAGGTCTGTGACTGGTTGGGCTCCAGGCTGGAGACTGCAGGAGGGTCCATGTCAAGCTGAGCCTCATCAGCAGTGCTGATACACTGAGGACTGTGGGGGTTCTCCTGCCTCTGGGCTTCACTCAACTGACTTGGCCTACTTCTGAAGGTCTATGTGAGGCCTCTTGTTGAGCTCGCCAAAGTATTTTTCTGCCCTGGTGGATTTTAGGGCCCCTCTCTGTTGTTTGCGTTGACCAGCCACATACGCAGCTCTGCAGCTTTGTCCTGCCAGTGTTAACGGTTCATCAGTTGTGGTGCTGGTTGTTGTCAGTTCTATTCCAGAGTTTCTAATCAGACTGTAAAATTTCAAGTTTCAACATATTACTGTTTTTGCTCCCCATACACTTATAGCTGAGAAAAATAAGAAGAGGAAAAAGAATAAGAATCAGAATAAAAAAAATAATAGATTTCCCGCAGCACAGCTGCTTGGAACCCTAAGAAGAAAAAAAAGTCATATGCTAAATCAACTTCGGTCAAATTGGTAAAATAATCTGAGTTAGGTCTGGGCGATATAGTTCAAAAAATGTATTTTGATATAATTTCTCCATATCGCGATACACAATACATATCGCAATATGTATTTTAGGTGTACTGAATGTTCTTTAAAATTTGGTTTGACTTACATTTTTATTAGAATTTTTTTTAGACTGTATATATACAGTATATATATATATACAGTGGGGCAAAAAAGTATTTAGTCAGCCACCAATTGTGCAAGTTCTCCCACTTAAAAGATGAGAGACGTCTCCAATTTTCATCATAGGTATACCTCAACTAAGAGACAAAATGAGAAAAAAAAAATCCAGAAAATCACATTGAAGGATTTTTAATGAATTAATTGGTAAATTCCTCAGTAAAATAAGTATTTGGTCACCTACAAACAAGCAAGATTTCTGGCTCTCACAGACCTGTAACTTCTTCTTTAAGAGGCTCCTCTGTCCTGCACTCATTACCTGTATTAATGGCACCTGTTTGAACTCTTTATCAGTATAAAAGACACCTGTCCACAACCTCAAACAGTCAGACTCCAAAATCCACTATGGCCAAGACCAAAGAGCTGTCAAAGGACACCAGAAACAAAATTGTAGTCCTGCACCAGGCTGGGAAGACTGAATCTGCAATAGGTAAGCAGCTTGGTGTGAAGAAATCAACTGTGGGAGCAATTATTAGAAAATGGAAGACATACAAGACCACTGATAATTTCCCTCCATCTGGGGCTCCATGCAAGATCTCACCCCGTGGGGTCAAAATTATCACGAGAACGGTGAGCAAAAATCCCAGAACCACATGGGGGGACCTAGTGAATGACCTGCAGAGAGCTGGGACCAAAGTAACAAAGGCTACATCAGAAACACACTATGCCGCCAGGGACTCAAATCCTGCAGTGCCAGACGTGTCCCCCTGCTTAAGCCAGTACATGTCCAGGACCGTCTGAAGTTTGCTAGAGAGCATTTGGATGATCCAGAAGAGGATTGGGAGAATGTCATATGGTCAGATGAAACCAAAATAGAACTTTTTGGTAAAAACTCAACTTGTCGTGTTTGGAGGAGAAAGAACACCATACCTACTGTGAAGCATGGGAGTGGAAACATCATACTTTAGGGCTGTTTTTCTGCAAAGGGACCAGGACGACTGATCCGTGTAAAGGAAAGAATGAATGGGGCCATGTATCGTGAGATTTTGAGTGAAAACCTCCTTCCACCAGCAAGGGCATTGAAGATGAAACATGGCTGGGTCTTTCAGCATGACAATGATCTCAAACACACCGCCCGGGCAACGAAGGAGTGGCTTCGTAAGAAGCATTTCAAGGTCCTGGAGTGGCCTAGCCAGTCTCCAGATCTCAACGCCATAGAAAATCTTTTGAGGGAGTTGAAAGTCTGTGTTGTCCAGCGACAGCCCCAAAACATCATTGCTCTAGAGGAGATCTGCATGGAGGAATGGGCCAAAATACCAGCAACAGTGTATGAAAACCTTGTGAAAACTTACAGAAAACGTTTGACCTCTGTCATTGCCAACAAAGGGTATATAACAAAGTATTGAGATGAACTTTTGTTATTGACCAAATACTTATTTTACCGAGGAATTTACCAATTAATTCATTAAAAATCCTTCAATGTGATTTTCTGGATTTTTTTTTTTCTCATTTTGTCTCTCATAGTTGAGGTATACCTATGATGAAAATTGGAGGCCTCTCTCACCTTTTAAGTGGGAGAACTTGCACAATTGGTGGCTGACTAAATACTTTTTTACCCCACTGTATATATATATATATATATATATATATATATATATATATACAGTATATCTCTCTCTCTATATATATATAGATAGATAGATAGATAGATAGATAGATAGATAGATAGATTCATAGATTCATTCATTTCACTTATGACAAAGCTGAATAATAAAATAAAATGAAAACTTCTGTCGGAGAAAATTCTTCACAACAATATGAAACAGAGCAAAGTGTCTTTTTTCCCTTGTTTAACAGAACTCACATTATCAAGTAATCAAGTTTATCCACACAGGCAGAAATGTTTCAGTTTACCACACACAGTTAATTCTTGGCGGTCAAATAAGTGAGAGGGGTATAATTTGTCACTTATTTTATGGTTTTTTTTATGTGGCTACATTGCATCAGTTCTTTATTTGGCAAACCACTCATTCTTATTTTGTAGGGTTGCAAGACCGGATAGGAGCTTTTGAAAGTTCGTTCGCTAAGTGAACATGATTTTACACCTGCAGTTCAGACTTGAAATGTTTATCCTTTCCTGGCTCTTCACTGCTCACTGCAGGGGGTGGGGCAGCCACGCTGAGCTCCCGCTTTCATGTATCACGGGCAGTGTACTGAATATATGGTACAACAAATATATATTTGACCATAGGTGATGGTTGGAATGTAGATTGACCAGTAAATCAACAGTTTTGCTTTAGAGCTCAGCTCCCTCTTCACTACGACAGACCAGTACAACGTCTGCATCACTGCACACGCTGCTCCGATTCTTCTGACAATCTCCCGCTCCATTTTCCCATCACTCGTGAACAGGACCTTGGGATATTTGAACTGACTGAATTTGGACCTTGTCCTGCAGTTATCTGCAAACAGCAGAGACAGCACTGAGGGAGTCCAGCTTTCACTGGGAATGAGTTTGACTGATTGTTGGCAATACGAACAAAATTCTCACAATGGTTGTATAGAGAAAGGATAGCTCATAGCAATGACCCCAATACTCCATACTCCCGAAGCACCCTACACAAGAAACCACAAGGAACGTGGTCGAATGCTTTCTCCAAGGCAACAAAACATCTGTAGATTGATTGGGAAAATTCCCACGAACCTTCAAGGATTCTTGAGAGGGTGAAGAGTTGGTCCAATGTGCCATGGCCAGGATGAAAACCATATTGTTCCTCCTGAATCCGAGGCTTGACCAGTGGCCAGCCTCTCCTCTCCAGTACCTTGACATAGACCTTTAAGGGGAGGCTGACCACTTTGGCAACCTCAGCCCCTGTGATGGACAAGTTGTCCCCCTCATCCTTAAGCTCTGCTTCTTCTACATTGTCGTTCATTGTGATCGACGAAGACGACTTTCACCGTCACTTGTGAGTCCACATATGGCTTATTAAGCCAATGTGGGCACGAAAGAACCTTTTACAAACTGGGCAGAAGATGCCGGGGGAGCCAGCGTGGGATGTGCTCTCGTGAGCCTTTCTTGCCACCCTCTTTTGAACGGCTGCAGTGGTTCTGTTGAGTTCAGAGGTTTTTGTGCCGTTGGATACCGCTAGATGCCATGATGAGTGCTCTGTGGCAAGCTGCTCCCACGAGTCAGGATTTATGCCAAAAGATTTGAGGGAAACTTTCAAGGTGTCTTTGAAGTGCTTCTTTTGACCACCTTGGGACCGCTTTCCTGCCTGCAGCTCACCATAAAACAGCCTCTTTGGAAGTCAGTAGTCCTGCATGCGAACAAGATGGCCAGCCCAGCACAGCTAGGACTGCATCAGGATGGTGTATATACTAGGAAGACCGGCTCGTGCCAGAACCTCCATGTTTGGGATCTTGTCCTGCCACTTGATCTTGAGCACTTTCCTTAAACACATCGTGTGAAAATGGTTAAGCTTCCTTGTATGGCATCAGTATACAGTCCATGTTTCACACACATACAGTAGTGTAGGCAGAACGATAGCGTTGTACACTTTCAGCTTTGTAGGTAAGGTGATTCCCCTTTTATCCCATACGTTGGTACGGAATCTGCCAAAGGCTGCACTTGCTTTTCCTGACCTAGTGTTCACTTTGATGTCAATATTTACATTGCGAGACAGTATACTTCCAAGGTAGGTAAACCTATCTACCACTTTGAGTCTCTCATCTTTGATCGTAATAGTTGGCTCGATGTAGGGCTCATTTGGGGCAGCCTGGTGTTTTACTTAGGTCTTCTGTGCATTGACGGTCAGGCCAAAGTTGGTACAGGCGATTGAAAACTTGTCAACACTTTGCTGCATGTCTGCGGCAGTACTCGCGTTCAGTGCACAGTCATCGACAAAGAGGAACTCTTGAATAGTATCCGATGGCACTTTGGTCTTTGCTTGGAGCCTCCTCAGGTTGAACAGCCCTCCACTGAAGCGAAAGTTGAAATCAATACCAACGTTATCATCACGATATGCATCATACAGCACTGCAGCAAACACCATACTGAACAGTGTTGGTACCAAGACACATCCCTGTTTGACCCCATTTGAGACAGGGAAGGGCATTGAGGTGTCGCCTCTGTCCTGAACACGTGCCTGCATGCCATCACAGAACTGACGAACTAGGGAAATGAACTTATGAGGGCAGCCAAATTTGGCCATGATTTTCCAAAGGTCTTCCCTGACCACAGAGTCAAAAGCCTTTGCTAGGTCAACGTACGTCGAGTACAGGGCACGGTTTTACTCCTGGCATTTCTCCTGCAGCTGTCTTGCTGCAAATACCATGACAATGGTGCCATGTCCTTTTCAGAAGCCGCACTGGCTCTCAGGCAAAAGATTTTCCTGCTCAAGGTGATACGTGAGGCGATTAAGCATTATTTTTACAAGAATCTTGCCGGCAATGACAAGCAAGGAGATACCACAGTGCAAATCTGATGGTTTCCCTTCTTTTTGTATAGGTGGATAATGGAGGCATCTTTGAAATCCTGTGGAACCCGCTCCCGTTCCCATATAAGCAGGAACAGCTGGAGAAGCTTTCTCGCAAGGGTTGTAGCACCTTCCTTAAAGATTTCATCCTGAATAGCATTGGAATCGGCCACCTTGCCACTGGAGAGCTGAGAAATAGCCTTCACAGTCTCTTTGAAAGCCGTAGATGATCCAAGGTTACATTTGTGGGAACTTGTGGAAGATGTTCAGTAGCATTATTGTTGATGTATGAGGGACAGTTAAAGACGCTACTGAAGTGTTCCATCAAGCGCTTGATGATTTCAGCTTCTTCTATGGAAGGCATGTCAGTGGGTTTGAGGAGATCCTCCAAGTATTCCTTCCTCTGTTTCCCAATCCGAAGGTGCAGGGAAACAACCCCTTCATCCACTGAGGAGAACCCTAACATAGAGGAGGCCAGATGGGGAGATATGAGAATACCCACCCCTAGACTCGTTGCCTCTCACCCAGGACAACTCCAGAAAAGGCCAAGGTCCAGCCCCTCTCCAGGAGACTACAGTGGTGTGAAAAAGTGTTTGCCCCCTTCCTGATTTCATTTTTTTGTATGTTTGTCACACTTAAATTTTTCATATCATCAAGCAAATTTAAATATTTGACAAAGATAACACAAGTAAACACAAAATGCAGTTTTTAAATGGAGGTGTTTATTATTAAGGGGAAAAAAATCCAAACTGACATGGCCCTGTGTGAAAAAGTGATTGCTCCCTAAACCCAATAACTGGTTGGGCCACCCTTAGCAGCAACAACTGCAATCAAACATTTGCAATAACTTGCAATGAGTCTTTTACAGTGCTGTGGAGGAATTTTGTCCCACTCATCTTTGCAGAATTGTTGTAATTCAGCCACACTGGAGGGGTTTTTGAGCATGAACCACCATCTTTTAGGTCATGCCACAGCATCTCAGTCGGATTCAGGTCAGGACTTTGACTAGGCCACTCCAAAGTTGTCATTTTGTTTTTCTTAAGCCATTCAGAGGTGGTCTTGCTGGTGTGTTTTGGATCATTGTCCTGCTGCAGAACCTAAGTGTGCTTCAGCTTGAGGTCATGAACAGATGGCTGGACATTCTCCTTCAGGATTTTTTGGTAGACAGCAGAATTCATGGTTCCATTTACCACAGCAAGTCTTCCAGGTCCTGAAGCAGCAAAACAGCCCCAGACCATCACACTACCACCACCATATTTTACTATTGGTATGATGTTCCTTTTCTGAAATGCTGTATTACTTTTATGCCAGATGTAATGGGACACACACCTTCCAAAAAGTTCAACTTTTGTCTCGTCTGTCCATTTTCCCAAAAGTCTTGGGGATCATCAAGTTTTTTTCTGGCAAAACTGAGATGAGCCTTTATATTCTTTTTGCTTAGCAGTAGTTTTCGTCTTGGAACTCTGCCATGCAGGAAATTTTTGCCCAGTCTCTTTTTTATGGTGGAGTCATGAACACTGACCTTAACTGAGGCAAGTGAGGCCTGCAGTTCTTTGGATGTTGTGGGTTCTTTTGTGACCTTTTGGATGAGTCGTTGCTGTGCTTTTGG
This sequence comes from Pholidichthys leucotaenia, assembly GCA_020510985.1. Classification (NCBI taxonomy): domain Eukaryota; kingdom Metazoa; phylum Chordata; class Actinopteri; order Cichliformes; family Pholidichthyidae; genus Pholidichthys; species Pholidichthys leucotaenia. The sequence continues at coordinate 381,766,258 of CM035837.1, read as the reverse complement.
GGTAATTTTGGTCAGCTGGTCACTTCTGGGAAGGTTCACCACTGTTCCATGTTTGTGCCATTTGTGGATTTTGGCTCTCACTGTGGTTCGCTGGAGTCCCAAAGCTTTAGAAATGGCTTATAACCTTTTCCAGACTGATAGATCTCAATTACTTTGTTAGTCATTTGTTCCTGAATTTCTTTGGATCACAGTATGATGTCTAGCATTTGAGGATCTTTTGGTCTACTTCACTTTGTGAGGCAGGTCCTATTTAAGTGATTTCTTGATTGAGAACAGGTGTGGCAGTAATCAGGCCTGGGTGTGGCTAGAGAAATTGAACTCAGCTTTCCAAAGATGTGATAAACCACAGTTAATTTACAGTGGGACAAAAAAGTATTTAGTCAGCCACCAATTGTGCAAGTTCTCCCACTTAAAGGATGAGAGAGGTCTCCAATTTCCATCATAGGTATACCTCAACTATGAGAGACAAAATGAGAAAAAAAAAATCCAGAAAATCACATTGAAGGATTTTTAATGAATTAATTGGTAAATTCCTCGGTAAAATAAGTATTTGGTCACCTACAAACAAGCAAGATTTCTGGCTCTCACAGACCTGTAACAACTTCTTTAAGAGGCTCCTCTGTCCTCCACTCGTTACCTGTATTAATGGCACATGTTTGAACTTGTTATCAGTATAAAAGACACCTGTCCACAACCTCAAACAGTCAGACTCCAAACTCCACTATGGCCAAGACCAAAGAGCTGTCAAAGGACACCAGAAACAAAATTGCAGACCTGCACCAGGCTGGGAAGACTGAATCTGCAATAGGTAAGCAGCTTGGTGCGAAGAAATCAACTGTGGGAGCAATTATTAGAAAATGGAAGACGTACAAGACCACTGATAATCTCCCTCCATCTGGGGCTCCACGTAAGATCTAACCCCGTGGGGTCAAAATGATCACGAGAACGGTGAGCAAAAATCCCAGAACCACATGGGGGGACCTAGTCAATGACCTGCAGAGAGCTGGGACCAAAGTAACAAAGGCTACCATCAGTAACACACTACGCCGCCAGGGACTCAAATCCTGCAGTGCCAGACGTGTCCCCCTGCTTAAGCCAGTACATGTCCAGGCCCGTCTGAAGTTTGCTAGAGAGCATTTGGATGATCCAGAAGAGGACTGGGAGAATGTCATATAGTCAGATGAAACCAAAATAGAACTTTTTGGTAAAAACTCAACTTGTCGTGTTTGGAGGAGAAAGAATGCTGAGTTGCATCCAAAGAACACCATACCTACTGTGAAGCATGGGGGTGGAAACATCATGCTTTGGGGCTGTTTTTCTGCAAAGGGACCAGGACGACTGATCCGTGTAAAGGAAAGAATGAATGGGGCCATGTATCGTGAGATTTTGAGTGAAAACCTCCTTCCATCAGCAAGAGCATTGAAGATGAAACTTGGCTGGGTCTTTCAGCATGACAATGATCTCAAACACACCGCCCGGGCAACGAAGGAGTAGCTTCGTAAGAAGCATTTCAAGGCCCTGGAGTTGCCTAGCCAGTCTCCAGATCTCAACCCCATAGAAAATCTTTTGAGGGAGTTGAAAGTCCGTGTTGCCCAGCGACAGCCCCAAAACATCACTGTTTTAGAGGAGATCTGCATGGAGGAATGGGCCGAAATACCAGCAACAGTGTGTGAAAACCTTGTGAAGACTTACAGAAAATGTTTGACCTCTGTCATTGCCAACAAAGGGTATATAACAAAGTATTGAGATGAACTATTGTTATTGACCAAATGCTTATTTTACCGAGGAATTTACCAATTAATTCATTAAAAATCCTTCAATGTGATTTTCTGGATTTTTTTTTCTCATTTTGTCTCTCATAGTTGAGGTATACCTATGATGAAAATTGGAGACCTCTCTCATCTTTTAAGTGGGAGAACTTGCACAATTGGTGGCTGACTAAATACTTTTTTGCCCCACTGTATGTTTTAACGAGGGGCAATCACTTTTTCACACAGGGCCATATAGGTTTGATTTTTTTTACCCTTAATAATAAACACCTTCATTTAAAAACTGCCTTTTGTGTTTACTTGTGTTATCTATGTCTAATATTTAAATTTGTTTGATGATCTGAAACATTTAAGTGTGACAAACATACAAAAAAATGAGAAATCAGGAAGGGGGCAAACACTTTTTCACACCACTGTAGTTCCAGAACCCACGCTGTGCTGGTTCCAGAACCCAAGTTGTGCTGGAGGTGAGCCCGACTATATCAAGCCGATAGGGGTGTTGGAAAAAAATTGATTCACATAAGAATCTAGATTCTCATTTTACATGATCCAGAATCGATTCACAAAAATTAAGAATTGATTTATTATTATTATTATTATTGTATTTTTTGTGGTGGTGCTGGGGTCCCGTCACGTGACATGTATTGCCGCTTCATGATACACAATTACACACTGACGCTGCTGACGCAGAAGAACCACACAGAGTAGCTTACTAAGCTAGCAGCTGGATGAAACAGTTGGTTAAAGAAATAATGGAGCAGCAAAAAATTTGTGACAGGTCCATCTGCAGCTCACAGACTCCGTCAAGTTATGCCCCTTCAACTAGTTACGCTCCCTCAGCAAGTTATGCCCCCACGTTATGTCACTCCACAAAATGGCTGGCCGTAGCTGACCGTGCAAATATGGCTGAGCCAGCACTGAGCTGATCATACACAAATTCAGGTGTTGTAGCCTTGTAGATGGGCTGACAGTATTCACATATTTCGAAGGACGAATGTAAAAGAATCTAAAAATGAGAACGTTTAATCCATAGACGGTAAAAAAAAAGTTCATGGTCTAGTCTTTGGATGACGTTTGTTTGCGTGACCACGTGCTACCCTGTTGCCCAGCAACAGTGACAGCCGCAGTTGACTTTTTTTCCTAACATTTTTTGACAGCGATGGAAGCAATGTTCTTTTCATTGAATAAAACCCAAATCTTGTTATTGACTAAAAGTAGACAAAAAGGATTGATAATGAACAGACTAAAATAAAACTATAAGAATAAAATATCACAATAAATCTGGACTCAAATTAGGTGTCAGATGTAAAACGCATAAATGGTCATTTTAGTTTAATTTCTAGCTTTAATGGATCAAAAAATAGATATAGTTTTAGTTGACGAAATTGACACTGGATGGAAGTTTATTTTTGTTTGTTTGTTTTAAATTATTGCATTTACTTTACCTTTTACTGGAAAAGCATCACCAGGAAAAGGACCATCGCCAGATAATCACCCAGAGTTGAAAGAAGTGGAAAAAAGTTGTAAGTCCTCCAGGTGAACAACGCACACTGCACCACTTTAACAAACTCCCAGCAAATTTGGAAGGCAAAAAAAAAAAAAAATCATGAAAACTTGTAATAACACTTTATTTTGTTTTATAACTTTAATTTGTTTTTTAAGTTTCCGATGAATTTAGATACTTAAGTTTATGTTTGTGCAGGTTTAAAATTAATGCTACATATCTTATGCATCAATTGCATTCAGTTCTTATTGAATTTGCTAATTGCATTAAGTTACTGTATAGGTAACTGTACATTGACTGCATACAGTCAGGTAGCACTACTATTTAAATGGATGTTCAACGTATTTGTGATAGAATTTACTTTTGTTTTTTAATGAATAGCCTATATTTCTAGAATGCCGGAGGACAGGTTCAGGTTCAGGTTCCTTTATTTGTACCCGTAGGTAGATTTGTTTTGCAGTCAGGTGACATCCATATTTACAAACCACAATTACATTCAACATGAACACAAACACAGGCACACATGAAGCTGACTGTAAACATGATAAAAGTACTCAAGGCTCCACCAATCAGGACATAAGACAAAGAGATAAGAGAAAAAAACAATGAGATAAGAGAGAAGGGTCATATTAAAAAGTTAAAGACTAGTCAAAGAGGTTAAAAACTCAAAAGTCTAAAACCCAATAAAAGATTTAGAACCCAAATAAAAAACCTACAGAAATAAGTAAATATAAAATAAAATTAATAAATAGGTAACTAAATTATGTGCAATATATTGTTACATTTTGTTCAATTCTTTGACAGCAGCAGGAACAAAGCTGTTTTTGTAGTGCTGGGTTTTACTTTTTGGGACAGCAAACCTCCGTCTTGAGGGAAGAAGCTGAAAGTTGCAGTGCAAAGGGTGGGAGTCATCATTTAAAATGGAGGTAGCCATCCTCTGTGCCTGTCTGGTGTACAGGGATGTCAGGCTCAGCTGTGACTCACCAAGCAAACGACGACCAAACCTACACACTGTGGAAAAGCTGTTAGGAGTTGTGATATGATGAAAAGGAAAATTTATTTCATTTGTTTACAATTTCATTTCTGAAACTCACAAGTTTTCAAGAAATAAAAAAGCAGTTACTAACCTAAACCTGTTTTTTTCATTTAACAGTATTTTATTGCAAATCAATTGATGTAATTTAAAAAAAAACACACACAAAAAAACAAAACAACAAAACATCAACACACTGTACTCTGCTTTCAAGCTTATCTCAGCATTTTTTTGCAGTGCAGTGGACTTTTTTTCCCTGAGATTAGTGGAATTTTGTACTGAACTGAGAGTCAAATGTGAACCGAAAATCATTTTGAATTGAAAACCGATTCTGAAGTGAATCACGACCCCAAAAATCGGAATCGAATCGTGTGACTTCTGAAGATTCACAGCCTTACACGCCGGTATCTCTCAAGCTCATGCACAAGCTCAAGCACCTTCACCACCAGAGAGGTGACGTCACGTTCCACATTCCAAAAGCCAGTTTAGTAAGCTGGGGATCGGACCACCAAGGTCTCCACCTTTGACTGTCACCCAGTTTGTATACAGTGTCGCTGGACCCCCATGTCCCCTCTGCAGGTGGTGAGCCCACTGGACGGCTGACTCATGTGGCTCTTTCGGGCTGAGCCCGACTCGGTCCCATAAGCAGAAACCCAGCCACCAGGCACTTGCCGTCGAGCGCCTCGCCCAGGCCTGGCTCCAGAGCAAAGCCCCGGTAGCCCCATACCAGGTGGTGTACACTGAGCAGCATGGTGGTGCAGTGGTTAACACTGTTGCCTAACAGTTAGAAGGTTCTAGGTTCAAATCCCCAGGCTAGCAGGGGTGGGAAAATTTCTGCGTGAAGTTTGTATGTTCTCCCTGTGCTGCATGGATTTACTCCAGGAGCTTTGGTTTCCTCCCATAACCTAAAGACATGCATGTTAGGTTAATTAGTCGTTCTAAATTGTCCCTAGGTATCTGTCTCTTATAGGCCCTTAGAACAGAATAGGCTTTATTGTCATTGTACAGCACAATGAAATTGTGGTTGCTCCACCAGACTACTGCACAATAAAGTAAATGAGAAGAATTTGAAAATAAAACAGTTACAGGACACACAGTTAACCATTTGACTGAAGTAAAAATAACAAATGGCCCATAGATACTGTAGTGGCTTCACGGATGGAACTATGTACATAAGAGTGTGGAATGCAGAACACATAACAGAGTAAAATGGGCCAAGGATTATGGAAAATATGTACAGTAGATGGTTAGTACTAGTGAAGTGCTTTGAGTGGTCTTTGAGACTAGAAAAATGGTAAATGGCATTCACTTACATAGCGCTTTTTCTCATCTCAGGATGACCAAAGTGCTTTACAGATCTTGCTATCCACCCATTCACATACTGATGGCGAAGGAGCTGCTATGCACCAGCGCTGGCCTGACCCACCAGGAGCAACTGGGGATTCAGTGTCTTGCTCAAGGACATGCAGACTGCAGACAGAGCGGGAATCAAACCATTGATCCTCCGATCAGTAGTCGGCCACAGTACACTTGTGCCACAACCTCAAAAAACGCTATATAAGTACAGGTCCTTATCCCTTAACCCTTAATTGAACATTCATCATGAGAGTCTATGCCTGGCCCTGTACACAGGACCTGATTGTCTTGGGAGATCCTACCAAAGGCGAATTTCCCCAACATAGCTCCTGGAATCACAAGGGCTCACCCCCCCCCCCCCCCCCCAACCACGATAAGGTGGTGATCCATTAGGGAGTATCGTATGTTGTGTCACTTTTTAATATGACCTTATGCAAACTGTATAGACTGACACATATTGCTGTCGCAGATGGAATGTGTATGTCAAAGTGACTGGAACACACTGTTCTAAACTTTTGGAAACTTGTGTTTAAATGACAAGGAATCGTCACCATAGGAAAATGAACTTTTTTTGTTTTATTACACATTCATTCTTTATCTTTAAAGTGACCTGTTTCTCTTTATATAATTATTTCTATCTAGTTTTACACTTACAAGATGAGGCAGTTCAAAATTAATAGTGTGGGGGACCCATGCTGCAGAGTTCAGTAGTTTTCCTCTCAGACTGAGAGAGCATGGAGATCAAAGGGCTGGGGAGTAAGGGGAATTGTCTTGGGAGAGTGACACGCCAAAAACATCCAAGTTATGTTAATTGGCATCAAACTGGGGATTCTAAATTGTCCTTAGGTATGGCTGTGAGAGTGAATGGTTGTTTGTCTCTCTGTGCTGGCCCTGTGATGGACTGGCGATCTGTCCAGGGTGTACCCTGCCTCTCGCCCAAAGATTCTGGGATAGGCTCCAGCCCCCCCGCAACCCGAAAAGGATTAAGCGGAAGAAGATGAATGAATGAATGAGTGAATGGTGAATGCAGGGCCTTAGGTAGCAGGGAGGTGTGAGTTTTGGGATATAAAAGAGAGAGTCCCTGCTACACATGTTGAATGTTCTGATTCTGGAAGATGTGAGAGTGAAATAAAGTCTGTCTGCTCGGAAAGTTCGGTCTGGTTATTTCATCTCCACAATAGTAATGGAGATGAAATAACCACTCCACTCCACTCCACTCCTGACCATTGGTGACCCTTCTGTGTGGAGTTTGCATGTTCTCCCCATGTCTGCATGGGTTTCCTCCTGGTACTCCAGTTTCCTCCCACAGGCCAAAGACATGCAGGTTAGGTTAATTGGAATCAACTGGGGATTCTAAATTGTCCTTAGGTATGACTGTGAGAGTGAATGGTTGTCTGTCTCTCTGTGTTGGCCCTGCAATGGACTGGCGATCTGTCCAGGGTGTACCCTGCCTCTCGCCCAAAGATACTTGGATGGGCTCCAGCCCCCCATTACCCGAAAAGGCTTAAGCATTAGAAGATGGATGGATGGATATCTACTTTTTGCGATAAATTTGTTACCTTTTTTCAACACTAACACAAATTTGGAACTTTTTTCTTTTAAATCTGTAACTTCTTTTCTCATAATTTAAAAAAAAAGGTTGTGCTTTTGAAAGTTTGTGTGTGGCTTATTCAGTTTCACTGTATAAATTATCCTTGCCTTATTTAAAGGGATGTGGATGGGAGGATGGCAGCTATCTCAGCTGTATTTATCATGCCTCGGTGAAACAGAGGCAAACAGTAATCGGTTAGTGCATCTGTTTGGGGCTGTGCTGTCTGTCTGTCTGTCTGTCTGCTTCTCTGTTTCAGCTCACCCGGTCAAAATTAAGTGGAACTAAAGGCTTATATCATTGTATTGTGGTGACCCACCACAATCTACATGGACATTCAATCTTCACCCTCAGCTAGGGCATGAAGCAGAATAATTTGCATACGGACAGAGAGCCCCTAGGGGGACAATCAGAACAATGACTATTGTTATACATCCCTGGATTAAAGAGAGGAAGTCCGGCGCCAGTTAATCACGCGATTGATATGTATTGACTGATATGTATATCAATATGCAAATTGTTCTGCTTCCTGCCATAGCTGAGTGTGAAGATTGAATGTCCATGTAGATTGTGGTGGGTCACCACAGGGCTCCCCCCCCAGAGCACTCAGCAGGGGTTGTGACCCCCCCCCCCCCCCCGGTTTGGGCTCCAGCTCCGGTAGAACTGTCGGAGGACATGTCAGTCCGTGGGGGGATGGGGGAGGGGTGGAAAAAACAGTGTGCTCCGCTCCGAGTTCCAGTACGTTGAACGGCTGTGGATCGTGGGCGCACGGGCCGGTGTGTTTCGTGTGTAATGGAACAAGATGGCGATCGGCCAGCTTAGGGAGTGATGTGCGGGAAAAGCTCTGTGCAGGAGGAGGGGGAGGGGGTTGGAGTAAGCGAGTGCCAGCCCGGGACGTCAAAGGTGTCTGGGCCACGCAAAAATTGCGTGTGGATCCGCGATGGTGAGGGACTTTCCCGGTAAACGTGGCGGAGATCCACAGCGGCTGTGAAAAAAACATTTTGTCTGACTCCTCCCGCGGCTCGATCCAACGAGGATGTGGGGAAAGCAAGCGGCCAAATTCCCTGAGGATGCGTAGTGGCTGTGATAAACTGAAGCTGTGTCAGGGACTCAGCAGTTTGGCTTTAGGTGCGGGAGGCAGCCCTAAAGTCATCGGGGAAAGCAATCGGCTAAATTCCCGATGTGCGCCGTGGCTGAGAAACCCATACAAAGTCCTGTGTGCGGGCTGCACGTCCACTCCAGGTGTGCGAGCAGCCCTGAAGGTTCCGAGGGTGGCGACAGCCGTTTTTCTCGGGCATGTGCAGCGGTGGAGGACGCTGCATCAGTCTGTGGAGCCGGTTTGTCCCTGGTGCGTGGTGCGCGCCTGGCGCAGTGACCACATAGCTGGCAGTTGTGCTGTCCTCGTAATCCTGCGGAGTGCGTGCAGGGCTTCTGTGCGTGGGAGGTCTGCTGTACGGAGTTTAGTCAGAGTTGGGGAGCTTGGTGGAAATCAGCGCAGTCGGCGTCAATGATTGTCCCCGTTCAGGCTGCTTCCTTCGTTTACTCGTGTTGATCATGGTGCGTTTTGGTCCCAGCGCTGCGCTCCGGAGCATGCTCCAGTGAGGATGAAGAGGTTGCAGGCGTTCTCTGGTCCTCTGGGATCCACAGCACGGTGAGAGGGAGCAGACGGTCATTCTCCCTCGTCATGTCACCAGTGTGGAGGGAAGAGATCAGGCGAGGGTTGCACCATGACGCGTGCTGGGGCTTTCCGTCCGGGTCGTCTCTGGGGTGTTCACCTTGTGTTCCATTCTTAGTCCAGGATCACCAGTGTGGAGGTACAAAATAAGTTCAGGTGAGACGCTATGAGCTGGAAGGTTTAAGAGTTTTATTCCTCCATCATCATGAGACACACAGTAGTGCTGTGCGCTGTGCTCTGTGTGTGTGTGTGTGTGTGTGTGTGTGTGTGTGTGTGTGTGCGTGCGTGCGTGTGTGTGTGTCCTGTGTGTGATCTTGAGGCATGTAAAGCGAGCTCTTTTATACAGACAAGAGAGAATGCATGGCACATTTGTATATTGATATACATATCAGTCAATACATATCAATCGTGTGATTAACTGGCACCGGACTTCCTCTCTTTAATCCGGGGATGTATAACAATAGTCATTGTTCTGATTGTCCCCCTAGGGGCTCTCTGTCCGTATGCAAATTGTTCTGCTTCATGCCCTAGCTGAGTGTGAAGATTGAATGTCCATGTAGATTGTGGTGGGTCACCACAGTATCACCATATTTTCTTGACTTTTAATTTGCCAGAATTGCGAGATAAGGCTTTGTTTTCAAAATGAACACAAATTTAACTCACAATTTCTGTCAATGCAGCCGCAAAAACAGGAAATGTAATAACTATGCCGGACCAGTAGAGGTCGGAGTGCTACTTTTTTACAGCCACCCATACTACTATGCCACAGGCACCAAGGCACAACATCTTGGCGCTTTTTAAGAAGGTAAGGATAAGGGATAAGGACCTGTACTTATATAGCGCTTTTCTAGTCTCAAAGACCACTCAAAGTGCTTCACTAGTACTAACCCTCTATTCTAAGGGCCTATAGGAGACAGATATCTAGGGACAATTTGGAACAACCGATTAACCTAACATGCATGTCTTTGGATTGTGGGAGGAAACCGGAGCCCCCAGAGTAAACCCACACAGCACAGGGAGAACATAGTATTGTAATAACTATGCTGGTCCACTAGAGGCGGCAGTGTGAGTTTTTTACAGCACATGGATGACTTTTTGTCACAGTCGATCGCTAGTTGAACTGTTATAAAATAGCGATTACTGAAAAAAAAAAACATATTCAGCAACTACACCATTTATTCATCACATTGTTTTCACACTGGTTTTGCCATTTAGTTTTGCAGAGGAAGAACGAGGTAAAACTTGTCAAAAACTTGCTATAAAAACAAGTCCCAACATTCCTCGCCTGCAAATGGTCACAGTGAACTGCGCAAGCGCTCGGAAACTCCCACCACATCGAAGTACTGAGCAATCCGCCAATACTGGATGAACAAATGTCCGTCTTTTTTCCTGTCTGTTTTCTTACTCTGCCACGAAACAGTAAAAGCTCCTGTTCCTCTTGATTGTCATTGTATTCATGTACCTTGATCACTTCCGCCATTTAAAAGGTCTGCCACCATGCTCTTCTTTTGTTTGGACTGCAGCTGTTCAAATCAGTTTGGTGGGTCTTGGTGGCAGGCATGTGAACTGCAGATTATTTTCACTGTGCATGCGTGTACTCCAAAACTACTAGATGGAGTTGGATGAAATTTTTACGACATGTGGCCCTTGCGCTAGAGAGGAACCCATAACATTTTAGTGATGATCCGAGAATGCATATCTCTGCCAAGGCTCTGGCACCGAGACATCAATACCTTTGTGCTTTCATTAATACTGGTCTACTACATTTCATTTAAACAAATACATTTTTTTTTCATCTTCAAACAATCCTTATTCTTCACTCCTCACCTCATTATGTCTCGGTGAAATGGTGAGGCATACGGTAATCACTCAATGCATCTGTGTGTGGATGGTTGCGTGTGTGTGCGTGCGTGTATCTGTCTGCCTTTCTGCCTGTCTGTTTCAGCTACTCCAGTCAAAATTAAGTGGAACTAAAGGCTTGTATCATCGTATCACCATATTTTCTTAACCTTTAATTTGCCAGAATTTCGAGATAACGCTTTGGTTTTTTTTTCAATAAACACAAAAATAGCTCAGCTTTACCGTCAATGCAGCTAAAATGTCATTGTATTACCTACACCAACCCAGTAGAGGCGGCAGTACCCCTTTATTACAGCCCCACTGAGCACTTCCTGTCAACAATCGATCTTGTGCTGCACTTTTAAAATAGCAGTTTCTGCAAACTAAACACATATTCAGGAACTACACCATTTATTCAACACATTGTTTCTTTTCAGCCACATTTTGCTGTTTACTTTTGAAGATAAAGGACAATGTATTCACCTTATTTCTGGGGGTGTCACTGTAGGAACGATTATGGGCGGAACTTCTGGTTTCGGCTGACGTAGTGTTAAATCAGTCAGTAAGAGTGGAGTAGCAGGAGCATTTAAAATAGCGTTTTTAAAAGTTTTTCAAATTCATTTTAATGTATAGTCCACATACGTGTTTTGCAGTCAAGTGGCAGCTAATTTCAGCACTTGTAGTTTTTGTATTTTTGAATGTCTTTGCATAGTTCTGGTACTTGCTGCTGTTCATGGTGTGAGGCTCCTCACAGATAAGCACAGCTAAATCTGTGGCTTCAACAGCAATGAGTAGATCATGCACTGAAACTAAAGGATTGTTCATGTGATCGGTGGTGCAGACACAGCAGCACCAGGTATGATTTCACTTGTATGAATGTCACAGAGCTGACGTTCTACCCCGAATTTAAAATGCCCAAGTATGGTGATGTGGTTCTTTGTGGCTCTGACTAGACTCTACGTCTGCTCTGAGGTAAATTTGATTATGTCCAACATATTTCAACAAAATGCAGCCAACTTTATTGCGGTGGAGACATTGATATTATCTCAGAGCTTTTATTTGTTTACAGCGTTAGCATGTTAGCCGTGGTGCTAACAAACGGAGCTACCTTCTGCCAGGCCACTTTTTAAGGTCATCTTCCTTTCCCTAGATAGTCGTGGGAAGTAGTATGATTATATTACTGTTTTTGAGGCGCAAAAGACCATGTTCCCGCATTTCTGATGCCAAAGTCATTGTTTTTTAAAAAGGAAAAGTGTCCCGTTTCAGTGACAACCACATGTTCTAAACTAGTACTGGAAGTTACTACCATAATTCACGCAAGGCATCATGGGGCCTAGGAATAAGGTTGATAGGTTTCCTGTAGTTTATGGCTCATTAAAAACTCGGTAAAAACTACAATTCCCATATTGCTCAAGTGCAACGCGCCAATCACAGCAGAGCTTCCTTTAAAGTCAAAGAAACTGGCAGACAACATCAGAAGAGCAGGAGAAAAAAAAAACATTTTAAAGTAAGTTTTTCCCTTAGATTATGCAGCAGTTTCATTGTTAACACATTAACACCTCCTAACATGGCAACATTTGATTCTTAAAGCTTGTGTTTAGTCACATTGTTTTTTCCAATGTGCTCCGCTACTGGTGGCTCCGCGGTGACATGAGTCATATGTTAACAACTTATTAATGTTAAATTGGTTTCTCAAAATTTCAGACAATTTTTTCAACTTTTAATATTAATGTCAGTAACATAAAAACATCACTGTGTGATGCTGTTGAATCATTTCTTTTAAAATAACTTTTACAGTCCCGTCATTTCTTTACTGATTTATTTACTCAGTTAAAGCTGATGTGACGTGTGAAATATAAAAAAAACACTTGAGGTTATTTTTACAAAAACCAAACAATTTCTTAAGTTGAGTAGAAATATGACATCTGTAATAGAATTTATTTGACGCTGACTTTAAAAATGTTTGATCACATCTGTAATAATAATCACATTTTCATGTTTTTTTCCCTTCTCGTTTCTCTCTCTGAGGTCCACGGTGGTGAACCTGAGGGTGAGCAGTCAGAGCAGCTGTGAAGAGAGGTTGGAAGCTACATAACAATATTGCATGTTCTCTTTATAGAAAAACTGCATTTCAACATTTTTTTTTACAAGATAATTCAAGAACCTCTCTCAATACGCATTACACACAGAGTGAAACATTTCAACCCATTCTGATTTAATGTTGATGATTATGGTGATAGTTTTTGAAGTTTTGATATTTGTACCTGCTATTGCATGCTGTAGTGTAAATATGTACAGTACATGTATTAAATTAATAAAATTTGTTAATCCATCATTTTTCTTTCTGCTCCTAATTTTATTCTTGTGCTTTTCTATTTTTTCTTTTATGCCCTCCTTGACAAAAATGCCAGCGTACAGCCCTGGAATGACATACACTTCGTGTGTATTGTGACAGTGACATCAGAGTCACACCTGCATAATCAAATACCAAGCACTTCAAAACCGTGCATGGATGGCATGATGCAATACCCATGCTACCATGCCACAAGCACCGAGGCATCAGCACCTGCGGTGCTTTCATTTATTTACTCCAGCAGCTCTTTGCACTAACATGGCTGTGGGATTAAACTTCAGCTCACGGGAATGACCTGGGGTGTCACAGCTGTAATAGGTAAATCACACCTGAACACACTCTACCCCAAATCGACGCAAAGATATTGCAGACTTATGGGTTTGGTCAGACCACGGCTCAACTTTAAAGCCTATTATTTGGCCCTATTTTATGTTTGGTCAAAGTATAGGTCTGCTACAACTTTCCCCTAAACTACAGGGTTACTGCAAGATTAATCCAAATTGTTTTCTCTTTTTCTAAATTTGTGATTCAGGTTCAAATTTGCAATTTTGAAACAGGAAAGTCATAGTAAAAATCCAAAGAGACTCAAGACAATCTTCTGTTTGTACACTGTTCGACCCTTAAATATTTTTCAAATCAAAGTTCTGTCCCACAAGAGAAATTCAAGGGGTGAGCAGGAATGAATCACATCAAAAGTGAGGCAGTGTATTTGTCTTGAGTTAAGTTTAGATGTGTGTGCTTGTGTTGCTGTTTTAAAGGATTGCAAGCTGAGTAAAAGGAAAGGGCTGCAGTCAACAAAAGGCATTATATACCATGCTCAGCCAACCACTTAAGATATCTTTGAAGATGAATCAATCACTATATTATAGTGTGAGTCCACAAGGTGCCTGGCTCATGATCGAACACTCTGCACTTCATAGCAGTCTACAAAGCATTGATGCTCTGATTGATCGCAGAATGGAAGTGACTGGAAAGAAGAAAAGGATTACGCTTGTCAAAAGTAGTCAATACACCAGGCCGGTGGTCAAATGTTTGCAGTAAATCTCAAATAGTGTTTGCAAAGCTAAAAAGGAAAAACAGGCAAAAAAAAAATTCATTTGCTCAGAGGACCATCCTCCTGTATCCCCACTCAAACTGACAGGCCTGCAGATATGCAGCGGGATGAGTAGCCTAAGGCTTAAGGAGATTAGCAATGCTTTAAACATCAAAACAACTCTTTCTATTATCTCAAGAGGAACCTGCCATCTAAAACTGAACAGATTCAACTCAAACTGAAGAACATACTCTTTCATACACAATGTGCATTATTGTTTCACTGCTGCACTATTGTTATTTGAAACTTTTTAAAAATCATTCTCAGCTTTATACTATAGTGTGTGTCTCTTGACAGTACTGGTATTAAGTGTTGCCCCGTTTGAAGAAATTATACACGCAAGTCAACACATCAAATCCTCGCGTTGGCATGAGGATATTGGAAACAGGTAACGATATCTGTGCATCAACCACAGCTCAGCGGGGCTGCAATTGAGCTTAGTGTATTCAGTTCACCAGTAGCGTCAGCGTTATTTACAGAGGGTTTTTCTTTTATGGTAAAATCAAGATGTGATTGATTCAGGTTAATGTGACTGCAAGCCAGCACCAAGCAGCATTTCAGTGTCTGGGTTAACAGAAAACACTAACTTCCATAAAGTGCTATGGAGATAAATCACTGTTATCCTGACAGCGCTGACAGCAGTTTAAGCAGCGGCAATCATCGGAAGCACCTCGGGAACCTCTGTGCTGCATTTTACAAAATGTCATGGGGGGGTTGATGGAAGGGGAAGAGACGGGTGGGCTAGCAGACGGACTGGGGGGGGGGGTTCTTTGGGAGAGATGGTCATATCAACCACCTATCCGATCACAGTTGCTTTACATAAACATCCCAGAGCAGTAAGCAAATTCTGTTGACGAATAAAGGCAATAAAACAGAGAGGCGTTGGCAGGACAACCGGCCCCTGGTGCATTCCCCTTGCACTGCCCGCTTACTCACTCACCAGCTCACCCGAGTGAGATTATGGTGTTTGCTTTTATCTGTCAGAGATCAATATTTCAAACGTCCGATAAAAGAGGAAATTGAACTGGGAATAGACTGAAGTGCTGTAAAAGTACAAAGCACAATTATCAAAAAGGACTTAAACTGCCTAATAGGATACACATATTAAAAATGCTCAAATGGATGTTCCACAGCCATAATGAGCACAGATTCTGGTCTGCCATCCCCACTTGGCCCATTGCTGTCTTTTGATCACAACACAGTGCCCTTCTGGATGCAGTCTCTGTGGTCAATGCACTCTGGGTTGTATATGGACCCCTGGAGGCCGCACACACACTGTGTTTTAACACGCTGCCATTAGGTGTGATTGGGCACTTTAGGCCTTTATGAGAAGTGCATTACGGATTTAAACTTTGCATGAAAGAGCTAACTCTGGGGATACAAGGACACAAGAGAAGTCTTTAGACACAAACAGAAGACAAGACAAGTCCATAACCCTCTTTGTTAGAAGCACGTCACTCAGTTTACTTGGTGTAATGGTCACCCTGCTGCCAAGAACTCTACATCATGTCATACTCACAGTACTGCATTAAACTGTTAAGAGCTTTGAGATGCTCAGTGGATAAAATTAGTTGCCAAATTCAAAGCTGAGGATTCAGCCCTATGTCTGTCACTTTCATATCATCACCTTTGTCATTATCAGAGGCAGACTTACCATTAAGCAAAGGTAAGCGACTGCCTTAGGTCCCGATCTACTAGGACCCCCATATATTTTTTTAAATGTTTAGTATATTTAACATGATGTCCGACAAAATAAAGAAACACCAGTATTTACATAAACGGCAAATCAAATCACGAACGTAACATCCTCCCCCCTTCTCCTTAGACTATTGGACTCTTCCATGTTGTCTCTGAGACATGCGCATGCACGTATCTTTGATTACATTGTAAACAAACCGTACAGCATGTAGAATAGCGGAAAATGAAACAAAGTTATCTGAGCGGTGTAGAGAAATGGAGAAAAAGGGAAGAGCACAGAAAATTTTTATCAAAACAACCTTTTTCACTTCAACCTGGGAGGAGCCTAACCCTCCCAAGGAGCAGATAGAGAGCAACGCTGCTTGTACGAGCACACATGATGCTAATGACGAGCAATTGTTGTTAATGAGGAGGCAGCAGTGACGCCGGTTGCTGACAGTACAGGTAAACAACCAATTTTTTTTTTACTATTTTTTATAACTGCAAAATTTGCAGAGGCCAAAGCTCACAAGGTTAAATTTAAGTATAACCATCTGAGCTCCCCAGGCATGCACAGGATATCTGCAGCCTCACAGCAGATGACATTACACGAGCTTAAACATAGTTTGTTTTATTAAGATCTCCATTAGCTCTTGTGTAAAACATTGCCTGTTCTTCCTGGGGTCTAACATACACAACACAACACACATTTACAGATAACAGCAACAACAACAACAACAACAATATTAAAGTAACAAAAAACAAACCAACTCAATTTCATAAACAAAAATACAACTTAATATGGGAGAAAACTTAAACCCAAGTAATTTTAAGTATCCATGAAAGAGTTCAGCCACTGTTCTGTTTATCCTGCTCATTACTGGAGCAATGGATCAATGTTGTCTTTGAATGTTCCTTATTACCCTCTATAGCTTGTTGACTAGTGAGAGAATGTAAAACAAACTTGACCAACAAATAATCTTTAAATGATAATAAAAGCATTGAAAAGGGAAAGGACAATAAAATGGACAGACAGAGAGAAGGGAAAAGTAGAGACAGATGAACATTGAGGAAAAATAAAGACAAGGGAGAGGAAATGATGGACAGACTGGTGAAGATAAGAAAAAAGGAAAAGAAAATCACAAGTGAAGAAAAAGGAAAAGATAGTATGCAAAGGGGTATACGTAGCTACATTCCAAGGATGTATTAGGTTTAATATTTTTTGTATTTGTCCTTATATTGTTTTGTGTGATATATTCTCCCTTGTGTCTACATACAAAAGGGAGTGGTATCCTACACCGGAGTGGTGACCTAAGGGTAGAGCATCCGCCCCACAACTGCAGGTTGGGATTCAAGTCCCGGCCGGGTCATGCCAAAGACCATCTTAAAGTGGGACTTCCTGCCATCCAGCTTGGTGCTCAGCAAAAATGGAATGGAGGAGGGAAATATAGATACAGTGGCTCAGGAGATAGAGCGGGTCGTCCAATAACCAGAGCGCTGGTGGTTTGAATCCCACTTTTCACAGTCATCCTGCCATTGTGTTCCTGGGCAAGACACTTTGCCCACCTTGTGTCCATGACACTCGGTATGAAGGTGTATAAATGTTCGATAGTGGTCAGAGAGGCTGTTGGTGCAGACTGGCAGCCACGTTTCCATCAGTCTACCCCAGGGCAGCTGTGGCTACAGTAGTAGCTTACTGCTACCATTGTCTGCCTGTGGAGTGAATGAATAATGGATTTACATTGTAAAGTGCTTTGGGTTTCTTGAAAGGTGCTATATACTGTAAATGAAAACCATTATTATTATTTGCATAGTCCAGAGGAAAGAGCACAATAGATGCCTCTGTAAAATGAACCAGTCAGCGGACCATGAACAGGACCATGCTGGCAAATGTGGGTAAGTCAGTCCCTCCGGGAATACGAGGCATGTTTTTATGATTGTTGCGGCCCAGAAAGACTGAATTTGCGGGAGCTTTTTTAAAAAGTTATGATAAAAATTGTGATGTTTTAAGAGTTTTTTTCACTAAAAGTTGTGGGAAGAATTCCAAACTTTAAAACAGATGCTTTTTTCCATAGTTTACTGCAATGAAAGTCTATATAACACCACAAGAAAAGCACAGGATTGTCAAAAATTTCCTATTAAATGGTGATTTGTAAATTAAGCAGAAACTTCTGCAAAACAGAAAAACTCATTTGTGCAACAGCAAATACAGACTTTAACACAATTAAGTGAGAATGAAGTAGCTGCTCATAATGATAAGATAAGCCTTTATTAGTCCCACAATGGGGAAATCCCAGGATTACAGGTTACAGTAATCTTAGGTTAGGTTACAGTAATCTGATTACTGTTCGGTGTAATGCAGTAATGCAATGCAATTGTGGGGAGCGTGAATGAAGAGGCTGAATTATTTCTCAATTCAGGTTTATTGCAGAGATCACATCCCCAGCTTTTCTCTCAAGAACAGAAGAGAGTGAGCTGCATCAAAACCCTCGCTCTTATACATGAACATCAAAGGCAGAATTACACATTGCTGTCAAAACCCCCATTTGACAATAATTCTTCCCTCGAGTCCTTTAGTCCTCCGTCTGGCTCCAGGGGGTCAGGAAGTCCTTTCCGAGTCTTATAACGGCACCTCCGTCCTCCTGCCATTATCCACAGGGGGTCCAGACGTATTGTCCCGTCCAAGACGTGAGGTCAATCAACACATGCATTCCTAAGCTTCTCTTTGTGCTAATACATATGTTGGCAAAAATATATGAGCCACATAACCCCCCCCCCCCCCCCAAACGTCGAAGAATGGACAATAAAGCATATTTCACACAACATGGTAAAATCAACAGCATACTCTACACAACATGATAAAAACACACATCAGTCCATACGCCGTCTGGGCTTCAACCGTCTTCCAAATTTGCTGTAAGCAGGCTTCGGCGTCCCTGCGGCGCCGTCCTGCAGAGAATCTGCTAACTGAGGAAGAGAGTGGTTATTTGATCCCTGCGAGGGCTCCAAGACGCACTCCCTGGGGGGTCTGCCACGTCGAGGTGCCCTCGCCACTCGTACAGACTCGTCGTTCATCACAAAAGCAGGCTTTAGTCTGTCAATACTAACTGTTTCCTTTCTGTCCCCCAAATCTAGCACAAAATGCTTATCACCTGTTTCCAGCACTCTAAATGGACCATCATATGGCGGGCGGAGGCTGGGTCGCTGAGCCTCGTGCCTGACAAAAACAAACTCGGCATTTTTTAAAGCTTTGGGAACAAAAACACGCGGAAAAGTGTGATGAACGGGGCCCGGGAGCATGTCTGCTCCCGTGCTGACCAGTGGTCCCAGAGCCGGGGGGCGCCCCGGCGCCGGATGTTCTGGTAGGAACTCACCGGGCAGCCTGAGAGGTTGTGCAAAAACCAACTCCGCTGGGGAGGCATCTAAGTCCTCCTTGGGCGCAGAACACAACCCCAATAAAACCCATGGTAGTTTGTTTACCCAATCTGCATCCGTAAGCGACGCTCTGAGGGCTGCCTTCAAAGACCTGTGAAAACGCTCGCATAAACCATTAGCCTGGGGGTGATACGCGGTAGTGCGGTGAATTGTCGCTCCTAAGCTGCTGGCCATCGCTGACCAAAGCTCAGACACAAATTGAGGTCCCCTGTCGGACGTAATGTTCGACGGAACCCCGAAACGTGCTACCCAGGCCGTCAAAAATGCGCGAGCCACCTCTGCAGCCGTGGTCGATGCTAGTGGGACCACTTCCGGTCAGCGTGTGGTTCGGTCCACCATTGTCAAAAGATGTGTGAACCCCTGCGATGACGGTAGGGGGCCTACGAGGTCGACATGCACATGATCGAATCTCTTGGCCGGAATGTGGAACGGTTCTAAGGGGGCTTTTGTGTGCTTGTGAATTTTGGCCCGCTGGCAAGCCATGCAGGTTCTTGCCCACTTCACGTGCTTGCGCAGGCTCGGCCAAACAAACTTCTCCGCTACCATTTTCACAGAAGCGCGCACCCCCGGGTGCGCCAGGGAGTGAACCAAGTCAAAAACGTGGCGGCGCCATGTGGCCGGTACTACCGGGCGCGGCCGCCCTGTAGATACATTGCAGATTAAGGGGGGCATACCGGTTTGCAAAATCCTGCTCTCCAGCCTTAACCCTGTTGGTCCAGACTGGAGCGCGCACACGTCCGCATCTCTGCCCTGCTCCGCTGCCATGGCTGCATAATCTATCCCCACGTGCACTGGGGCCGCGTGCGCTTCCACGCTGTTATTATGCCCTGCGGCTGCGGTAGTATAATCTACCTCCGTGCGGATTGGTGCTGTTACCGCACGAGAGAGGCAGTCTGCCACTACATTGAGTTTACCCGCTACGTGCTGAATATCAGTAGTAAATTCGGAAATTGCGGCCAACTGCCTCTGTTGCCGGCCCGACCAAGGTTCCGAAATTTTGGCCATCACAAAAGTTAGCGGCTTGTGGTCGACAAACACGGTGAAATGCCGACCTTCCAGCCAGAACTGGAAATGGCGAATGGCTAAGTGGAGCGCTAACAGCTCCCTGTCAAAAGCGTTGTATTTCCGCTCGGCCTCGCGCAAGGATCTGCTGAAGAAGGCCAGCGGCTGCCAAACCCCTGCAACATGCTGTTCCACAACCGCCCCTATGGCCAAATCTGACGAGTCAGTGGTGAGCGCTATGTGGGCCGTTGGGTCTGGTTGAGCGAGCAGTGTAGCGTCTGCAAGGGCTTTTTTCACCTCCGCGAACGCGCGCTCCTGTTCCGGGGACCAATCGATCGTATTGGAGGGTTTTTGTTTTTTACACGCGGCATATAATGGTTGCATGAGCTGCGCTGCGTGGGGTAGGAAACGGTTATAAAAATTTACCATTCCTAAAAACTCCTGTAGTGCTTTGACCGTTTGTGGCCGGGGAAACTCCGCCACTGCGCGCACCTTGTCTGGTAACGGAACCGCCCCTTCTGCGGAAACGCGGTGTCCCAAAAAATCGATTTGCGCCACGCCGAACCGGCACTTGGCTGGATTATTAGCCTGTGCTCTCCCAACCTCTGAAAAACTGCTGTGAGGTGTTTTTCGTGTTCCTCCTCAGAAGTGCTGGCGACTAAAATGTCGTCGAGGTAGACGAACACGAAGGGGAGATCGCGTAACACAGCATCCATCATGCGTTGAAAGGTTTGCGCAGCGCCTTTGAGGCCAAACGGCATGCGCAAAAATTCAAAAAGTCCGAAAGGGGTTATTACCGCTGTTTTGGGAATGTCATCGGCTCGGACTGGAACCTGATGATAGCCGCGGACCAGGTCTATTTTAGAAATAATGCGCGCCCCCGCTAGATGCACCGAGAAATCCTGGATGTGTGGGATTGGGTAGCGGTCATGCGCTGTGGCATTGTTTAACCTGCGGTAATCACCACAAGATCTCCACGAGCCGTCAGCTTTAGGGGCCATATGCAGTGGAGAGGCCCATGGGCTCTTCGAACGTCGAATAATGCCCAGCCTTTCCAGGTTGACGAACTCCTTGCGCGCTATGGAGAGCTTAGCTGCATCCAAACGCCGAGCTTTCGTGAAGACGGGTGGGCCAGCCGTGGTAATAAAGTGCTCCACCCCGTGTTTCGCAACCGTTGCTGAAAACGTGGGAACTGTGAGCGCTGGAAACTGGGTGAGGAGTGTGTGAAACTTACCGCCTGCTGTGGCGACGTGGGCCTGCACTGGTGGCGGGGACACTCGAGCTGCACAAGGAATTGAATAAAAAGTGCATTAACCAAGCGCCTGTTGGCAAGATCAACTAACAAACCATGTGAGCACAGAAAATCAGCACCTAACATGTTAAAACTCACCGCCGCTATAATAAAAGTCCATTCATAAGAGCGGCCGTACAAGGACAGAAGCAGAGTCCTTTCTCCGTAGGTCCTGATGCTCGAGCCGTTCGCCGCCGTTGCCCCGTCACCACGGGGGCCCGCCAGCTGGTCAGCGTAGGTCGGGGTGATGAAACTCACTTGGGCTCCGGTGTCTACGAGGAAGTGCCACCCGGAGTTCGCATCTGTGAGGTAGAGCAGCTTATTTCGTTCGCCGAGAGCCGAAGCTGCTACCAACTCCCGGTTCTGGCGTTTCCCGAGGACTTGAAGTTGCACGGCGGCACACATCTGTGCGCCTTCTCTGCGAAGCGTCGATGGTAAAAGCAGAGGCCATCTCCTCCGCTGCGTCGGGGCCGCGCCACTGCCATCGTCGGTGTGATTGGTTCCACTGCCTCCGGCTCTCCGCTGCTCCCGGTCGCCACGCCGAGGGCTGCCGCTGCTGTGGTGGCTGTCTGCTCACCGCAGGAGTTGAGGAGCCGCTGCGCCTCTCGGGCCAGCGCACGGAAGTCCCGCTGGGTCACACAACGCATGCTGGACAGGGACCCTCTCATCTGCATCAGGAAGTTTCTCAGGAAGATGTGCTTAAAAAGAAAATCGCCGTTGTCTGTGTCTCTGAGCTGTAGCATGTCTTCCATCAGGTCGACTGGCCTGCGTCCTCCCCCGGTCGTGCATAGCGAGGAATCTTCTAGCCCTCTCCTCGGGTGAGGGCGTGAAACACTGGATGAGTGCAGCCTTCAGTTCGCCGTATTTGTCGTCAGCGGGCGGCTGCTGTACCAGGCTCCGCACGCATCGCACTGTGCGGTTGTCGAGCTTTGCGATGACGTGGTAGAACTTAGTGTCATCCGCCGTTATTCCCTCGAGAGCGAACTGTGCCTCGGCCTGGAGGAACCACGAGTCCAGGTTGTCCTGCCAGAATTCTGGTAGCTTAATGGAGACGGCGCTCGCTCGGGCAGACTCCGACAAGTCTGGGTCGGGGAATTCATCTCTAGGCATTCTCACGTTACTGGTCACCAATGTGGGGAGCGTGAATGAAGAGGCTGAATTATTTCTCAATTCAGGTTCATTGCAGAGATCACATCCCCAGCTTTTCTCTCAAGAACAGAAGAGAGTGAGCTGCATCAAAACCCTCGCTCTTATACATGAACATCAAAGGCAGAATTACACATTGCTGTCAAAACCCCCATTTGACAATAATTCTTCCCTCGAGTCCTTTAGTCCTCCGTCTGGCTCCAGGGGGTCAGGAAGTTCTTTCCGAGTCTTATAACGGCACCTCCGTCCTCCTGCCATTATCCACAGGGGGTCCAGACGTATTGTCCCATCCAAGACGTGAGGTCAATGAACACATGCATTCCTAAGCTTCTCTTTGTGCTAATACATATGTTGGCAAAAATATATGAGCCACACATTAGTCTGATAAATGCAGTAATCCCGTTACAGTTACTAATCCAAAAAGATTGTGTTACTACTACTTTCTTTTTAACGACTTGCAAAAGGGGAAAACAATGGCACTGCCAGTAAACAGTAGAAGAAGAAGCAGTAGTGGTGCCCACTTCCATTTCTGCCACGCTCCTATAAATATCAGTGGGCACGTAAGTCCGGCCTCTTTGCCGAATCCGATGATCCTGCCTGGTGGCTATCTTGTGTGTTGCCAACCCCTGCAATAAAACTAAGTTCAAATGTGCAGCTGGCCTTGTCATTATATGGTAATTCCAGACATAATGCAAACGGCACTTGCAGCGGCCGAGGGGAATCATACAAATGGAAGAGTTGAGTAAATTGGTGTTTCTTGGCTGGAGATATGCTCATTTCTTCGAATATGTTTAGCGAAAGGACAAGAACATGACGGTAATGTGCAAACTTTGTCCGGGCAAACTTTTAAACTAAGTTACCCTGGTAACCTAGTTTAAAAGTATATTCAATAAGCCATGTTGTTTTCCTTAAAACTTTCGTTATAACTTGACATTCAAGGGTAGTGTTTTATTTTTATTTCAAACAGTAATTTATGTTTACACTGGATGGCAGGAACTGCCCATCTTTTAAAGGATTAATTCTTAAAATGTTGAAAAATGAAGTTTGCACTTGGCCACAATATATAAAAGGGATATAGCTTTGTGCAATGTTTTCAAGCTTTTATTTTGTGAAATTTGCATACTCCCAGTACTGTTTTACATTTCTGTTATGTGCCATCAGGGAGATTTTAATTTTACATTAAAGACAGAAGAGTAAAAAAGCTTTTTCTTTGTCCTATTTGTTAGTATAGGCTATAAAAATGTGTAGTTTGGTCATATACAGTTTAACTTATGTGGAAATATGGTACATTTCACTGATGCTATCTGAAAGTAATCCAGAAGTCATCTGTAATTGATTACTTCTGACAATGACAGATGTCCCTCACCCCCAGCCAGTTGCAGCAGATGACTGCCCCTCCCTGAGCCTGGTTCTGCTAGAGGTTTCTTCCTGCCAAATGGGAGTTTTCCTCTCCACTGTCGTTTAGTGCTTGCTCATAGGGGATCGTCTGATTGCTGGGTTTTTCTGAGACTGTGTGTTTTTTTCTGCACTGTGGCGCCACGAGATGGCTTCTGTTGTGATGTGGCGCAGTATAAATAAAGCTGAATTGAATTGAATGAGTAATTAAGTAAATTAAGGGATTACATTTTTAAAAAGTAACTAGTAATTGGTAATGGATTACTTTTTTGAGTAACTACCCCCAACACTGAATATGAATATGTACCCATACAGTATATATCACATTTGAATCACAGTGTTGTTGCCACCCTCAGTAATGATTACCTCCGCCAGGCCGCAGACCAGGAGGTTATGTTTTTGCCAGCGTTTGTCTGTCTGTTTGTTTGTCTGTTTGTCTGTCTGTTGGTTAGCAAGATAACTCAAAAAGTTTTGGACGGATGTCAATGAAACTTTCAGGCGTTGTTGGAAATGGTACAAGGAAGAACTGATTAAATTTTGGGGATGATCCGGATCACCGTCTGGATACAGGAATTTTTTAAAGGATTCTTTAACATTGTGAGATACGGCCATTTTCAACATGTGTGCAGGCGCAATGGAGGGCGCTGGTCGACGTGTCTGACGAACACAAACTCCGCGTTCTTCAAAGTTTTAGGCACAAAAGCACGCGGAAAACAGTGGTGGGCAGGGCCCGGCAGCGTGCCTGTGTTTGCAGGGCTGGCTCTGGACTTGTAAAGCTCAAGTTTTATCTGGGCCTTGGCAATCCTGTTCAGCTCAAAGGCGGCAGTGTGGCACATACAGTGGGGTAAAAAAGTATTTAGTCAGCCACCAATTGTACAAGTTCTCCCACTTAAAAGATGACAGAGGTCTCCAATTTTCATCATAGGTATACCTCAACTATGAGAGACAAAATAAGAAAAAAAAATCCATAAAATCACATTGAAGGATTTTTAATGAATTAATTGGTAAATTCCTCGGTAAAATAAGTATTTGGTCAATAACAAAAGTTCATCTCAATACTTTGTTATATACACTTTGTTGGCAATGTCAGAGATCAAACGTTTTCTGTAAGTTTTCACAAGGTTTTCACACACTGTTGCTGGTATTTTGGCCCATTCCTCCATGCAGATCTCCTCTAGAGCAGTGATGTTTTGGGGCTGTCGCTGGGCAACACAGACTTTCAACTCCCTCCAAAGATTTTCTATGGGGTTGAGATCTGGAGACTGGCTAGGCCACTCCAGGACCTTGAAATGCTTCTTACGAAGCCACTCCTTCATTGCCCGGGTGGTGTGTTTAGGATCATTGTCATGCTGAAAGACCCAGCCACGTTTCATCTTCAATGCCCTTGCTGGTGGAAGGAGGTTTTCACTCAAAATCTCACGATACATGGCCCATTCATTCTTTCCTTTACACGGATCAGTCGTCCTGGTCCCTTTGCAGAAAAACAGCCCCAAAGTATGATGTTTCCACCCCCCATGCTTCACAGTAGGTATGGTGTTCTTTCTCCTCCAAACACGACAAGTTGAGTTTTTACCAAAAAGTTCTATTTTGGTTTCATCTGACCATATGACATTCTCCCAGTCCTCTTCTGGATCATCCAAATGCTCTCTAGCAAACTTCAGACGGGCCTGGACATGTACTGGCTTAAGCAGGGGGACACGTCTGGCACTGCAGGATTTGAGTCCCTGGCGGCGTAGTGTGTTTCTGATGTAGCCTTTGTTACTTTGGTCCCAGACCTCTGCAGGTCATTCACTAGGTCCCCCCATGTGGTTCTGGGATTTTTGCTCACCGTTCTCGTGATAATTTTGACCCCACGGGGTGAAATCTTGCGTGGAGCCCCAGATCAAGGGAGATTATCAGTGGTCTTGTATGTCTTCCATTTTCTAATAATTGCTCCCACAGTTGATTTCTTCACACCAAGCTGCTTACCTATTGCAGATTCAGTCTTCCCAGCCTGGTGCAGGTCTACAATTTTGTTTCTGGTGTCCTTTGACAGCTCTTTGGTCTTGGCCATAGTGGAGTTTGAAGTCTGACTGTTTGAGGTTGTGGACAGGTGTCTTTTATACTGATAACGAATTCAAACAGGTGCCATTAATACAGGTAACGAATGGAGGACATAGGAGCCTCTTAAAGAAGAAGTTACAGGTCTGTGAGAGCCAGAAATCTTGCTTGTTTGTAGGTGACCAAATACTTATTTTACTGAGGAATTTACCAATTAATTCATTAAAAATCCTTCAATGTGATTTTCTGGATTTTTTTTCTCATTTTGTCTCTCATAGTTGAGGTATACCTATGATGAAAATTGGAGACCTCTCTCATCTTTTAAGTGGGAGAACTTGCACAATTGGTGGCTGACTAAATACTTTTTTGCCCCACTGTATGTTGGTTACATATTCTCCACAAATGTATTGCTGTATGTTTATTGTGTGCTTCACGTCTCATGGAACAAAAGGGACTGAGAGTCTGGATTCAGCAGAAGAGTGTGAGATTCGGCCTTTGTTTCAGGGAGACGGCCTGGGGAGATGTCCGGACCACCAGGGACTAAAGGACAATGGTGTGAGATCAAAGGGGTTACTCTGTGATTGGGATTGAGTACCATGTGACTGTATGTTTGATTAAACACCATGTGACTGCTGCTTTGTGTCCTGGGGACAAAACCCCGATGTAAGATGAAACTTCCTCTTTCTTGGCTTTGAGATCGTTGGAGTATGTGTTCTGTGAATAAAGCTGATTCTGAGGAACAAACTCAGCCTCATCCTTGAGCACATTCTCCACAGCAGCACCTTTGCAGGTATGGCTATGCCAGTCTGGTCAGTCTAGTACTAGGGTCTCCCAGGTGTCAGGACTGATGTCAAAGCTCTTCAGGGAGGCCTTAAGAGTGTCTTTGTAGCACTTCTTCTGACCACCTTGTGAGCGCTTACCCTCTGCTAGTTCGCTATAGAGCAGTCTCTTTTGTAGGCGTAAGTCAAGCATATGAACAAGGTGGCCAGCCCACCTAATCTGGGCTCTCTTGAGCAGGGTGTGGATGCTAGGCAGCTCATCTCGGGATAGGACCTCTGGGTCAGGGATTTTGTCCTGCCAGGTGATCTTCAGGAGCTTTCTGAGGCAGTTAAGGTGGAAGAGGTTTAGCTTTCTGGCATGGTGCTCGTAGACTGTCCAGGTCTTGCAGGTGTACAGTAGGGAAAGCAGGACAACTGCCTTGTACACCTTCAGTTTTGTGGTCAGCCTGATGCCTCTCCTTTCCCACACTGTTGCACGTAGCTGTCAGAATGCTGAGCTTGCCTTAGCAATGCAGGAATCGATTTCATCGTCAATGTTGACAGACCTGGAGAGTGTGATACCGAGGTATGTGAACTTGTCGACAGCCTTGAGAGTCTCCCTGTTGACAGTGATGGCTGGTTCCATGTAAGTCTTCTGTGGTGTGGGTTGGTGCAGGACCTCGGTTTTCTTCGTACTGATTGTGAGCCCAAAGTTGCCGCAAGCAGTGGAAAAGCAGTTCATGCTGTGCTGCATCTGGGCTTCTGTAGTAGCATTGAGTGCCCAGTCGTCTGCCAACAGGAAGTCGCACATTGAGTCCCCTTCCACCTTGGTTTTGGCTTGGAGCCTCCGCAGGTTGAAGAGCCTGCCGTCCATCCTGTACCTGATCCTGATGGCGTGTTCTTCATTGTTGCAGAAGGCATCAGATAGCATGGCTGTGAACATCATGCTGAAAAGTGTGGGCGCAAGTACACAGCCCTGCTTGACCCCGTTGGTGACTGGGAAAGCTCCGGAGGAGTCTTCATCATCCAGTACTCGAGCAAGCATGCCACTGTCAAACTGGCACACCGTGCTGATGAATTTGTCCGGGCAGCCGAACTTCGCCATGATCATCCACAGCCCCTCATGACTTACAGTATCAAAAGCCTTGGTCAGCTCTACAAATGTTGTGTAGAGGTCCCTGCTCTGCTCTTGACACTTCTCCTGAAGTTGGCGTGTGGCAAAGATCATGTCAGCAGTTCCACAACTCTCTCTGAAGCCACACTGGTTCTCTGGCAGGTGACCACCTTCCATGTGCTGAATGAAGTGGTTGAGAAGGACTCTTGCGAGGATCTTGCCGGCAATGACGAGGACAGAGATCCCACGGTGGTTGTCGTAGGACTGCCTGCTTCCTTTTCTCTTGTAGAGATGGACAATGGAGGTGTCCTTGAGCTCCTGGGGGATAACTTCCTGCTGCCACATGGTCTGAAAGAGCTTGCTGAGTTTCTGTATTAGAACTGGTCCACCTGCCTTGTAGACTTCAGCTGGGATGGAGTCAGAGCTTGGTGCTTTGCCATTCAAAAGGAGTTTGATCGCTTTTTGGACTTCTGATTCTGTTGGAAGTTCTGCCAGAGACGTGGTCACCTCTACTTGGGGCATGTGAGTGATGGTTTCTAGATGGTTCAGAACGCTGCTGAAATGTTCGGCCCATCTTTCCAGGATTGTGTTCTTGTCGGTGAGGAGAGTGGACCCATCAGCACTGAGCAGTGGTGATGTTCCAGAAGACTGAGGCCTGTAGATGGTCTTAAGGGCATCATAAAAGCGTTTGGAGTTGTTGCTGTCAGCATACTGCTGTATTTCAGCTGCCTATTTGCTGAGCCAGAAGTCCTGCATCCCTCTGCCCTTTGCCTACACCTTTTTGATGCAGTTGAAGGTGGCCTTCTTAGAGGAGATCTACTGTCTTGCTGGTACGATCTGTGGGCTTCACGCTTCTCATGAAGCAGCTTTTGGATGTCCTCATCATTTTCATCAAACCAGTCTTGGTGTTTGTGTGTGTTCTGGCCCAGATGAGTGAGTGAGGTGTTGTACACCATGTCTCTGAAAGCTGCCCAGTCTTCTTCTGCTCCGTGTGCCTCGAAGTTGAACTGACTAAGCTTGCTGTCCAGGTCCTCACTGAGGTTCTGTCGCAGAGTGCTATTCCAGCTTGCTGACATTGAGTCGTTTGTTTGCGTTTTTCCCCTGTGGACGCCGTTTTGGCTGGATGTGCATGTTGAGCTTTGAAAGAATGAGTCTGTGATCCGTCCACCAGTCTGCACCACACATCGCCTTTGTCACTCTAACGTCCTGCCTGTTTCTCCTTCTCACAATGATGTAATCGATCAGATGCCAATGCTTGCTGCATGGATGCATCCAGGAGGTCTTGTTGTGATTTGACAAGCAGTAGACAGTATTGGAGATCAGAAGGTCATGAGAGGTGCACATCTTCAACAGGAGAAGACCGTTGCTGTTGCACTTTCCAACTCCATTACTCCCAAGGACTCCCTCCCATGTCTGGTAGTCTGTACCAACTCTGGCGTTAAAGTCTCCAAGAACAATGAGTTTGTCCTCCTTCGGTACGCCTTCAATGAGAGTCTCTAAGTCCTCATAAAACTTGTCTTTGATCTCATCTGGGTTCGTCATGGTGGGGGCTTATGCACTGATGAATGTTGCATGGTGTTTTCCTCGCAGGGGGGGCACAGGGTCATGAGGCAGTCATTGATTCCTTTAGGGAGGCTGGTAAGCTTGCTGATCAGATTGGATCTGATCACAAAACCCACTCCTGCTTCACAGCATTCTTCGCTGCCTTTGCCGCTCCAGAAAAAGGTGTAGCCGGCTTTGACTTCTGTCAACTGACCTTCGTCTGCAAACCTGGTCTCACTCAGAGCTGCAATGTGGATGTTGTACCTGCTGAGTTCCCTTGCGACAAGTGCTGTCCGTTTCTCAGGTCTGTCCACTTTGGAGCTGTCCATGAGCGTTCGCACATTCCAAGTGCCAATGGTGAGTGATGTCACCTTAGTTGATTTCTTCTGAGAATTTCGACCGCTAGGGTGGGATCCCCACCAGCTGTGTCTTGCTAGCCAGGGTGTAGCGAAGCAGGCTATTTTTAGGGCACCTTTTCTAGCCCCTTCCTCAGGCCATGGAGGTGAGCAGAGTGAATCCTAAAGATAGCTGTCAGACACCCAGGGGGCTGCCAAACTCCATTGCTGCTTCAGTCCAGTAGAGAGAGACCCTATGCCCTGGGCCACCTGTATGTGGGATTGTAGCTACAGCTTCCAGTGTATCCGCACCTGCTGCTTCGTCACTTGCCCATCACCACAGGACTTGGGGGGAGGGGGGGATGAGAAGGAAATTGGGGGGGATGTTTTGACTTGCACGTGAATTTGATTTAAGTGAGGGAGAGCTGCGCAGGGTCGGCAGCCTCACTCGCTCGTCCCAGCCTATCCAGTGGCAAGATGTAGTCAAGATGGCTGGAGATAGGTTAGGATGCAGTGGATGGCCAGCAGTGTCCTACGTGTCTTACTGTGCCCTAGTTGCTCTCCACAAAGCTTTGCTGGGTCTGCCTTCCTGCCCGCTGAGCCAATCTGGTGGTTTCCTCCGCCCAGTCTGCCGGGTCCACTCTACGCATGCGTAGGTAGACAAGCCCTACCTCACCGAGGGTTTCAAACCCATCGGGTACCCTGACCTGGCTTCGCCTACCAGTCAAAGTGCTTTATCGGGGTGTGGCCGCTGTTGCATGCAAACAGCTACTTGGAGCCACAGGTGAGAGTTGAGTGCCAAGTGGGAACCAAAGCAGACTGGCCACCCAGAGGTGCGACTGTTGCCCCGTCAGAGGTACTATCCCTCTCTGACACTCTATACACCCCAGCAGACTACTCCAAATGTGATGGCTGATGCCACCACCGAATCATAGAAGGTCTTCAGGAGATCCCCTTGTACTCCAAAAGACCTGAGTCTCCTCCTGAGGAACAGCCTGCACTGCCCCAACTTGTAGAGCGTGTTGGTGTTGTGTGACCAGTCCAGTTCATTGTTCAGGTGAACACCCAGGTACTTGTAAGATGTCATCATCTCAATGTCTGTTCCCTGGATGTCTACTGGTACTGTGAGGAGTTGTCCTCACCTGCGGCAGTCTACCACCAGTTCCTTAGTTTTCCTTGCATTGATCTGGAGGCAGTTCCCTTGGCACCAGTCCACGAAATCCTGGATAAATCCTCTGTACTCCGCATCATCCCCATCAGAGATGAGGCCGACGATCACAGAGTCATCAGAGAACTTCTGTAGATTGCAGTGTGGTGTGTTGTGTGAAAAGTCAGCAGTGTAGAGGGTAAACCGGAAGGGAGACAGAACTGTTCCCTGGGGGGCCCTCATACTGCAGATGATGGTGTCAGACACACAGTCCTGTGTTCTCACAAACTGTGGTTGGTTTGTGAGGTAGTCCAGGATCCACGATGACAGGTGCTGGTCCACCCCTGTGCACAGTAGCTTGTCCCTCGGGATCACCGGTTGGATGGTGTTGAAAGCACTGGAGAAATCAAAGGACATGATCCTCACGGTGCTCCCAGGCTTCTCCAGGTGGGACAGGGAATGATGTAGGAGGAAGATCACTGCACCCTCCACCCCGGTGTCATGCTGGTAGGCAAACTGAAGTGGATCCATTGCTGGTCTCACCAGGGGGCGAAGGTGGGTGAGGAGCAGCCTCTCTAGCGTCTTCATTGGTCTTAAATTTGTCATAAAAATGACCAGCAATGTCAGTTAATTTTGCTGAGAACTTGAATAAAAAGAATGAAAAAATAATTATCCACAACAACTAAATTGAATGCCTGTTAAAGAGTATAGATTTGGAAATCATGGCAGCAGCTTCATTTGAAAACTCCCTATTTATCTTTTGTTCATATAAAAGACAAAAAATAAAATAGAAAGGAGCTGTCTTTACCTTCTTAACATGTTTCGACTGTACACTGCAGCCTTCGTCAGAAGAGTCAGCTGATTGCTGCCAGGTGACATTTATCAGCTGATTTTCGTAGGCGGGGCCAGCTCAGCAGATCTGTCAGATCCACCGAGCCGGCCCCGCCTCCCGCCGTCAGATGGTCTCTGGAGAATGTGGTCCCAGGTGTGGGAAAGCATAAAGGCCCCCTCATCTCGGTTCATGGTGTCTTTTCCCTGCTTCCTGATCTCTATGGCCTCCTTGATCCAGCGTTTGTGTCTGCTGCTCTCCGATCCAATAAACTTTGCGTTGTCCCAGTCCATGATGTGATTATTTCTTTTGCAGTGATCTGATATTGCTGATTTTAATGTTTCTTGTTCTGCCTTTTCTTTTTTTTCTTCTGACTCTTCTGACGAAGGCTGAAGTGTACAGTTGAAACATGTTAAGAAGGTAAAGACAGCTCCTTTCTATTTTATTTTTTGTCTTTTATATGAACAAAAGATAAATAATTAAAAGAAGACAAAATGAACCTATTTGACCTGAAAACTCCCTAACCACAGCGGTCCCCAACCACTCTGTACCGAGTGCAGAGAAAAAAGAAATAATTTATTCCGTTGCTCTGTATTGTCTATTGAAGTCTATGTTTTTCTGAAAAAAATTACTGAACATTCTCTGTCTTTCCGTGCCTGACTCCTACCTGTCTGTCTACCTTCTGTGCGTCTTGACACACACCTGGCTAATCAGATACGCTGAAAAGTGGAGACAGGGACTGCTACAGGGAGGTTAAATATCGGTTTAACAGAGAGCTGAAGAGAGCTAAATCTGGGTATTCTGAGAGACTCCAGCGGCAGTTCACTGCTAATGATTCGGCTTCCGTGTGGAGAGGACTGAGGCAGATCACCAACTATCGGCCTCAGGCTCCTAAAGGTCAGGATGACAAAGCCCTTTGTCAAAGACTGTCCCAACACTATGCCCGTTTTGACACCTCGTCATCTGTGTCCAACTCCCCCCCTCCCTCCAGCTCCACAGCCTCCACAATCCCTACTTCATTAAAGGCACCCCCCCTCCTCCCCCCCTGCCCTTATCATCAGTGAGCAGGACGTGCTCAAACAGTTCTCCAGACTGAACCCGCGCAAGGCCCCCGGTCCGGACGGCGTGTCTCCCTCCACCCTGAGACACTGTGCGAAACAGCTGGCTCCTGTCTTCACAGACATTTTTAACACCTCCCTTAAGTTATGCCACGTGCCGTCCTACCTCAAATCCTCCACCATCATCCCTGTCCCCAAGAAGCCACGGATCACTGGACTTAATGACTACAGACCTGTAGCGCTCACCTCTGTAGTCATGAAGTCCTTTGAGCGCCTGGTCCTGCCCCACCTCAAGTCCATCACCACCCCTCTCCTGGACCCGCTGCAGTTTGCCTACCGAGCCAACAGGTCTGTAGACGACGCAGTCAACCTGGCCCTCCACTCCATCCTGCAGCACCTGGACTCCCCGGGAACCTACGCCAGGATCCTGTTTGTGGACTTCAGCTCCGCATTCAACACCATCCGCCCCGCTCTGCTCCGGGACAAGCTGTCCCTGCTCAACGTGCCTGACTCCCTCTGCAGGTGGATCACCGACTTCCTGACGGACCGGAGGCAGCATGTGCGGCTGGGAAAGACTGTCTCAGACTCTACTAGCATCAGCACCGGATCACCCCAGGGCTGTGTACTTTCCCCGCTACTCTTCTCCCTTTACACCAACTCCTGCACCTCCAGCCACCAGTCTGTCAAGTTGATCAAGTTTGCGGATGACACCACCCTCATCGGGCTCATCTCCAACGGCAACGAGTCCGCCTACAGGAGAGAGGTGGCCCAGCTGGCGTCCTGGTGCAACAATAACAACCTGCAGCTGAACGCTCTGAAGACAGTGGAGATGATTGTAGACTTCAGGAAAGTCACAACCCCTCTGCCCCCCCTCACCCTCACAGGCTCTCCCATCACCACTGCTGATTTCTTCCGCTTCCTAGGCACTACCATCACCAGGGACCTCAAATGGGAGCCGACCATCAGCTCACTCATCAAAAAAGCCCAGCAGAGGATGTTCTTCCTGTGGCAGCTGAGGAAGCTCAAGCTACCCACCAAGATGTTAGTGCAGTTCTACACAGCCATCATCGAGTCCATCCTCACCACCTCCATAACCGTGTGGTACGCAGGAGCCACTGCCAGGGACAGACTAAGGCTGCAGCGCGTCGTGCGCACTGCTGAGAAGGTGATCGGCTGCAAGCTCCCATCTCTCCAGGATCTGTACATCTCCAGGACCCGGAGGCGTGCTGGCCGGATCATAGCCGATCCCTCACACCCTGGTCACGTACTGTTTGCCCCCCTCCCCTCAGGTAGAAGACTTCGGTCCATCCAGACTAAAACCTCCCGTCACATGAACAGCTTCTTCCCCTCTGCCATCAGACTGCTGAACACTAAGTGACTTATTGACTCTCGTACACTATGTACAGCAGCTCAACCAGACTCATGTCAATCATCACTGTTTTCTTCCTGCATTACCGACTGCACTATATAGTTCTCCACAGTATCTGCTGCTCGCTAATATATTTTAACTGCTGACCAGTATCACTTACTCTTATTCTACACTTTATTGCATGTATAGTTTATTTCTTTTATTTTATCATGTTTAATGTTGCAGCATTGCACCGAGACAAATTCCTAGTTTGTGTACTACATGAACAATGGCAATAAACCTGATTCTGATTCTGATTCTGATTCTGACTCATCTTTCCTTTACCGGGAGTTTTACCGGGAAGAGGGGCTCTCCTTGTGGGTTTCCGGGAGCACAGACCAGAGATTCACAGCTTTAAAACTCATTGACAAGATGTTGTAAAGATTTTACCTCTAAAGATGTATAAAATGTTACAACACTGGCTGTAGTGTTAGATTTGTTCATTTGTTTGTGGTTTTATGGCATCTCTCCTCATGCGCACTTCCGCAATGGGGTGCTTTTCAGGCAGGCAGACTTTTTTCAACACAAACCTGGCATGTACACACGGTCAAGACAGAGACATGGGGAGACTTCCACCGGCAGGCCGGGGGAGATGGAGGAAGGGACATCTGACATATGTCGTCCACCCCTTATCTCCTCCTGGAATGTATCCTCTCAATCGCCATCAAGTCCTTCTCCTACCACCCTGATCATCGGAGACTCTACGGTGAGATATGGTCGGAAACGAGCTGCAGAGACCCACTTTTTTTCCTGGTGCCAGAGTGATGTACCTCCTGGATAAGATTCCTGGCCTCCTGGCAAAACATCTCTCAGCTAGGAACGTTGTGATCCACGTCGGCTGCAACAATGTCACCAGCCAGGCCTCCAAGGTTCTGAGACTCCTTTGCTTACTCCAAGGCTCCAGTAATCACATATTTATCTCCGGACCGTTGCCTCCACTAGGCCGAGGCATCAGTCGCTTTAGCCGGATCCTGAGCCTTCATACAGTACATGGCTTCAGTCTGCTACTGCAGCATATGGTTTTACTTTTATTGACAATTTTAACCTGTTCTGGAACTGTACGTTGTTTTATTGGAGAGACGGTATACATCCGAACAGGCTGGGTGCTCGCATTTTAACAGACAATATATTGTATTCTGTTTTAACTGCTCCATCAGCCTGACTGTTTCCCGCTGTAGGTGCATTTTACCCACAAGCTGCACCCCCCTCCCCACCACACTCCACCACTCCCCCCACCAGCCCTCCCTCACCATCCACCCACCCTATTCCCCCATTATCTCCAGCTACAGACCACACAGGATTCGGACTGGTAGACTAAACCATAAGAACCATGTCAAAAATTAATTCAAATACTAGCAAACCACCTCACACACCAACCCATCAGTAATCACTATGGCACTTTTAAATGTTCGCTTCCTTTTAAATAAACCTTTTATTATTAATAATTAGGGGCGGAGCCACTGACAGAGTCAATGGGTGAGAGCCTTTTTGTTAGAATTGTTAGAATTTTTTTTTTTTCTTCTTCTCCATTTAAGATGTCATTTTTGGGGTACTGAACGTGTATGAAAACTCACCATTTTTTGCAAGGACCTCAAGACTGGCAAAAAATTTAATATTTTGGAGGAAATATGAATGACCCCACAAAAATGGCTCTACAGCGCCACCTAACATGTGAAGTCAATGGGGAGTGGCACACGCTTACTTTCATTTAGGAAGATGAAAATCGGGTGAGATGTTGAACATGCAAAAAACTCTGGTCTACACCCAACAGGAAGTCAGCCATTTTGGCAGGAAGTGGCAGTGACCTGATTTCCACCTCGCGCTACTGACTCGTATTTGATTGAATTTGTCCGATTGAGCTCATTTGTGGTGACAATCATCTATACCCATGTCCCATTAAAAGTTATTGAAAACTTTTCTAAAAGTTTGATTGTTTGGCTGTAGGGGCGTGGCAAAGTTTGATGCCTCGTCATGATCATTCTATGACCATTCTGACGGCAACAACTCTGGTATGCATTGTCGGATTTCAACCAAATTCAATATTATGGATATCAGTCCAATTCCAAACAGTTTTATAGAAAAATATTCATAGAAAGCTACAGCACCACCTAGTGGTTAAAGGAAGAATTGCTGAAAGCTGTTTTTCTTTATTACTCACGCACCCCTTGCAAGAATGACGTGAAATTTTCTGACATTCATCAGACCACAAGGATGATCATAACTGCACATCAACTTTACCATGACGTCACACTTATTACTACGGACACGCCCTTCTCGCCATTCCATCCGTGATCTTGTTGGGGTGGTTGAGAACGCCCTGGAGTTATGAAATCTGAAACATAGGTTCAGGTGACTGTCATATGTTGTCCTATGTGGGTGGGCAACACATTATTGACAGGGAAGTGTTGCCATGGCGACATGGCAAAGGTTGACTCCTCGCCATGGAACATTGGAAAGTTGGATGTTGGACAAACTTTGTCTGATTTTCACCAAATTTTCTACAATGGATATTAGTCCCACCCCACATGCTCCTACATAAAAATGATTGACAAAAGTTATAGTGCCACCTACTGCTCACAGGAAGTACTGCACCAAATGGTTTACTTTATTATTCACGCAGCGCTTGCCGCGACAACGGGAAATTTTCTGAGCCAGCTAGGTATGATGAGCGCCGGGGTCCGCGGTTACACGGGGGGCAAGGGTCCGCTTACAGCTGCTTGCAGCTTTAATTTGATTTTAGATCCTAAACTGGACTGTCTGTTTTTAACCGAGACGTAGCTGGGTACCGACGCATCAGATGTTCTCACCGAGGCCTCTCCACCCAATTTTAACTTTTTATTTTCTACAAGGAGGGGTCAGAAAGGTGGTGAAACTGGAATCTCTAGTGATTTTAATTATAAAGAAATAACATTTAATGAGTGCACCACCTTTGAATATCAGGCCTTTGTTTTTAACAGCCCCACAATTTTATGTATTACAATTTATAGACCACCAAAACCATGTTCAGCATTTATCAATGAATTTTCTGACACACTGTCAATCATTCATGTAAAATATAACAAGGTAGTCATAGCTGGTGATTTTAATCTTCACATAAATGATCCATTTTATTCTTTTTCTAATAAATGTTTAAACCTTAACTGTATGGACTTTAAACAACACAAAACACAGTCGACTCACAACAGACGACACACCTTAGACCTTGTCATCACTTACGGCCTGTTCACTAGTCTGTCTTCTGTTATAGACTTGGCTGTCTCAGATCACTTCTGTGTGTTTTTGACATCAGTTTTATTCAGTGAGAGACCCGAATGAGAACTGTGAGGAAGCATCTAACTTCTGAAGTGGCTGCAAGTTTTATCAAGGTTTTAAGTGACACTCCTGCTTAAGTTTTACCTGCATCATCTGATTTTATTACGGACAGTTTTAACTTTAAACTAAAATCAGCACTGGGCTTAGTTGCACCTTGAAGATCAAAAACACAAGAATTAAACCTGTCCCGCCCTCGTGGAATGATGAGGTAAGACAGCAGAAAAGAAAATGCAGAGCAGCAAAGAGAAGGTGGAGAAAAACAAAATTAACTGATCATTATCAAACTCTACGAGAACAATTGAAACTATATAATAATGCTGTGAAGCAAACCAGAAACTCCTACTCCAAAATAATAAATAATCACAAAAACAATCCTAGAATCCTTTTCTCCACTATTGATCACCTGATCAACCCTGATTTTAAGAAGTCCAGCAAGATGTCAACAGACTTACTATGTTAGTGTTATGTATGAAATGAACAAGCCATGAACCATCTTATGCCGAGCAACAAACTGAATTTTATTACAAGAAAAGGCAAACATATACAATGGCCGTAGCTCACCTGACGTCATCCTGTCTGACGGCTACGGCAAGCCCCAAGGGCCAAACCCACATACAACATTCTCCCCCCCCCCTCACAAAACAGAGAACAGTAAATAACATTAGCTAATAACTACCCCCCCCCCCCCACAAAAAATAAATTAGCGAATTAAACACCCACATAAAACAGCATAATTATACCATTGTGGAGATGTGAGAATGACGAGGCAGAGTTCTCTCTCAAGTCAGCTTTATTCACATCACCATCATCTCAAAGCAGAAAAGAGAGCCACACAGGAAACTCTCGTCCTTAAATATCAGGACTCTTACAGTTCACAGGTCACATGTATCACAGACCACGTTGCATTATAATGACAGTAACAATGCATCCTCACTCCATGATATCACTTCCACTGTCTCCCATGCATCCCTTCTTTAATCCTTTAATTATACCCCACACAGTCTCAAGCCTTGCATACCAAAGCTAAGATTCTTGCAGCTTCCTGTAATCACCAAGGAAGCTCTGCTTTTGTTCTGATCTAAAATGTGAGTCACAAAACAGGTCACGTCTGTGTGTCCACCACACAAAGCCCCCCCAACATTTTAGAACAAACAAGAGAATAACAACATGCATGCCGTGATAGTATCAATACACATCAGTCCACATGCTGTCTAGTCTTCAGTCTCCTGCCGTATCTGCTGTAGCTGGGATTCAACGTCTCTGCGGCGCTGTCACGCTGGGGGTTTGGCGTCTGGGGGTGGAAACCTTTTGTCAGCACCTGTGGGTGTTCTGGGGAAACATTACTCTGTGAAGCCCCCCGCGGTGGTCTACCTCGCCGCGGGGCCCTCGCCAACAGCACTTGCTCATCTGCCACCACAAAAGTGGGTTTGAGTCTGTTTATGCCAACTTTCTCTTTCCTACCCCCCAAATCTAGCAAAAACTGCTTGTCCCCTGTTTCTAGCACTCTGAACGGTCCGTCATAAGGCGGCCACACAAATTTCTCTCCTACCATTTTGACAGACGCGCGCACTCCAGGGTGCGCCAAAGAATGAACCGAGTCAAAAACGTGGCGGCGCCACGCGGCCGGTACTACTGGACGCGGCCGTCCAGTGGAGACATCGCAGATTAGGGGGGGCAAACCGTCTTGCAGCACCCTGCTCTCCAGCCTTAACCCTGTTGGTCCAGACTGAAGCGCGCGCACATCCACGTCACCAACCTGCTCCGCGGCCATGGCTGCGTAATCTACTCCTACGCTGACTGGGGCCGCCACGGCGCACGAGAGGCAATCTGCCACTACATTGAGTTTGCCCGCCACATGCTGAATATCAGTGGTAAACTCTGATATTGCGGCCAGCTGTCTCTGCTGCCGGCCTGACCACGGTTCAGAAACCTTGGCCATTGCGAATGTTAGCGGTGTGTGGTCAACGAACGCGGTGAAAGAGCGTCCTTCTAGCCAG
Source organism: Pholidichthys leucotaenia (assembly GCA_020510985.1). Taxonomy (NCBI): domain Eukaryota; kingdom Metazoa; phylum Chordata; class Actinopteri; order Cichliformes; family Pholidichthyidae; genus Pholidichthys; species Pholidichthys leucotaenia. Next base: position 381,726,562 of record CM035837.1, on the reverse strand, counting down.
AACTGAAAGTGGCGGATGGCCAAATGGAGAGCCAGCAGCTCCCTGTCAAACGCGCTGTATTTACGTTCGCTATCGCGCAAGGTCCTGCTGAAAAATGCGAGGGGCTGCCAAACCCCGGCCACATGTTGCTCCACGACCGCCCCTATGGCCACCTCTGATGCGTCAGTGGTGTGCGTTATGCGGGCCGTTGGGTCTGGGTGTGCCAACAACGCAGCCTTTGCCAAAGCTGCTTTCACCTCCGAGAACGCTTGGTCCCACTCCGGGGACCACTCGACCTTATCCGCGGGTTTCTTTTTTTTGAGCGCGGCATACAGCGGCTGCATGAGTTGCGCCGCGCGGGGGAGAAAACGGTTATAAAAATTCACCATTCCCAAAAACTCCTGCAACGCCCTGACCGTCTGCGGCCGGGTAAAATCTGCCACCTTCGCGCACTTTGTCAGGAAGCGGAACTGCTCCTTCGGGGGAGACGCGGTGTCCTAAAAAATCGATCTGCGCCACCCCGAACTGACACTTCGCTGGGTTGATTATTAACCCGTGATCTCCCAACCTTCGGAAAACTGTGGCCAGGTGTTTTTCGTGTTCGTCTTTGGATGCGCTGGCTACTAAAATATCGTCCAAGTAGACGAACATGAAAGGGAGATCGCGAAGCACCGCGTCCATCATGCGTTGGAACGTCTGAGCAGCCCCTTTAAGTCTGAATGGCATGCGTAAAAACTCGAATAGGCCAAACGGAGTTATTACCGCTGTTTTGGGTATGTCCTCAGCACGCACTGGGACTTGGTGGTAACCATGGACCAAGTCTATTTTAGAAAAAACGCGCGCCCCTGCCAAATGAACAAAAAAATCTTGGATATGCGGGATTGGGTAGCGGTCGTGCGCTGTAGCGTTGTTTAACCTGCGGAAGTCCCCGCAAGGTCACCATGATCCGTCAGCTTTCGGGACCATGTGTAGAGGGGAAGCCCACGGGCTGTTTGAACGTCTGATAATGCCCAACCTCTCCAGGTTGGCGAATTCCTCGCGCGCTATGGCTAGTTTAACTGCGTCCAAGCGCCGAGCTTTTGCAAAAACGAGCGGTCCGGTAGTGGTAATAAAATGCTCCACCCCGTGTTTAGCGACTGTTGCCGAAAATGTGGGGACCATGAGTGCTGGGAACTGAGTGAGCAGTGTGTGGAACTTACCGCTTGCAGCTGTGACGTTGGCTTGTGCTGTTGGCGGGGCCACTCGCGCTGTACAGGGGATAGAATCAAAAGAAAGTGCATTAACCAGGCGTCTGTTAGCGAGATCGACCAACAAACCATGTGAGCACAAAAAATCAGCCCCCAACATATTGAAATTTACTGCTGCTACAACAAAAGTCCACTCAAATGTACGGCCGTGTAGAGACAGAAGCAGATTCTTCTCACCAAAGGTCTTAAACTCCGAGCCGTTCGCTGCTGTCACCTGGGGACCTCCGGAACCAGCTAGTCTGTCCGCATAGGAAGGTGTGATGAAACTCAACTGGGAGCCTGTGTCGACGAGGAACTGCCTCCCCGAGCGTGCGTCCGACAAGTAGAACAGCTTGTTCTCCTCCCCGAGGGCCGCGGCTGCTACCGACCCCCGGTCTTGGCATTTCCCGAATGCCTGAACTGGCACGGTGGTACACATTTGCATGCCCTCTCTGTGAAGCGGCGATGGTAGAAACAAAGGACGTCCGATCCGCGTTCCCTGGCCCCTGCCGCCGTCGTTGTCAGTGAGTCTGGTACCGCTGCCTCTGGCCTCCTGTCGTCTCCGGTCGTCGCGCCGAGTTCCGCTGCAGCGGCCGTGGCTGCGCACCGCCTGGTGGCGTTGTCAATCCGCTGCGCCTCTCGGCCCAGCGCGCGGTAGTCCCGTTGGGCCAACAGTGGCGAACTGGCCAGGGTCGCTCTCGCTGCTGATGGTAGAGTCCTGAGGAAGAGGTGGGTGAAAATGAAGTGTTCGTCGTCAGAGTCTTTCAACCTCAACAACTTCTCCATCAGGTTCGCGGGCCTGTCATTTTCCAACTCCGTCAGCGCCAGGAGCCTCTCTGCTCGCTCCTCCGCCGAGGGGGTGAATTGCTGGATGAGTGCAGGCTTCAACGTGCCGTATTTGTCGCTGTCCGGCGGCTGGTCGATCAGGCTCTCCACATGCTGGGCCGTGTTGTTGTCCAGCTTTGCGACTACGTGGTAGAATTTTGTGGCGTCTACCGAGATCCCCTGGAGGTTGAACTGCGCCTCAACCGCGTTGAACCAGGAGCGCGGATTGTTCTGCCAGAAGTCCAGTAGCTGGACTGTGGCAGCATTCGCTTGGCTGGGGGCTCCTGACGAGGCTGGCCCGGGGGAATTCTCCTCTTGCATGATATGTCTCGGGTCACCAGTGTGGAGATGTGAGAATGACGAGGCAGAGTTCTCTCTCAAGTCAGCTTTATTCACATCACCATCATCTCAAAGCAGAAAAGAGAGCCATACAGGAAACTCTCGTCCTTAAATATCAGGACTCTTACAGTTCACAGGTCACATGTATCACAGACCACGTTGCATTATAATGACAGTAACAATGCATCCTCACTCCATGATATCACTTCCACTGTCTCCCATGCATCCCTTCTTTAATCCTTTAATTATACCCCCCACAGTCTCAAGCCTTGCATACCAAAGCTAAGATTCTTGCAGCTTCCTGTAATCACCAAGGAAGCTCTGCTTTTGTTCTGATCTAAAATGTGAGTCACAAAACAGGTCACGTCTTTGTGTCCACCACACCATGAACGTTTTGTACAGAGAAACAACAACAACTAGCTGGATGCTTGGGTGGACTACCAAGGCGCCCGTGTGTTGAGATGGATTATTCTGCCACCTGTAAACCAACATATCCTGGCTAACCCAGTCCCACAACAAAGTCTTTCCGATACCCTGGCCTCTGACAGTTTCTCGCTGAGCACCTCACAGATAGAGGTCTTGCTACTGGCTCCTTCAGCCATTCCCGTGTGCCCCCCAGCGCCTCATCAGCCAAGTTCCAGCTGGTGTCCATCTTGTCCGTTGATGCCCTCGGAAACTGAGTCGGTGAAGATTTCCTGAGGTGGCTAGAATGCCACCGTGACCTGTCCAAGAGGTGAAACATGTCTGGGCCCAGCTGTTCCACGACCTGCAGTGGTCCTGTCCAGAATGGCTGCAGCTTGTGTGTGCGGTTGGGGTGTCTAATCCTAACCCAGTCCGTTACTCTGAGTCCATGAGTTTTCACCCTGTGCTTCTTGTCGAAGTGTTGTTTCATTTGCTGCTGTTGTTCAAGAGCCCGCCCCCTTGGTGATTTAGGGTCCACTGGAGGGGTGACTGTGGGAGGCTGCAACTGGTCCAAGGGAAGGTGTAATTCATGTCCCAGCATGAGCTTTGCTTGGGAACACCCCGTCATGGCATGAGCCGTTGCTCTATAGTGGAGGAGTCTGCTCGAAGAGCGTCAGTGAACTTAAAGCCATCTGCCAGGTGTGCTCTCAGTCCATTCCAGCCCCCCCATTAGCTTGAGGATGATAGAACGCGGTTCTAATGTGCTCTACGCCCCTTTCCCCCAAAAACTCCTTATACCCCTAAGGGATGAATTGCGGCCCATTGGCCATTGTAATGGTGCTTGGAACACCCCACCAGGAAAAGAGCAAAGTGAGAAAACTGATAACCATGTCGGTTGTGACTGAACCAGTGGGCAACACCTCCGGCCATTTTGAGTACAGATCATAGCCCACCAACAGGAAATGACTGTTTGTGGGTGCCGTGTGTAACTCGCTGCAAAAGTCCAGGTGAATGTGCTTCCACGGGCCCTCCGGATACTGTAGCGGTTGCAGAGGCGGGGGTGGTGGTTCCCGGTTTTCCCACTCTCCAAGCACGGCACACAGTTCTTTATCATAACCTCAATGTCCTTGTCGATACCTGGCCATCACACTGGGCCAGTGAAACAGCACTGTAGGAGTCCCTACAGTGCTGTTTCACCCTAACCACCCCCAGATGGCCCCTGTGAAGCATGGGCAAAATGTGAGCCCTTAATGATACCGGAACAACTTTGCAGTGTCCTCTTGCCACGCACACGTTATTCCAGCAGCTCAGCTTGTCCCTGACCCTGTGGAACGATGCCAGTTCACCCTGCGCCTTCGTGGGCCACCCCCCCTCTGATGAATGAGCGTAGTTGAGATAAGGTTGGATCCTGCTCCGACTCCCCCTGGAGTTCCTGGAGGGGTGCAGCATTCCGGAGGGGGTTGTGCAACATGTTGATCAGGTCCGCCTCCAGGGGATCACAATCGTCAGGTTGCACAGTGTTAAGTGTGACACGGGACAGGAGGTTTGCCACCACATTCTCCCTGCCTGGGGTGAACTGAATGGTGAAGTTGTAGGCCTGCAGTCTTTCTGTCCACCTGTGGATCCGCAGGGGCCTGTGTCCTGATCCAGTCATTTTCAGCAGGGTTGTCAGTGCCCTGTGGTCCATTTGCAGGGTGAAGTGACGTCCATAAAGGTAAATGTGCCAACGTTCACACGCCCAAAGACATGCGAGTGCTTCTCTTTCACCCACTGTGTACCTCTGTTCCACCGATGTAAGGGACCCCGATGCGAACACCACCAGGCGCTCCATTCCATTTTGGAGTTGGGACATGACTGCCTCAACTGTGGAGCCAGACGCATCACAAGTCATAAAAGTGGGGCATTGTGGGTCAAAATGAGCCAACACCGTCAGGGAGATGAGCTGAGATCTCAATTTAGTGATGGCAGATGAGCAGGCCGGGGTCCACTGCCACAGAGCGTTCTGCTTCAGGAGAGCACAGAGTGGTTCTATGGTCTCTGAATAATGAAGAATGAAGCGTCCATAGAAATTTGCCATGTCAAGGAACGACGAAATCTGTGTGGGTGTCATGGGGTCCAGAAGTTGCAGGACCACCTCCACGTTCGAGTGCAGGGGGCTCAGGCCCTCAGCCGAAAGGCGAAACCCCATGAACTTGATGGCTTCAGCTGTAAAGATGCACTTTTCCTTGTTCAGCATGACCCCATGACCCAGCAGCACCTCCATCACATGTTCCAAACGTTTGTTGTGTGCAACCCATGATGCGCCGTGCACCACGATGTTGTCCAGGTATACCACCACACCCCTGAGGCTGGCGAGCATCAAGGACATGATTTTTTGGAAGCAACTCGGGGCTGAGCTGAGGCCAAAAGGCATGCGGGTATACCTGAAAACGCCCATGTGAGTCACAAATGCCGTCAGATTGCAGCTGGCTGGGTGGAGAGGCACTTGCAGGTAGCCCTAACGTAGGTCCAGCTTCGAAAAAACCTTGGAGCTGCTGAACATTGCAGTGAGCTCTTCCATTGTGAGTAGGGGGTACTTATCCGGAATGATCGCTTTGTTGACCATTCTGAGGTCGATGCATGGTTGGATTCCACCTGACTTCTTTTTAGCCACCACGACATTTGAGATCCACGACGAGGTGTCCACCCTTTCAATGATGCCAGCGCTCAGAAGCTTTTTTCAGCTCCGCTGTGACATCGCCCCGCAGTGTGAGGGGAAACCGGCGAAGGGGTTGAATCTTGGGCGTCACCCCTGGGTCGATGAGTGGACGGTGGTTGAAAGCCGCTATGCAACCCAGGCCTGCAAACAGCACCAGCCAGCGAACATGCCAGGCCAAAGAAACAGTTAGCGCCATGGAGCCCGTCGGGTCCATAATGGAGAATCCCAACTCACCCAATAAGTCAATACCTAACAAGTCAGCCCCATGGCGCAAAACCTGAAAGGTGAATGCAGGAATCATCTTTGGTCCATATGTCACTGTAAAACTGACCGTGCCCACCATGCCAATTTTTACATGTCCATAGCCAAACATGTTATCAGCCCCCGCTGCAGTTGTCTTTTTTGGGAAAAGTTTTCTTACAGTGGACACGCTCAATAAGGACTTTGCAGCGCCCGAGTCCATTATGAGCAGTACGTCGACCCCATCAAGCTGCACAATGTACCACTTTAGCAGCCAATTCTTGGCACCTGCTACACACACTGAAGCTACACCCACGGGCCCCGCATCGGCTCCCTTGTGGGCACTGGGACAAACTCTAGCCAGGTGGTTAGCTTGACTGCAGTTGTAGCACCTCTTCCCTCTAGCGGGGCAGGCGGACGAGCCCATTCGGTGATGGATGAAACCACAGCTGCTACATGGTCTCCGGGTTTCTGCTCCTGCCCGTGTCATGGTCCGCTTCCGCTCGGAAGTCCACCCCGAGTAGCTAGCTGGATTGCTGTCGGCCTGGCGTGGAGAGGATACTTTGTTGGCTAGTTGTTCATTAGCTAGTATCTGCATCCCTAGCTGAGTGACAGATTCTATTTGGCTAGCCATCTGCATCACCTGGCTCAGCGCAAAATCGTCCCTTGTTAGCAGTAGCCTCTCCTTTAACCACTCGTTGCTCATACTATACGCTAGCTTGTCACGAATTAGCTCTTTCTCTAAAGGCCCAATGGCACACGTGCTCACTAGGTTACGGAGCTCCATAACAAAATGCTACATGGACTCACCCGCTTCTTGGCAACGGTCAAAGAATTTGTGTCATCGTGCCGTGATGTTACACTTATTGGCAAAAAAACTTGTCCATTACGCACAAACCTTTCTCCAAGGTGTCCGTCCGTACGTCCCAGAGCACAAAGCACACGCTGTCCTTCTTTACCTAGACAATGATTCAGGACGCTCTTCCGTCTTTCTTTGTCGGCACCATCCAGGCTGGCCGTGAGAGTGTAGTCATTGAATGAGTCCAGCCAGTGGTGCTATGGTGTGGCCGGCACCCCCAGTGACTACAGGAACGGAGGTGGTGGTCTCACGCACACCCCCATGGTTTAATCCTTAGTCGCCAAATGTTATATATGAAATGAGCAAGCCGCAAACCATCTTATATTGAGCAATGAACTGAACTTTATTACAAGAAAAGGTAAACGTATACAACGGCCACAGCCGCCTGACATCATCCCGTCTGACGGCTATGGCAAGCCCCAAGGGCCAAACCCACATACAACAGTGAGGACTTTGCAGACCACTTCTGAAGCAAAATAAATGTTATTAGATCCAGTCTTTTATTATAAGATACTGTTTTTAGTCCTGTGGAACCCTTGCTTTTATCTGAGGAAACGCTGGAGAATTTTGCCCTGGTTGATGCTGAAACTCTTGGTCAGGTTTTCTCCCAAGTCAACCCAACGACCAGTCTTTTAGGTCCCATTCCCACATCCATCTATCCATCCATCCATCTTCTACCGCTTTTCTGGAGGTCCGGGTCGCGGAGGCAGCAGTTCAAGCAGAGAAGCCCAGACTTCCCTCTCCCCAGCCACCTGCTCCAGCTCTTCAGAGGGGATACCAAGGCGTTCCCAGACCAGCTGGGAGACATAGTCTCTCCACCGAGTCCTGGGTCTGCCCCGGGGTCTCCTCCCAGTGGGACGTGCCTGAAACACCTCAAGTGGGAGGCGTCCAGGAGGCATCCTAATCAGATGCCCATACCACCTCAACTGACTCCTTTCAATGTGGAGGAGCAGCGGTTCTACTCTGAGCCTCTCCCGGATGACTGAGCTCCTCACCCTATCTCTGAGGGTGAGTCCAGCAATCCTACGGAGAAAGCTCATTTCAGCCGCTTGTATCCGCGATCTCGTTCTTTCGGTCATTACCCAAAGCTCATGACCATAGGTGAGAGTAGGAACGTAGATTGACTGATAAATCGACAGCTTTGCCTTAGAACTAAGCTCCCTCTTCACCACAACAGACCGGTACAACGTCCGCATCACTGCAGATGCTGCTCCAATCCGTCTGTCAATCTCTCGCTCCATTCTCCCCTCACTCGTGAACAAGACCCCAAGATACTTAAACTCCTCCACTTGGGGCAGGAGCCTGTCCCCAACCCAGAGAGGGCAATCCACCTTTTTCCGGCTGAGGGCCATGGACTCGGACTTGGAGGTGCTGATTCTCATCCCAGCCGCTTCACACTCAGCGGCAAACCGTCCCAGCAAGAGCTGTAGGTCACTGCTGGATGAAGCCAACAGGACAACATCATCTGCAAACAACAGAGATGAGATCCTGCGGTCACCAAGCATGACACCCTCCATTCCCTGGCTGCGCCTAGAAATCCTGTCCATAAAAATTATGAACAGGATCGGTGACAGAGGGCAGCCGTGGCGGAGTCCAACTCTCACTGGGAATGACTCCGACCGAGTGTTGGCAATACGAACCAAACTCTCACAACGGTCGTACAGAGACCGAATAGCTCGTAACAACAAGCCCGATACCCCATACTCCCGAAGCACCCCCCACAAAAATCCACGAGGGACGCGGTCAAATGCCTTCTCCAAGTCCACAAAACACATGTAAACTGGTTGGGCAAACTCCCACGAACCCTCGAGAATTCTCGAGAGGGTAAAGAGCTGGTCCGATGTGCCACGGCCAGGACGAAAACCACATTGCTCCTCCTGAATCCGAGGTTCGACCAACGGCCGGACTCTCCTCTCCAGTACCTTGGCATAGACCTTCCCAGGGAGGCTGAGGAGTGTGATCCCTCTAAAGTTGGAGCACACCCTCCGGTCCCCTTTTTTAAAGAGAGGAACCACCACCCCAGTTTGCCATGCCAAAGGCACTGCCCCCGACCTCCACGCAATGTTGCAGAGGCGTGTCAACCATGACAACCCAACAACATCCAGGGCCTTGAGGTACTCAGGGCGAATCTCAGCCACCCCTGGGGCCCGGCCACCAAGGAGATTTTTAACCACCTTGGCGACCTCAGCCCCTGTGATAGGTGAGTCATCCCCCTCGTCCCCAAACCCTGCTTCCTCTGTGGAAGGTGTATCAGTGGGATTGAGGAGATCCTCGAAGTATTCCTTCCACCGCCCGACGATGTCCCCAGTCGAAGTCAACAGTGTCCCATCCGCACCATACACAGTGTGGACGGGGAGCTGCTTTCCCCTCCTGAGCCGCCGGACAGTTTGCCAGAATCTCTTTGAGGCCGACCGAAAGTCTTGTTCCATGGCCTCACCGAACTCCTCCCATATCCGGGTTTTTGCTTCAGCAACCACCCGAACTGCACTCCGCTTGGCCTGCCGGTACACCTCAGCTGCTTCGGGAGTCCCACAAGCCAACCAAGCTTGATAGGACTCCTTCTTCAGCTTAATGGCCCCCCTCACCACTGGTGTCCACCACTTGGTTCGGGGGTTGCTACCACGAGATGCACCGACCACCTTGCGGCCGCAGCTCTGGGCAGCCGCTTCAACAACAGAGGTGGAGAACATGGCCCATTCAGACTCCATGTCTCCAGACTCCCTCGGAATGTGGTTGAAGTTCTTCCGGAGGTGGGAGTTGAAGACCTCCCGGACAGGGGCCTCAGCCAGACGCTCCCAGCACACCCTCACTATACGTTTGGGTCTACCAGGTCTGAATGGCTTCCTCCCCTGCCATCGGATCCAACTCACCACCAGGTGGTGATCAGTTGACAGCTCTGCACCTCTCTTTACTCGGGTGTCCAAGACATACGGTCGCAGGTCTGATGACACGATAACAAAATCGATCATCGACCTGCGACCTAGAGTGTCCTGGTGCCAGGTGCACATATGGACACCCTTATGCTTGAACATGGTGTTCGTTATGGACAGACTGTGGTTAGCACAGAAGTCCAATAACTGAACACCACTCGGGTTCAGATCGGGCAGGCCGTTCCTCCCAATCACCCCCCTCCAGGTTTCACTGTCGTTGCCCACGTGCGCATTGAAGTCCCCCAGTAGGACAATGGAGTCTCCAAGAGGAGCACCCTCCAGCACCCCAGTCACAGACTCCAAAAAGGGTGGGTACTCTGAAACATCATTTGGTGCATAGGCACAAATGATGGTCAGGACCCGTTTCCCAACCCGAAGGCGCAGGGAAGTAACCCTTTCGTCCACCGGGGAAAACTCCAATATAGAGGCAGCAAGGTGGGGCGATACAAGAATACCCACCCCTGTTCGTCGCCTCTCGCCCGGGGCAACTCCAGAAAAGGCCAAGCTCCAGCCCCTCTCCAGGAGACTGGTTCCGGAACCGGAGCTGTGTGTTGAGGTGAGGCCGACTATATCTAGCCGGTATCTCTCAACCTCGTACACCAGCTCAGGCTCCTTCCCCACCAGAGAGGTGACATTCCACGTACCAAAAGCCAGTTTAGAAAGCTTGGGATCAGTCCGCCAAGGTCTCCGCCTTTGACCGCCACCTGATCCACATAGCACCAGACCCCCATGATCCCTCCTGCAGGTGGTGAGCCCACTGGAGGGCAGACCCATGTAACTCCTTCGGGCTGAGCCCGGCCGGGTCCCATGGGTGGAAACCCGGCCACCAGACGCTAGCCTTTGAGCCCCTCCCCCAGGCCTGGCTCCAGGGTGGGGCCCCAGTAACCCCATACCGGGCGGGGTACACTGAATCCTTGATATACAATTCATGAGAGTCTGTTGGATCGTTCTTAGTCTGGCCCTTCACCCAGGACCAGTTTGTCTTGGGAGACCCTATCAGAGGCAAATTGCCCCGGACAACATAGCTCCTGGGATCACTGGGGCACGCAAACCCCCCCCACCACGATAAGGTGACGATCCATGAGGGGGATAAGGTGACGATCCATGAGGATCATCCATGAGGTGACGATCCATTCCCACATCACTTTTAAAAACATTTTGTGGATTTTTCCAGCAGGAACTTGTAAACATAATGAATTGCTCTCTCCAGACGGGGTTTTTCCCTGCTGCCTTTAACCCTCCTGTTATGTTACGGGTCAAATTGACCCGTTTTAAAGTTTGAACATCTAGGAAAAATAGTTAAAAGTATTTTTTCAGTATGAAACTTCTTCTGCTTGCCTTAATTAGTGTAATCAACATATAATATGAAAATGGTTCATCTCACATATTTGCAATCACCCCCTGCACATTTATATCACATAGATACTGTTTGGGTCAATGTGACTCAGCAGTCAAACTGGAGGTAAAAGGGTGTCAGAAATGTCAGACTATTTCTTTCTTTGCACCTTATTGCAACATATTTCACACACACACACACACACACACACACACACACACACACACACACACACACACACACACAGGTGCAGGTGTTATGACTTTTGAAGGGAACCATTTATGTTCTCGCGGGAAAACTCCACCCATATTCAGTGGACACTCATCAGGGGAGGGGCAAAACATATAAAAGCTTCTCTGCATGGGAGTCCTACCAACATTACACTGTCTGGCAGACCTTTACAAAATGAGCAGCAGAAGCAAAAGGATGACAGTCCAGCAGGCTCTGGAAGCCATCTTTGATCATGACAGTGAAATAGAGGAGGATGTGTCTGAAGATGAAGACTATCTTGAGCTAAATTCTGTTTCTAATGATTCTGATTTTGAACCAGATGAGGAAATAGCTATTCCTGTTCCTCCAAGCAAGACATTTATGTCAAAAAATGGTGAAATACATTGGTCTTCATCCCCAAATGTGCGTCAGGCAAAACTGTCTGCAGAAAACATAATAAAGACAGTGCCAGGGCCCACTAGGATGGCAGTGACTCGTGTGACTGACATCAAGTCAGCTTTTGAGCTGGTCATGCCAGATTCAATACAGAAAAAATGACTAATCTAGAAGGGAGGCGTGTTTTTGGGGAGAAGTGGAAGGAGCTGGACAAAACACATTTAGATGCGTATTTGGGGGTCCTCATCCTGGCTGGGGTCTATAAATCGAAGGATGAATCAACAGCCAATCTGTGGGATGCAGAGACAGGGAGGCCGATATTTCGAGCCACAATGTCTCTGGAGACTTTTCACATTTTCTCCAGAGTAATCCGATTTGATAATCGAGAGACAAGGGCTGGTAGACGGGAGAGAGACAAGCTGGCAGCTATTAGGACAGTGTGGGACAAGTGGGTAGAGCAACTTCCACTACTCTATAACCCAGGCCCTAATATCACAGTAGATGAAAGGCTGGTGGCATTCAGAGGTCGCTGCCCATTTAGGCAATATATGCCTTCCAAACCAGCTAAATATGGAATAAAAATCTGGGCAGCATGTGATGCAAACACCAGCTATGCATTGAACATGCAGGTTTACACTGGAAAGCCGGCTGGAGGAGCCCTGGAGAAGAATCAGGGCACAAGGGTCGTGCTCGACATGGCACAGGGTCTCAAGGGGCACAACATAACCTGTGACAATTTTTTCACAAACTACAACTTGGGTCAGGAGCTTCTAAAGAGAAAGCTCACAATGGTCAGAACTATCCGAAAGAACAGGGCTGAACTCCCTGCTGAGCTGCTGGTAATCAAGAACAGGACCCCTCAATCTTCCATGTTTGCCTTCACAGACACCACAGCCCTAGTGTCTTACTGCCCCAAAAAGGGAAAAGATGTTGTGCTCATGAGCACTCTGCACAAACATGCTAAAATAAGCACAAGAGAGGACCAGAAACCAAGCATGATCCTGGATTACAATGCCACCAAAGGGGGAGGGGGGGTAGACAACTTGAACAAAGTAACATGGTCCTACAGCACCAAACGAATGACTGCGCGCTGGCCGTTGGTCATCTTTTATAACATGATCGATGTATCGGCCTACAACGCATTTGTCATTTGGACTGAGATCTTTCCTGACTGGATTGTGAATGTGTCAAAGCTGTACAAGAGGCGCATCTTTCTCGAAGAGCTGGGGAAGGCGCTTGTGACACTGCACATCCAACGGAGGGAGCACCTGCCAAGGACCCCAGCCGCTGCAGCCACGGTGAGGGAGATCCAGGAGAGGACTGCACCAAGTACCCCAGTGCGTGAGGTAAGTAAGTGTTTGTGTGTATATATACCGTAAGTGTATGAGAGTGCGTTGTGTGTGTCTTGGGATCAGCAAAAAGACAGCATAGTAAAGTAATCATGGTCCTCTTGGTTCTAGGTTGCTGCTGAGGGGAAAAGAAAGATGAAGAGGTGCCAGGTCTGCAGGCCATCTGATGATGTCAAGACAAGCATGACCTGTGCGAAATGTGGAAAATTCATTTGCACAAAGCACAGTGTGATGACATGTCACTCGCTGTCCCACAAACAGCACTCTCACTCTCACTCTGCGCCAGAGTCTGCCCACTTTTCTCTCAAGCAAACATGGAGATACTGATGCATGCTTTTATCACCAGCTGTACTGATTACTGTAATGCCGGCTCTCTGGTATTCCCAAAAAGACAATTTCAAATCTGTAGTTATTACAGAATTCAGCTACACATGTTCTGAGGAGGACCAGATGGCAGGCTCATGTCACGCTTGTCTTAAAATCATTGCACTGTCTCCCTTTGCCCTTCAGGAACAATTTTAAGGTTCTTTTACTGGTTTATAAATGTTTGCATGGTCTTGGGCCTTCTTATTTATCAGAACTACTTTTGACATATGAGCCCCCACGGCTCCTGAGGTCCTCTGGCACTGGTCTTTTAATTATTCCTATTTTCAGAACAGGCACCTACGGTGAGGCTGCTTTTAGCTACTACGGCCCACATCTGTGGAACATAATAATGTTAAAACCGAGGCCTCATGAAACAGTGAGCAACTTTGAGACAATTACTTCATGAGCAGCAAAGTGTAATGAAACATCTAATAAAGACTGCCATCTGGTGATTGATTGTCAGAACTGCATTTGAGTTGAAAACCTGAAAAAGGGCAATATATATCACAGGTTGCACTACACTTTTTGCTATGTCATTTTCTCGGACAGGCTTGCAAAAATTCTGTCAATCAGTTACTTATCATTTTAATTGACTTTAATAAGATCACCCTCCATATAATCTGTCAAATTACTGGAGTGGTGGCTCAATTGGTAGAGCATCCGCCCCACACCCGGGAGGCAGGGGTTCAAATCCCGGCCGGGTCATACCGAAGACCATATAAAAGTGGAACTTCCTGCCATCCAGCTTGGCGCTCAGCAATAATGGAATGGAGGAGGGAAATTTGTGGCGGCGCCTTGCATGGCAGCGGCCCTCTGATTCTACACTTGGGGTGTATGTGATTAACCCCTTGCACTCTGGTCAATTTCCCTAAAAACGCCAAAAAATAACGTACCCAAAGTAAATCAAAAGCTGTTCTTCAACCCTTTGCAGCATCTTCATGGGGTTGGTCTCATTTAAAAGAAAACACTTTGAATTTTTTGGCAAAACAGTCATAATCTCTCTAAGTGCTCCTGCCACTGAGTAACAGTCATCTAAACATACTGAACTTGAAGAAAATAAATTTCGCCTGGGTGTTTTTTTTGGATACAAATGCTTGCAAATAACACACAGCTGTCAGATCCAGGCTGGAAAATGCAACAGAAATGTAGAACCAAGTGTTATCCAGCTGAGGTCAAAATTTTGTAACAATACCACAAAAAATGAATATATTACACAGCTTTTTTCTTAGGTTGTTCCCAGGCGTTTTTGAACTGTGCCAAATTGTGCCAAATGGCACAGTTTGGAAAAACGTCTGTAACTTTTGAATGATTCAATATAGAAGCTTCATCTTGGGCTCTAATGAAAGGTGAAGGGCTGTGTGTGTGTGTGTGTGGGGGGGGTGTTTATTCATTCATGAATGAATGAATGAACAAACAAGCCCCCACACACAAAGAAGCATGCCACGTAAAAAATGTGTGGCTTTTTTTTTACAAGAAAAAATAACCCGCAGTGCAAAAAAGATTATACTAAAATATCTGTAATGTAGAAGATAACAACTCCTCCCCCCCCGCTACAGAGGACGGACATTGTCCATCGACACATGACAGACCGCGGCCGTGCGCCGTGCAATCCGCTACAGAAAAGTAGCGGGGGGGGGCCTTCACGGTCCGGACGCGGCGCACGGACCGTATCCAGTCCGTGCGCCGCGGTCTACTACGCACAGTTATACTAAAATATCTGCAATAATATCTGCAATCTGCTACAGAAGAGTAACGGGGGGGGGGGGGGCGTTCACGGTCCGGACGCGGCGCACGGGCCGTGTCCATGCGGCGCGGTCTTCATGTTGCGATGACGCACAGTTGTAATTTACCCATTGGTCAAAAGTCATTTTGATTACAATTTTCAGGGATAAAGAATAATTTAGCTTATAACACTTACCTGTCCACAACAGCAGTGTCGCTGGCGAACTTCTCTTCCTCATTGTCAGACGAACATGACGCTAGTCTGCTTGTTACGGACTCGTGGTTCTGGTCACACAACCCGGTCAAACCATAATTCCATTATTGCGGTTTTGCGCTTCCATGATTGCGGTTTTGGCGAACGATTTTTCAAAACAAATAAGAACAGTAGTAAGAAAAAAAGACTGGCGAACGCGTGTGTGTCACCCAGCCTTACACAAAACAGATTTTACCAAGGGACGCACGCTTTTGAACTTCTGTGCTTCAATTGGCTCGCTGTATTCGCAGCCGCTGGTAGGCGGGTCCTTCTTGCTAGGTTTTCAGTCATTGGTTCTTCAAGGTTTCAGAAACCCAATTCAAGGCTCTTATTAGTCGAATGAGAGGTCAGTCACATCTAAACCAATCAAAGCACTCCTTTGGCTTTCTGTTCGCGGCTGTGTCTGTAGCGGAAGAACGGAAATGCAGCTTTTTTTTTTTTCAGTGCGCACTAGGGTGCCCTCGTGCGCCCTAGGACGCAGAGATATGACCGCCCGCGGTACACCGGAGTGCGAGAGGTTAACACAGTCGATAGGTAAAGCACAATCTCGTTCTACTGTACATGATTGGTTGTACAGTTGAATGACAATAAAGGGTGATTTAATTTAATTTAATTTTAATTTAAATGATAGATAGCTTTCAGAATTTGTAGTCATTGCTGGAAAAACTCTGTGGAAGGACAATTTTCAGTGAACGAAACCTCTGAGATACACACACACACACACACACACACACACACACACACACACACACACACACACACACATATATATATATATATATATATATACGTGGAGAAGGAGAGAGAGAGAGCAGAACTTGACATTAACACCGGCCAATAGCTGGTGAATTTCAGCAGTGGCTGGTAAGACAGCTACACTCTACAGCCACTTTGGCCATGTGCAACCATGAAGGGATGTCCCAATCCATAGGGGCAGGGGTAGTGATGTTATGCTCGACACGGCCCACTCAACACTGATTCGCACAATATAAAGGGGAAGTGTCATGAGCAGTTATTTTTTGATTTAATAGAACAAAATACAACATACAAGCTCACGGTAAGGATAAAGGTTACAATAGAGTTACAAAATCAGAACTTTCACAAAAAATATACAAAAAATCAGTCAAACTTCACATTCCAATTAGCAGGAATAAAAGGGGTATATTAAAAGAGAGAGAGAGAGTAAAGAGCATAACAATTCTCTTATAAAGTCTTTTTTATTATAGTAATAGGAGCTGTCCAATGTCTCTTGCAATTTTTTTTGCATCATGAGCAGTGCATCGAGCGCTGTTTCAGCACACCCACAGTCACGTGACCATAGCAAGTGAGACCTCGTTATGACAGTCACATCAAGTGACTTGATGGCTTGCAGGAAATTTGAGTGTTCTATTGGAATTGGGTCTTTTTTTTGTTTGCTTTGGATTGTTTTTTCCTGCCATCCAATTTTGAATAGACCTCAGATGGGCAAATGCTCAAAAAAAAAAAGTATTGAGATTTTTTTTCAGGTTTTCTACCCAAATGCAGTTCTGACTCTCAGTCAGCAGATGGCACTCTTTATTAAATGTTTCATAACACTGTGTTGCTCATGAAGCTATTGTCTCAAAGTTGTTCATTGTTTTATAAGGCCTCAGTTTCACCATCGCTAATGTAACTATGTGTAATATTTAGTGCATATAATGTGTTGTTTAATGTTACTATGTAGCACCTTGGGGGAGCCAGATTATCTAGCATCTCAGACAGGAGACAGTGGATAAGCATGGGAGAACAAAGAGCAGGAGGTTCCTGGTGAGATAGCAGGAAGGAGTCAAGGATGAAGGGGGTTGAATACAGTGTGATGCAAATGTCATGTTGTGTGTGATGTAAATGCCATGAAACTTAAGAGGAGAGTTTCTGCGAGTTTCTGCTTAAATGTTCAGTCTGTTCTTTGCTTGAGAAGTGTGAGTGTGTAATAAATCGTCTGAAATGAATCACTGTCGCTGACTTCTACTTAAATAGTGAATGCAATGATGATACCAAATCTCCTACTTTCAAAAAACTCTCAGTTTGAGTGGTGAATCAGACCCCTTTTAAAGCCTTTACTATTGATGTATGCAATGCCCAGCCCTCTCAAATTTCTCGCCAGGTGTGGTTTATATTAATCATATATCCCATACCTACATATGTATAAGCATATTAGAATGTTTAGTGATTACATATGTGCAATGACCTCACGCCTCAGAACAGGACAAGAGGTCTCGACCGCCAGTGAAGATCAAAGAGCATACGGAGTCGCAGCGGTGGAGACCAGATCGATCTCCCTGACTTCCCAGGGTCAGGTGGAGGAGACAGAGGACAATGGAGGAGATTGATCGCCCTGACCTCTCTGGGTCAGGTGGAGGAGACGGAAGACAAAGGAGGGGGGATTAAGTTAATGCGGGATGTCAGCTTTGATATGCAATGTCTTTTGTTGTGTGTAAGTATAAGTATGAAGGTCTGAATGTGTTTGACCTCTTATTCTGCTTCTGCACTGAGATGAGACTTGTTAGAGGACCGAAGCTTATATTAAACTTTGGTTTATAAATCACATCGCCTCGTTATTCCAAGCTCTTCTACACTGGTGACCCTGACGCGAGGATGGAACAGAGACGTTCTCCCGCGATTGACTCATCAGAGGTGACCCAGGCAAGCGCCGGCGCCCATGCAGACAGGGGAACAGATGGACGACGTTCCCCCACGGCAGAAGCTACAGCGAGGGCTCAAACAAGCACCAGCCCCGCTGTGAGAGCGGAAGAAAGGCGCTCTCACCCGGTGGACACATCAGGGACGGCCCACACAAGTGCCGTCACCGTCAAGCTGCCAGACTTCTGGCAGGAAGACCCGAGCTCGTGGTTCCAGCAAGCTGAGGCTCAGTTTGCACTGGCGGGCATAACGGCAGACGACACAAAATTTTATCACATCATCGCCAAACTCGACGCTGCCACGTCAAGATGTGCGCGGAGCATAATCCAACGGCCGCCCGCCCATGACAAATACAGAGAGCTTAAGGTGACCATCGTGGAGAATTTCGTCCCCTCAGCCGAGGAGAGAGCAGAGAAGATCCTGGCGATCTACGGCCACAGAGGATGCAGACCCAAGGCCCTCATGGAGGACATGCTGCAGCTTAAGGAAGAGGACAACGACAACTTCCTTTTCCGATATATCTTCCTCAGCACTCTGCCGCCACACATGAGAGGGACGCTGGTCAACATGCAATGCAACACCCAGCAGGACTTCCGCGCGCTGGCCCGAGAGGCGCAGCGGCTCATCAACGCCTGCGGGGAACAGGTGGCCACGGCAGCATCTGCAGATCTCAGCACGGATGCCCAGAGCAGTGGAGAACCACAGACAACCGAGCAGAGCCCGCCCACCATGGCGGCAACACGACCAAGACGCAGCAAGCGGAACGACATCTGCTATTACCACCACCGTTTCACCGAGAGAGCGTACAAATGCGTTCCCCCCTGCAAGTTCAAAAGTTCGGGAAAACGCCAAAGCCGAGAATCGTTAACAGCTGCGGTTCTCGGCGAAAAAAATAAGCTTCTTTATGTGACTGACGGACACACTGGGAGACAGTTCCTGATCGACACCGGAGCTCAACTCAGTTTTATCACCCCTTCCCACGCAGATCAGGCCATGGGCCCCCGGGGTAATGGGGCGATGGCAGCCAAGGGCTCGATCATCGACACTTACGGTGAAAGGAGCCTGCCTCTTTGCATTCACGGCCGCAACTATAGATGGACATTTATTGTAGTGGCGGTGAGTTTTAACTTGTTGGGCGCTGATTTTTTGTGTGCACATGGATTGTTAGTCGATCTAGCAAATAGACGCTTGGTTAATGCACTGTCATTTTCTTCTATCCCCCGCTCAGCTCGAGTTTCTCCACCACCCGTGCAGGCCAACGTCACAACAGCAGGAGGTAAGTTCGACCAACTCCTCACCCAATTTCCAGCACTCACAGTTCCCAAATTTTCAGCAACAGTAGCGAAACACGGGGTTAAACACTTCATTCCCACAACGGGCCCACCCGTGTTCGCCAAAGCTCAGCGCTTAGACGCAACCAAGCTCGCCATAGCACGGGACGAATTTACCACCCTGGAAAAATTAGGCATTATTAGACGCTCGAAAAGCCCCTGGGCATTGCCACTCCACATGGTCCCGAAAACCGACGGTTCTTGGAGACCGTGCGGCGATTACCGCAGATTAAACAATGCGGCAGCGCATGACCGCTACCCAATTCCTCACATCCAAGATTTTTCACTACATCTGGCGGGTGCGCGCATTTTTTCTAAAATAGACCTGTTCCGCGGCTATCACCGCGAGCGGAAGACATTCCTAAAACGGCTGTAATAACCCCTTTCGGCCTTTTTGAATTTTTGCGGGTGCCGTTTGGCCTCAAAGGCGCTGCTCAAACCTTTAGAGCGCATGATGGACGCGGCATTACGCGACCTCCCCTTCGTGTTTGTCTACCTCGACGATATGCTGGTAGCCAGCCCGTCAGAGGAAGAACACGAACAACACCTCACTACGGTTTTTCAGAGACTAGAAGAGCACGGGTTAATAATCAATCCAGCCAAATGCAAATTCGACGTGCCACAAATTGATTTTTTGGGACACAGAGTTTCACCGAAGGGGGCAGTCCCATTGCCAGACAAAGTCCGCGCGGTAAAAAATTTTCCACGACCACAAACGGTCAAATCGCTGCAGGAATTTTTGGGAATGGTTAATTTTTATAACCGTTTCCTCCCCCGTGCAGCTCAACTCATGCAGCCCCTGTATGCCGCGCTCAGAAAACAAAAGCCTTCCAACGCGGTCGAATGGACCCCGGAGCGCGAACGCGCCTTCGCGGAAGTAAAAAGTGCTCTAGCGAACGCCACATTGTTGGTTCACCCCGATCCCTCGGCCCGCATTGCGCTAACCACAGACGCTTCAGACTTGGCCATAGGGACAGTTGTGGAACAACACGTTGGCGGGACCTGGCAACCTTTAGCATTTTTTAGCAAATCGTTAAACCAAACCGAGCGTAAATACAGCACTTTTGACAGGGAGCTGCTAGCGCTTCATTTATCCATCCGCCACTTCCAGTTCTGGTTAGAAGGGCGGCATTTCACGGCTTTTGTAGACCACAAACCGCTCACCTTTGCGATGGCTAAAATTTCAGAACCATGGTCAGGCAGGCAACAAAGACAGCTAGCTGCAATTTCAGAGTTCACCACAGACATTCGACATGTGGCAGGCAAACTTAACGTGGTAGCAGACTGCCTCTCTCGCGCTGTGACATCGCCAGAGCGCGAGGAGACAGATTATACTACCTCAGCCGCAGAACTCTTCGCCAACGCGGACACGTACGCAGCCCCAATTCACGTAGGGATAGATTACGCAGCCATGGCAGAGGAGCAAAGCGGTGACGCGGACGTGCGCGCGCTCCTGTCTGGACCAACAGGGTTAAGACTGGAGGAAAGGGGTTTACGTGACGGTGTACCCCCCCGATCTGCGACATCTCAACCGGCCGATCTCGCCCGGTAGTCCCAGCTGCATGGCGCCGCCGTATTTTCGACTCAATTCACTCCCTCGCGCACCCAGGTGTGCGCGCCTCGGTTAAAATGGTCGCCGAAAAGTTTGTTTGGCCGGGCCTGCGCAAAAATGTAAAGGAATGGGCAAAAACTTGCATGTCTTGTCAGCGCGCCAAAATACACAAACACACAAAAGCCCCTCTAGAGCCTTTTCGAATCCCAGCTAGAAGGTTTGACCACGTTCATGTCGACCTCGTGGGACCACTATTTATTTATTTAGCGAATGCAAAGTCCTTAAGCCAAGCAGTTGCCTCCTGGTTTGCTGTATGGAGGGTGTGTAATCCTCCTTCCAGTCTTTGGAGCGGGCAAGCCTCTATGATGTGTTCCATTGTTTGCTCCTCTCCACATGCGCACAGTGGGCTAGGGCTACTGCCCCATCTGTGAAGGCTGGCCAAGCAGGGGCCATGTCCAGTCCTGAAGCGATTGAGTGTAGACCACTGTCTCCTTGGGAGGTTGGTGCCCGGGACCTGTTGGTTGGGGTTTATCACCAGCTGTTTGTTTGGGACCTCCTTGGTCTCCCATTCCTCTTGCCAAGCTGTCTGGATGGTAAAGTCAGCTGGGGGAGGGTTTTTCCAAATCGGCCGTCTGGATGAAAGTCGGGCAGTGGTTGGAGTGTAGATATCTGCATGGATTGGTAAGTGAGGAGAATCTTTAACTTTTTGGAGCATCCTTTGAGTTAATGCTGCTCGCCGGATGTGTGGAGGGGCTATGTTTGACAGTACAGAGAGCCAGGGGAGTGGTGTTGAGCGGATTGTTCCAGTTATAGTTCTCATGGTTGTGTTGAGCTGGGTGTCTACATGGTGTGTGTAAGATGACCTGGACCAGACAGGGGCACAATATTCTGCTACAGAGTATGAAAGGGCCAGTGCTGAGGTGCGCAGGGTGGAGACTGCCGCCCCCCATTTTGCACCAGCGAGCTTGCAGAGCAGGTTGTTTCGTACCTTCACCTTAGCAGCCGTCCCCTTTAGATGTTCCTTGAAGGATAAGGTCCTATCAAGGGTCACTCCAAGATAAGTTGGATTTGGGGCATGCTTAAGCTTGAGTCCGCTCAGGTGGATGTTTAGTTCTCTGGCAGCTTTTGCATTGTGGAGATGGAATACACTGGAGACGGTTTTTGCTGGGCTTGGTTTTAGGCGCCAGATTTTGCAGAACTGGTCCAGTTTGGCAAGATCTTCCATGAGCACCCGTTCCAGTGGTTCAAAGTCTGGTGCTTGGAATGCCAAACAGATGTCGTCTGCATAGGTGAATTTGCGGGATTTTGTAGTAGGCAGGTCGTTTATGTAGAGGTTGAACAGAGTTGGAGCTAGAACTGAGCCTTGTGGGAGTCCGTTTTTCTGCATTCTCCATGCACTTGTCTTCTGACTGAGGTGGACTCTGAACCTTCGTCTCAAGGCTTCACACACCTGTTAACAATGATAGACCGTACTACACGCTGGCCTGAGGCGGTCCCTCTGGCGTCAACCACAGCGGTGGAAGTCGCTCGCGTTTTTTTGACAAACTGGGTGGCACGTTTTGGCGTCCCATCAGACATCACGTCCGATAGGGGGCCTCAATTTGTCTCAGAGCTCTGGTCAGCCATGGCCAGCAGCTTAGGGGCGACAATTCACCGCACCACCGCTTATCACCCTCAGGCTAATGGGTTATGCGAGCGTTTCCACAGATCTTTAAAGGCCGCCCTCAGGGCCTCGCTAACGGATACAAATTGGGTAAATAAACTTCCCTGGGTTTTATTGGGGTTGCGTGCTGCACCTAAAGAGAATCTAGACGCCTCCCCAGCAGAGTTAGTGTTTGAACAACCTCTCAGACTCCCAGGTGAGTTTTTACCAGAGAACCCAGAGCCTGGGCATCTTCCAACCCTGAGGCCGTTAGACAGTAACGGACCAGACACCCTCCCCGGACCGGCACATCACTCTTTCCCATGGGTTTTTGTCCCCCAAGCTTTAAAAACCGCCGAGTTTGTTTTTGTTAGGCATGAAGCTTTAAAGTCAACCCTCCGTCCACCATACGACGGACCATTCAGAGTGCTGGAACCTGGTGATAAGCATTTTGTGCTTGATTTAGGGGACAGAAAAGAAACAGTCAGCATTGACAGACTTAAACCTGCTTTCTTGTTGAGAGACGAACCTGCACGGGTGGCGAGGGCACCTCGGCGGGGTAGACCCCCCAAGAAAAAAGACTCAACCCCCCTGCAGGGAACAAATAACCACTCTCCTCCCCAAGCTGCAGATTCCTTACAGGAAGGTCCCACCAGGACGCCAAAGCGGACCTACAGCAGATTCAGGAGAAGATTAAAACCCAGACGGCACAGGGACTGATACAAATTAACCAAGAGTTGTTAACTATTTTATCAGATTGTGCCATGACAGTTTTAAGGCTGATTTGTGATATTACTACACTGTTATGGTTACCACTGAATTCTCTACAGGAGCAAGACTGCTGGAAAGATTCTTCCTTGTTTTCCCTGTCAAGAGGTTTAACAGTATAGTATGTCATAGAAATTATCTTAAACTGTAGACTTACTTTGATTGTCCTTTTCTTAGTCGTCTGGGGGGGGGCTGTGATTTATATTAATCATATATCCCATAACCTACATATGTATAAGCATATTAGAATGTTTAGTGATTACATATGTGCAATGACCTCACGCCTCAGAACAGGACAAGAGGTCTCGACCGCCAGCAAAGATCAAAGAGCATATGGAGTCGCAGCGGTGGAGACCAGATCGATCTCCCTGACTTCCCAGGGTCAGGTGGAGGAGACAGAGGACAATGGAGGAGATCGATCGCCCTGACCTCTCTGGGTCAGGTGGAGGAGACGGAAGACAAAGGAGGGGGGATTAAGTTAATGCGGGATGTCAGCTTTGATATGCAATGTCTTTTGTTGTGTGTAAGTATAAGTATGAAGGTCTGAATGTGTTCAACCTCTTATTCTGCTTCTGCACTGAGATGAGACTTGTTAGAGGAGCGAAGCTGGTCTTAAACTTTGGTTTATAAATCACATCGCCTCGTTATTCCAAGCTCTTCTACACCAGGTCTCAAATTACGTGATGTGACAACAAGGCCTCATTCGCTATGGTCACGTGACTGTGGCCATGTTGACACAGTGCTCAACACTCTGCTCACGACACTTCCGTGTTATATTGCTCGAATTAGTGTTGAGTGGGCGGTGTCGAATATAACATCACTAGTGGAACAGCCTGCCAGGGAGCATCAGGGCTGCCAAGAGTGTTCATGTTTTTAAAAACAGGCTCAAGCCCTATTATTTTAACTTAGCTTTTGATTAGTTTCCTATTTTAATTTTCTTAATTTCTGATTTTAAACTTACTTTATGTTGATCTTTTTATAATTATTCTCTTTGTTATTAAATACTATTACATTTTAAACTTTGAGTTTAAATGGGTTATGTTTATGATTATCTTTTTTATTAACAAATTATGTATCTTATTATTATTATTCATCATTGATGTTTTTTTTTTCTTATTGTTCTTTTTTAACTCCAGTGTTTCCTCATGGGGAGCCCTCCCATGGGTGGTTGCCTGGTTCTGGCTGCAGAGCGCTGGCCTGTGACTGCTCTGGCCCACCCAATGCCTGGTCTTGGGTGGTGGCAGAGGTGGTGTCCCTGTGGCTGTGGACTTGGCACTTCCGTTGTGTTGTTGGCTCCCTAAGATGGTGCTTCTACACCTGGATCCTCGGTGCTCGGCCATGTCTCAGCATTGACGAGTGTGTGCATGTGTGTGTGTGTCTGCTTGTATGAGGTTGGGTGGGTGAAGGGGTGGGGTGGGAAGGGGCATAATTGTGTTTTTAATTTATAAAGCACTTTATGCTATATTTTTTTGTATGAAAAGTGATATATAAATAAAGTTTTGATTGATTGATTGATTGATGGTGTGGGAAAACTCACGGGTGAGTTTTTTTTTTTTAAATCGCACATTCTGTTTTTTGCTATGCTTCTTTAATACTCACTGCAAACACGGAAGGGAGTGCAGTGCAGTGAAACATTTGACTGGTTAGACTGAGTGCTTGAGTGCTATTCAGGGACAAATTTGATCTGTGAAATTGGTGGAAGTTGATGAGGATTTGTCAAAATTGTAGGAAAGTTGCGGTGATTGGACAAAGTTGCAAGGTCGTGCAAAAGATGCGGCAATGGCTTGATTTCACGTGAATTTGTGCAATCACAACATTGCGAAATCCTGGAGGGACTGATCAGTATGAACACACAACAGATCTTCCACATGCATTTTTTTTTTTCCCTTGTCCTGTCAGGCAGCTAGGTAAGCACAACAGGGATCTGTCACCCTTATTGTGCCAAAACAGATTTACTTTGCCAAGAGGAGCTTATACAGTACCTAACTATGTACTGTATATTGTTGTAAACTCCTCCTGTAATAACTTTTAATACTTTATTTTAATTATTTTACCCATGCAGGACCCAACAGGATGGGGAAGAGGGAAAGGAAGTGTGTGGAAGGGAAAGAAAAGGGAAGGGAACAGACAAAAAGACAAACAAACTAACAACTAAAACAAACAGCAGACAGACTGCTTCTTCCACCGAAGATGTCTCAACACGAGTCTGGTTTCCGCACCTGTTAAAGGAAAGACACTTGTGCGTGTGTGTATATATGAAAGCACGCACAAAATAAGTGTATGCATGTGAGTGGTTTGTCAGGAAACATATGAAGCGGGGGCCGGCTGCAACAGCTCTCCCCCGGGAACCCCGAGCAGGCAAGGCAGTGCCACCAACCCCCACAGGGCACAAACGTCCGATGTCAGCAAGCCCCAGGAAAGCCAGGCATCCGCCCCTGGAGGGACAATTGAGGGAGGCCAGGCCGCCAGGTGGCCGGCGCGGCGGGCCCACAACCCCAGACCCGCCACCCCCCCACCCCCCCAGCAGGACCAATGTCTGCCCCCGGGCCCCAGGCACCAGGAGGCCAGCGACCCCACCCCCCGTGCCGGAGACTGGCCCTCGCCCCCCAGCGTGAGCCCCCCCAGGCACCCTTACAGCGGGACGCCCCCCCCCCCCCCCCCCAGCGCCACTGCTGCACACCCCGGGGACCCCCATGCCCAAAGAAGTCCCCCCTGCCCAGGGGAGCCCACTTAGCCGAGAGGCACTACCCCCCTTAATCCAGCACCTCCTGACTCACAGACACACCCCTCCCCACACCTTCACACCCAAGTGCTCCCATGCGCACCCACATGCAGTCCCTCACTCTCACTCACCCTGACCAACCCATTCTCTCTCACTCCTGTACCCGTTCAATCTCACCCCTCATTCACCCTTGTTTCTTAAGGCAGCTGCGAAGCAGATGCAGCGAGTCTGAACATGCACCAGCGCCTGGCAGGGGAGGCCGGGGAGACCGCCAGCATAGGCCAGTGGCCGCCGACCTACCCCAGGGCGGTCGCGGCCACAGAGGCAGACCCCCACCCCCAGCACCCACCCGAGTGACTGATCAGCAGACCACCGCAGGCGCCCTGAGATGCCACCCGACAAGCAAAGCACCGCACAAAACCGTCCCACCCCCACCACCTCCATTCATCTCCCCCTCACTCTCACTTACTCTCATATTCAGTCCTGCTCTCACTCCCTTGGTTGTATCTATACATTCAGCAGCACCCAGGGATTTTGACAACATGACGGGTCCCAGGCTCCCCACTGAGCCCCCACGCCCCCAGCAGGAGGAGGATAACAGGGGTGGGGGAAGACCCCCACCCCCTCCCCCCCCCGAACAAAACATGGTGGGTGTATATTGGTTATATGATGTTATTGTGTGTAAATGTGTGGACTACCATAGTGCAGTTAAAATTGGGGGGATGGTGATTGGAGCACCGATAGCCACTGCGATGGGCAGCGATGGGCCATCCCCCAAGCCTTCAGTGTCTAAAATGCAATTAGAATTGAGGTGAGGGCAGCCCCACCGCACAGCAAAGGTATCCCCTTCGCCAACACAGTGTGGCAGACCCCCACCCCAAAGCCCTAAATGTATCCAAGAAGATGTATATTCCACCCAGAGTCAGGGGGAGGGCGGGAAATAAGACTGGGAGGGAGGCGGTCTAAAAGTGAGGACGTCCCCCCCCCAGAAGCCAGCTCGCAAACTGATTCATGAGGCCACCCACTGCCCCCAAATCCCAACCCAGGGCGAGGGCCGCCAGTGCGAGCAGCCCAGGACCCACCAGCATTGCACCCCGGTGCTCCCAGCACCACAAACATGATGGGGCAGCCATATCCATTCCCACTCATCTTACACACACAAACATGGACAACAACAATAGTCACAATATTGAACAATGGGCTGGACCCACAAGGCGCCCCACATGCCAAGCAACACCCCGAGCACCCACGCAAGCCCACCGAGCACCCACCCCAGACGCACACTGACAGCGGCACGCCGTCCCACAGCCACAGCCACCCCGGAGCCGCCCGATGAAAACATGGCCACCAACCCATGCCAACGTCCCCCCCTACCATCCCCGAGCACCAACACACACTCGACCTAATTTGCATATTACAACAATCCAAATTTTACAAAGCTACAGCTTCAGAATGATTATAGTTAGATGCACAGTCCCAATTACAAAAATGTTGCAGAGGAACCCAAGTGTCTGCCAAGTGAACTTGCATCCATGCATAGTGCATAATTGGACCTAATTTGCATATTGCAACAATCCAAATGTTATTATAACACTATAGCTTCAGAATGATTATAGTTAGATGCACAGTCCCAACTACAAAAATGTTGCAGAGGAACCCAAGTGTCTTCCAGGTGAACTTGCATCCATGCATAATGCATAATTGGACCTAATCTGCATATTGCAACAATCCAAATGTTATTATAACACTACAGCTTCAGAATGATTATAGTTAGATGTACAGTCCCAATTACAAATATGTTGCAGAGGAACCCAAGTGTCTGCCAAGTGAACTTGCATCCATGCATAGTGCATAATTGGGCCTAATTTGCATATTGCGACAATCCAAATTTTACAGCACTACAGCTTCAGAATGATTATAGTTAGATGCACAGTCCCAATTACAAAAATGTTGCAGAGGAACCCAAGTGTCTTCCAAGTGAATGTGCATCCATGCATAGTGCATAACTGGACCTAATTTGCATATTGCACCAATGAAATGTTCAAAACCTTCCAGAAAAAAGTTGCAGATGACAGAGAAGGTTGTGATTTCAGAAATTTTATTTACCAGTGTGCATAACACACATTAGTAACACATTGGTAAAAAAGTACAGGAAATGTGACATTGTGGTGACCCACCACAATCTACAGGGACATTCATCCTCACACTCAAAAGGTCAGGAAGAAGCAGAGGACCATTCTCATACGGACAGAGAATCCCTGGGGGGACAACCAGAACAATGGACTATTGTTTATACATCTCTGGATTAAGGAAGAGACATCCGGGCGCCAGTTGGTCAGGCTAATCATATGTATTGACTGATATGTACACACGTGGACAAAATTGTTGGTACCCCTCTGTTAATGAAAGAAAAATCCACAGTGGTCACAGAAATAACTTGAATCTGACAAAAGTGGTAATAAATAAAAATTCTATGAAAATTAACCAATGAAAATCAGACAATGCTTTTGAATTGTGGTTCAACAGAATTACTTTAAAAAACAAACTCATGAAACAGGCCTGGACAAAAATGATGGTACCCCTAGAAAAGATTGAAAATAATGTGACCATAGGGACATGTTCAACCAAGATGTCTCCTCTAATTAACATCACAGGTGTCTACGAACTTGTAATCAGTCAGTTGGCCTATCAGTTGGCCTGGTCAGTTGGCAAAGGGGAGAGTTGTCTCAGGAGATTAGAAAGAAAATTATAGACAAACATGTTAAAAGTAAAGGCTATAAGACCACCTCCAAGTAGCTTGATGTTCCTGTGACTACAGTTGCACATATTATTCAGAAATTTAAGATCCACGGGACTGTAGCCAACCTCCCTGGACGTGGCCGCAGGAGGAAACTTGATGAAGAATGGTAACAAAAGAGCCCAGAACAACCTCTAAACACATTCATGGTGAACTCCAAGGTCAAGGTACATCAGTGTCAGATCGCACCATTTGTCATTGTTTGAGCCAAAGTGGACTTCATGGGAGACGACCAAGGAGGACACCACTGTTGAAAACAAATCATAAAAAAGCCAGACTGGAATTTGCCAAACTGCATGTTGACAAGCCACAAAGCTTCTGGGAGAATGTCCTATGGACAGACAAGACAGAACTGGAACCTTTTTGGCAAGGCACATCAGCGCTATGTTCACAGACGCAAAAATGAAGCATACCAAGAAAAGAACACTGTTGTAGAAGAGCTCGGAATGACGAGGCGATGTGACTTATAAACCAAAGTTTATTATCAGCTTTGCTCCTCTAACAAGTCTCATCTAGTGCAGCAGCAGAAGAAGTAAGAGAACGAACACATTCGGCTCTGTGTACTTATACTCACACACAACAAAAGACATGCATACAAAGCTGACATCCCCCATTAACTTAATTATCCTCTTTTGTCTCCGTACCCCTCCACCTGGCCCTGGGAGGTCAGGGCGACCTATCTGGTCTCCACCGCAGTGCCTCGGATGCTCTTTGGTCTTCACTGGCGGTTGAGACCCTTTGTCCTGTTCTGAGGTGTGAAGTTGCTTTACATATGTAATCACCAAACATTCTCACATGCTTATACATATGTAGGTTATGGGATATATGATTAATATAGACCACAGCCCCCCCCCCCCCAAACGACTAAGAAAAGGACAATAGGAAAATTCACAGTTTAAGATAATTATTATGACATACTAACTGCTACACCTCTTGACAAAGAAGAAACGTTCCAGCAGCTATGCTCCTGTAGAGAATTCAGTGGTAATCATAACAGCATAGTAATATCACAAGTCAGTCCTAAACTGTTACAGCACAATTAGTGAACAGCTTTTGAGTAGTTTGTATCAGTCCTTGTGCCGTCTGGGCTTTAATCTTCTTCCGAATCTGCTGTGGGTCCGTTCGGGGGTCCTGGTGGGACCTTCCTGTAAGGAATCTGCAGCTTGGGAAGGAGAGTGATTATTTGTCCCCTTCAGGGGGGCTGAGTCTTTTCTCTTGGGGGATCTACCCCGCCGAGGTGCTCTCGCCAACCGTGCAGGCTCGTCTCTCAACAAGAAGGCAGGTTTAAGTCCATCAATGCTGACTGTTTCTTTTCTGTCCCCCAAATCAAGCACAAAATGCTTATCACCAGGTTCCAGCGCTCTGAATGGTCCATCGTATGGTGGGCGGAAGGTTGGTTTTAAAGCTTCATGCCTAACAAAAACGAATTCAGCGTCTTTTAAAGCTTGGGGGACAAAAACTTGTGGAAAAGAATGATGTGCCGGCCCGGGGAGAGAGTCCGGTCCGTTGCTGCCTAAAAACCTCGGGGCTGGAAGATGCCCTGGCTCTGGGTTCTCTGGTAAAAATTCACCTGGGAGCCTGAGAGGTTGTGCAAAAACTAATTCTGCTGGGGAGGCATCTAGATCCTCTTTAGGTGCAGCACGCAACCCCAATAAAACCCAAGGAAGTTTATTTACCCAATTTGTATCCGTTAGTGAGGCTCTGAGGGCGGCCTTTAAAGACCTGTGAAAACGCTCGCATAACCCATTAGCCTGAGGGTGATAAGCGGTGGTGCGGTGAATTGTCGCTCCTAAGCTGCTGGCCATGGCTGACCAAAGCTCCGAGACAAATTGAGGCCCCCTATCGGACGTGATGTCTGATGGGACGCCGAAACGTGCCACCCAGTTTGTCAAAAAAGCGCGAGCGACTTCCTCCGCTGTGGTTGACGCCAGAGGGACCGCCTCCGGCCAGCGCGTAGTACGGTCTATCATTGTTAACAGATGTGTGAAACCTTGGGAGGAAGGTAGTGGTCCCACGAGGTCGACATGAACGTGGTCGAACCTTCTAGCAGGGATTCAAAAAGGTTCTAGAAGGGCTTTTGTGTGTTTGTGTATTTTGGCAGGCTGACAAGAAATGCAAGTCTTTGCCCATTCTTTTACGTTTTTGCGCAGGCCAGGCCACACAAACTTTTCGGCGACCATTTCAACCGAAGCGCGCACACCTGGGTGCGCGAGGGAGTGAATTGAGTCGAAAATACGGCGGCGCCATGCAGCTGGAATTACCGGGCGAGGTCGGCCGGTTGAGATGTCGCATATTAGGGGGGGCACACCGTCGTGTAAACCTCTTTCCTCCAGCCTTAACCCTGTTGGTCCAGACAGGAGTGCGCGCACGTCCGCGTCACTACTTTGCTCCTCCGCCATGGCTGCATAATCTATCCCTACATGGATTGGGGCTGCGTATGTGTCCGCGTTGGCGAAGAGTTCTGCGGCTGAGGTAGTATAATCTGTCTCCTCGCGCTCTGGCAATGTCACAGCGCGAGAGAGGCAGTCTGCTACCACGTTAAGTTTGCCTGCCACATGTCGAATGTCTGTGGTGAACTCTGAAATCGCAGCTAGCTGTCTTTGTTGCCTGCCTGACCACGGGTCAGAAATTTTAGCCATCGCAAAGGTGAGCGGTTTGTGGTCTACAAAAGCCGTGAAACACCGCCCCTCCAACCAGAACTGGAAGTGGCGGATGGATAAATGAAGCGCTAGCAGCTCCCTGTCAAAGGTGCTGTATTTACGCTCAGTTTGGTTCAGCGATTTGCTGAAAAACGCCAAAGGTTGCCAGGTTCCGCTGACGTGTTGTTCTACAACCGCCCCTATGGCCAGGTCTGAAGCGTCTGTGGTTAGCGCAATGCGGGCCGAGGGATCAGGGTGAACCAACAATGTGGCATTAGCTAGGGAACTTTTTACTTCCGCGAAGGCGTGTTCGCACTCCGGGGTCCATTCGACCGCGTTGGAAGGTTTTTGTTTTCTGAGCGCGTCATATAGGGGCTGCATGAGCTGAGCTGTGCGGGGGAGGAAACGGTTGTAAAAATTAACCACTCCCAAAAATTCTTGCAGCGATTTGACCGTTTGTGGCCGTGGGAAACTTTTTACTGCGTGAACTTTGTCTGGCAGTGGGACTGCCCTCTTCGGTGAAACTCTGTGTCCCAAAAAATCAATTTGTGACACGCCGAATTTGCATTTGGCTGGATTGATTATTAACCCATGCTCTTCTAGTCTTTGAAAAACCATAGTGAGATGCTGTTCGTGTTCTTCCTCAGACGAGCTGGCTACCAGCATATCGTCGAGGTAGACGAACACGAAAGGGAGGTCGCGTAATACTGCGTCCATCATCCGCTGAAAGGTTTGAACAGCGCCCTTGAGGCCGAAAGGCATCCGCAAAAATTCAAAAAGGCCGAAGGGGGTTATTACAGCTGTTTTAGGAATGTCTTCCGCTCTAACGGGGACTTGATGATAGCCGCGGACCAGGTCTATTTTAGAAAAAATGCGCGCACCCGCCAGATGTAGTGAAAAATCTAGGATGTGAGGAATTGGGTAGCGGTCATGCGCTGTCGCATTGTTTAATCTGCGGTAATCGCCGCACGGTCTCCAAGAACCGTCGGGTTTAGGGACCATGTGAAGCGGTGACGCCCAGGGGCTTTTTGAGCGCCTGATAATGCCTAGTTTTTCAAGGGTGGTAAACTCGTCCCGAGCTATGGCGAGCTTGGTCGCGTCTAAGTGCCGAGCTTTGGCGAATACGGGCGGGCCCGTTGTGGGAA
Source organism: Pholidichthys leucotaenia (assembly GCA_020510985.1). Taxonomy (NCBI): domain Eukaryota; kingdom Metazoa; phylum Chordata; class Actinopteri; order Cichliformes; family Pholidichthyidae; genus Pholidichthys; species Pholidichthys leucotaenia. The sequence goes on along the minus strand of CM035837.1, from coordinate 381,694,178 downwards.
TAAAGTGTTCGACCCCGTGCTTAGCCACTGTAGCTGAGAATTTGGGAATTGTGAGTGCTGGAAATTGGGTGAGGAGTTGATCAAACTTACCTCCTGTTGTAGTGACGCTGGCCTGCACGGGTGGTGGAGAAACTCGAGCTGAGCAGGGAATAGAAGCAAAGGACAATGCATTAACCAAGCGTCTGTTCGCTAGATCGACCAATAACCCATGTGCACACAAAAAGTCTGCGCCCAACAAGTTAAAACTCACCGCCGCTACAACAGATGTCCATCTGTAGTTGCGGCCATGGATGCGGAGGGGCAGGTTCCTTTCGCCAAAAGTGTCGATGATGGAGCCGTTGGCTGCCACCGCTCCATTACCCCGGGGGCCCATGGCCCGGTCTGCTTGGGAGGGCATTATAAAACTCAGCTGAGCTCCCGTGTCAATGAGGAACTGCTTGCCGGTGTGTCCGTCCGTCACATATAGAAGTTTGCTTTTTTCGCCGAGAACTGCCGCTGTTAACGGTTCTCGGCTTTGACGTTTTCCCGAAATCGTGAATCTGCAGGGGGGAAGGCACTTGTGAGCCTTCTCGGCGAAGCGGTGGTGGTAATAACAGACGTCGCTCCGTCTGTTACGTCTTGGCCGTGTCTCTGCCATGGCGGGCGGATTCTGCTCAGTGGTTTGAGGCTCCCCGTGGCTCCGGATATCGGCGTTGAGGCCTGCGGATGCTGCTGTGGGTGTCTGTTCCCTGCAGGCGTTGACGAGTCGCTGCGCTTCGCGAGCCAGCGTGCAGAAGTCTTGCTGGGTGCTGCATCGCATGTTGGCAAGCGTCCCTCTCATGTGTGGCGGCAGTGTACTGAGGAATATAAATTGGAAGAGGAAATTGTCATTGTCCTCTTCTTTGAGTTGCAGCAAGTCCTCCGTGAGGGCCTTGGGTCTGCATCCTCTGTGGCTGTAGACCACCAGGATCCTCTCGGCTCTCTCCTCAGCAGAGGGGATGAAATTCGCCACGATGGTCGCTTTTAGTTCTCTGTATTTGTCCTGGGCCGGCGGCCGCTGGATTATGCTCTGCGCACATCTCGAAGTGGCGGCGTCGAGTTTGGCGACGATGTGATAGAACTTTGTATCGTCAGCCGTGATACCCGCAAGTGCAAACTGGGCTTCAGCTTGCTGAAACCACGAGGCGGGGTCTTCCTGCCAGAAGTCCGGCAGGTTGACGGTGACGGCGTTTGTGTGGACCGTCACTGATGTGTCTGCAGGGTGAGAGTGTCTTCCTTCGGCTCTCACAGTGGCGCTGGTGCTTGGTTGAGCCATCTCTATCACTTCTGCCGTGGGGGAACGTCGTCCATCTGTTCTCCTGTCTGCATGGGCGCCGGCGTCTGCCTGGGTCGCCACAGATGAGTCAATCGCTGGGGAACGCCTCTGGTCCATCCTCGCGTCAGGGTCACCAGTGTAGAAGGGCTCGGAATGATGAGGCGATGTGACATATAAACCAAAGTTTATTATCAGCTTTGCTCCTCTAACAAGTCTCATCTAGTGCAGCAGAAGAAGTAAGAGAGCGAACACATTCGGCTCTGTGTACTTATACTCACACACAACAAAAGACATGCATACAAAGCTGACATCCCCCATTAACTTAATTATCCTCTTTTGTCTCCGTACCCCTCCACCTGGCCCTGGGAGGTCAGGGCGACCTATCTGGTCTCCACCGCAGTGCCTCGGATGCTCTTTGATCTTCACTGGCGGTTGAGACCCTTTGTCCTGTTCTGAGGTGTGAAGTCGCTTTACATATGTAATCACCAAACATTCTCACATGCTTATACATATGTAGGTTATGGGATATATGATTAATATAGACCACAACTGTCCCTACTATGAAACGCGGAGGAGGTTCTGTTATGTTGTGGGGCTGCTTTGCTGCATCTGGCACAGGGTGTCTTGAATCTATGCAGGGTACAATGAAATCTCAAGACTATCAAGGTATTCTAGAGAGAAATGTGCTGCCCAATGTCAGACAGCTTGGTCTCAGTCGTAGGTCATGGGTCTTGCAACAGTATAATGACCCAAAACACACAGCTAAAAACACCCGAGAATGGCTAAGAGCGAAACATTGGACTATTCTAAAGTGGCCTTCTATGAGCCCAGATCTAAATCCTATTGAACACCTGTGGAAGGAGCTAAAACATGCCGTCTGGAGAAGGCACCCTTCAAACCTGAGACAACTGGAGCAGTTTGCTCATGAGGAGTGGGCCAAAATACCTGCTGAGAGGTGCAGAAGTCTCATTGACAGTTACAGAAATTGTTCGATTGCACTGATTGCCTCAAAAGGTTGTGCAACAAAATATTAAGTTAAGGGTACCATCATTTTTGTCCAGGTCTGTTTCATGAGTTTGTTTTTTAAAATAATTCTGTTGAACCTCAATTTGAAAGCATTGTCTGCTATTCATTGGTTATTTTTCATAGACTTTTTATTTATTACCACTTTTGTCAGATTTAAGTTATTTCTGTGACCATTGTGGGTTTTTCTTTCATTAACAGAGGGGTACCAACAATTTTGTCCACGGCTGTATAAGATGAGTTACGCTCACACTGTCACAGTCATCGCCAGTTTGTGCATTGTACAGTGACCACCGCAACACATAGCCTGTGCTGGCTTCACTCAAGACAAATGCCTTGATGCCATACTTGTCTGTTTTTTTTGGGTTATAAAGTCTCAAGGTCGACCTCCCCCTGAAGGCAATTATCATTTCAGCCAGGGAGAGTTCCTTGCCTGGAGTATAAGCAGCGGCAAAACGTGGTACTACACAGTCAATGACTGGGCGGATCTTGAAAAGACGATCATGGCCTGACTGTCCATATTCAACCCAGTTGTCATTGTTTGCAAAGTGAAAGCAAGACAGGATGATTGCAAACCTGTCGTATGTCATCACTCTGCCATATCCAGGAGTAAATGTTAGCCAAAACTCTCCCCAGTAGTCCTTCAGTGCAGGCTTCTGCAATATTCCCATGGACAGATGGAGTGCCATGAACGCCTTCATCTCCTCCACAGTTACTGCAGTCCACTTTTGAATTTGGGACTGGGGTTTCAGTGCATTGTTTACTTTGGCTCGGCTTATGACCTGGTCAGCGTACCTGTTTGGGACACACAAAGTTTGACCTCAAAATTAACATTGTAAGGCAAATAAAACCCATTTCATGCCATATTTGTTTCATACACTGTCACCACATGGCCTTTTGTCCCTTCATTGCCAAAATTACTAAAAATCATTAAAAAAAATTTTTTTTTGTTTCACACTTTGTCAACACATGGTCCTTTGTCCCTTCATTGCCAAAATTACTAAAAATAATTTAAAAAAAACCCCCACTAATCTCATGGCACATTTGTTTCACACTAAACTAAAATGAAAGCTTGGGTGGACGAGATTCGCCCCGAGTACCTCAAGGCCCTGGATGTTGTTGGGTTGTCATGGTTGACACGCCTCTGCAACATTGCGTGGAGGTCGGGGGCAGTGCCTTTGGCATGGCAAACCGGGGTGGTGGTTCCTCTCTTCAAAAAAGGGGACCGGAGGGTGTGCTCCAACTTTAGAGGGATCACACTCCTCAGCCTCCCTGGGAAGGTCTATGCCAAGGTACTGGAGAGGAGAGTCCGGCCGTTGGTCGAACCTCGGATTCAGGAGGAGCAATGTGGTTTTCGTCCTGGCCGTGGCACATCGGACCAGCTCTTTACCCTCTCGAGAATTCTTGAGGGTTCGTGGGAGTTTGCCCAACCAGTTTACATGTGTTTTGTGGACTTGGAGAAGGCATTTGACCGCGTCCCTCGTGGATTTTTGTGGGGGGTGCTTCGGGAGTATGGGGTATCGGGCTTGTTGTTACGAGCTATTCGGTCTCTGTACGACCGTTGTGAGAGTTTGGTTCGTATTGCCAACACTCGGTCGGAGTCATTCCCAGTGAGAGTTGGACTCCGCCAGGGCTGCCCTTTGTCACCGGTCCTGTTCATAATTTTTATGGACAGGATTTCTAGGCGCAGCCAGGGAATGGAGGGTGTCATGCTTGGTGACCACAGGATCTCATCTCTGTTGTTTGCAGATGATGTTGTCCTGTTGGCTTCATCCAGCAATGACCTACAGCTCTTGCTGGGACGGTTTGCCGCTGAGTGTGAAGCGGCTGGGATGAGAATCAGCACCTCCAAGTCCGAGTCCATGGTCCTCAGCCGGAAAAAGGTGGATTGTCCTCCCCGGGTTGGGGACAGGCTCCTGCCCCAAGTGGAGGAGTTTAAGTATCTTGGGGTCTTGTTCACGAGTGAGGGGAAAATGGAGCGAGAGATCGACAGACGGATTGGAGCAGCATCTGCAGTGATGCGGACGTTGTACCGGTCTGTTGTGGTGAAGAGGGAGCTTAGTTCTAAGGCAAAGCTTCTGAGAGAGAGCAGACGCTTTTCTTCCCTCTCCCTCCTAATCCTCTCCCTTCTGATCCCAGCTTGCAATGTCACTCTTCTCCTGGCTGAATCTTAATCCAAATGGAAATTATGGATCTGGAAAGCGACTTATATGCGATTGTCACCACTTTAAAAAGTAGAAGATCGGGTCAGGGGGAACCCAAGGGAGACTCATGGTATTGGAATTCATGTGTCTGTGTGATTCGACTGAGATTGAACTGATCACAGGATCTTCTGTTTGGCCCCTGGAGTTTTCCTAGTGTATCGAAATTATCTGGGTGAGCTAATCAAATGCGGACCCCGGCGTAGCTCCCTTAACAAATTCAACAATTCGTCCAGCTGGGGGGAGCACTGACTGTCAGCGGCAGGATTAACATGGAATTTACTATCTGGCATGCATTGAAGAGAGAACGAACTCTCTGGACATGTTTTACCTATGTTTCGGTAGGTGGATAACATCTGTGGATCGCTGAGTGCTCTCCAGAGAATGATCTAAAGTATGATTCAAGCCTGTATGAAATTGAAGCACAGAATCGAAGAGAGAGAAATTTTTTATTCTCTGAGTGCACTGTGCAGATTTGACCTTGTGTTTTGGCGCCTTTGTTTACATTCCTCCTCGATGAAGATAACGCTGGGAAGTGGCTTATGTCTACCCATACATCAACAATCAGTTGTTGTCGTCAGCGGATTGGTCTCTCAAGGACATTGCCCATGTGCCTTCTGCAAGGAAGAGGAAAAGAGAGACAGACTCTGATCTCTGACTTGTTTATAAGTCACGATTATAACATCTATCCACTGCCTGGAGGCGCCCTCTGCTGCTCACTAACAACTGTTACACTCACACTACACAATGACATGCAAATATACACACACTGCTCTCCCTCCCTCTGCTGTGTGATTGTATCTATCGTCTGCTAATGTGCATAGAGGGTTTTTTTCTGTGTAATCAAAATTTGGCTCATAAGCTTATATGAGCTTATACGAGCGTGATTCTGATAACTATGTTTTTTCTCTCTGCCTATTGTGTTTCCCCCCCCCCCTCCCCCCTTTACCCCCACTGCAGACAGGCGCCTCTATGGCTGCCGTGTCATTGGATGCGCCTAATGTGCGCGCCCAATGTCAAGTCAAATTCCTTGTGTGTTTACTTGTAAATATACTTGGCAATAAAGCTGATTCTGATTCTGATTCTGATTCTGAAGCTGTCGATTTACCAGTCAATCTACGTTCCTACTCTCACCTATGGTCACGAGCTTTGGGTAATGACCGAAAGAACGAGATCACGGATACAAGCGGCTGAAATGAGCTTTCTCCGTAGGATTGCTGGACTCACCCTCAGAGATAGGGTGAGGAGCTCAGTCATCCGGGAGAGGCTCAGAGTAGAACCGCTGCTCCTCCACATTGAAAGGAGTCAGTTGAGGTGGTATGGGCATCTGATTAGGATGCCTTCTGGACGCCTCCCACTTGAGGTGTTTCAGGCACGTCCCACTGGGAGGAGACCCCGGGGCAGACCCAGGACTCGGTGGAGAGACTATGTCTCCCAGCTGGTCTGGGAACGCCTTGGTATCCCCTCTGAAGAGCTGGAGCAGGTGGCTGGGGAGAGGGAAGTCTGGGCTTCTCTGCTTGAACTGCTGCCTCCGCGACCCGGACCTCCGGAAAAGCGGTAGAAGATGGATGGATGGATGGATGGATAAACTAAAATGAAGCAAATGAAACACAGTTTATGCAACAAATATGTACCTGTTTGTTTTGTCGGTCACAAGCTTCCAGAATTCCTTAGTCCAAAACAGTGACACAAAATCAATGGCGGGCACAGATGACAGGTCCTTCTCTCCACGATATCCAACTGGCTGTTCAAATGCTTTCAGCCACAGCTGATAAACTTCTTCATCTCTAAGAAGCTCCCAGCCGTCAATGTCCAAACTTCCTGCCGCATCGCCACTACCCGTTGTTGTTCTGCCACCGCGCACAAATGGCGCACATCGATGCGCACCGGCTGTACGCTCTTGCCCACCCAAACGTCGCCCATGAGCTGCTCTGGACCTTTTCGCTCCACAACCACGGTTTGGCAAAGCAGAACAATCTGCAGATGAGGCTCCTGTGCCATTATGGGCACGACTGGACACAGAAAACGCAGCTGCAGCGTCACGTGCAAGATGTCCATTTCCACTTTCACCAGAACTGCTTGCACCATTGTCAGAAGGCACATAATGAGAGCTGGACTCTTCCTCAGATGACAAACTAGGGCTAAGCTCTTCCTCTGAACCAGGAGCGGCAAACAACAGCGCTAAAACCTCTTCAGCTGAGAGCATCTTCATCGCCATCCTGTCTCTTCCATGTCAAACAGTAGAATGAAAGAAGGCGAGCTTCAAACGCTGATTTGACCTACTTATTGCATTGGACCATTTCCAGTTCTCGCGGTAAGTGAAAAGCCACACCTCTCAGCCACCAAGTGGTGTTAAAAGGTTTGTACATTTCACACTCTATTCAGCTGTACAGGCTTTGTTTGGACTGATCAGCTGACAGTCGCACTTGTGCAACATACACACTCAATGGGTTAATAAGCGGGGACCAGACAAAATTGAATTCTGCCAATTGATTATTTGAGGAGGCTGACATTCTCTCCAGTCTAAAATAATCTAATAGCAAGTTATTATAATAAGTCATGCATACGTTCTTTCTTTTTTTTTTTTTTTAATAATAGACAAGAGTCTACATTCAATTTGTTAAACTTCTTCATTTTTCTACAGTTGTAATTCCTGATGCCTGAATGATATCATCATTTGAAGACTTCTGAGGACAATAAGTTTCAGGTAGAGCAAAGTAAAAGTAGGGCCCCATTTCAGTCTTTGCCTTGGGCCCCAAAATATACCAAGTCCGCCCTGGTCATTATACAGGTTTTCAAAGCAGTGATGATTGTAATCTTTTTGTTGGCAAAAGGCTAAGGTTTGGATCAATAACAACAGCAAAGAAAATCCCAGCATGTTATTCATGGGTGTCTGTGGGTTTGCCATCCAGTAGTATCATCTGTGTTTGCAACATTACACACACACACACACACACACACACACACACACACACACACACACACACACACACACACACACACACACACACACACAGATCAGCAATAACATTAAAATCACTGGCAAGTGAAGTGAACCACTCATTTAGAACATATCAAGCAAGTCAGACCTACACTTCAGCAATTCATAAATATAAAATCAACCCCCCAAAAATGGAACCCAAATAAAACATAGAAATCAGCATAACTCAAAAATGTAAAACAATCTATTCTCATTCATGCTGTCTACTAAAATATCATTTGTTGTAAAGTTAATTATTTGTGTCATGGACATGCATGAAGAATGGTGCTGAGCGCATGTAAAGAAGTTGGATGGATGGTGGTGGCATAAATCCAAGCTGTGTCATGCAGAAAACTTGGGTGTGTATGTCATATTGTTACACACTTTAACACTGAACTAAATTTATTCCCTGAACAAATGCATGGAGTAATATGGTTAGGTTTAGGAACTGAACAAATATGTTTGTAATTCAAAAAATTCAAACGTTTATTTCAAACTCAGGGTTCATATTAAATGCAGAACTAATACAAGTAGAAAATAAATAGATAAATAAAAGTTTATACAGATCAGCAGACACTCGGCGCCCTTGTACCAACAATAACATACAATATTGGGCTCAGTATAAGATGGAACGCCACCACTTCCAAATGTTGGAGTGAAGTGTGAGTGACGAGTTGACAATTGCTGATATAAGATGATTGTTGCATGCCAGCAGCCTTCCCATAAAACTGTAAACATTCTTACGTATCAACTCGCCAAAAGACGGAATGTTCACAGACACAAACATCTTGCTTGCACTCGACCTTCGTGGTACATCTAACAACCTTCTTAGGGAGTTATTATATGCAATGCGGATTTTGTTCCTGACAGCAACACTGCTATTAAACCGTAAAGGCGAGCAGTACATTGAGGTACAGAAGTTCTTGAACAACATACATTTGACATCAGGAGAACATCTGTGGAAATTTCGCAACAGTAAATTTGTTTGAGCATAAAGTTTCCTGAGTTGCCTGTTACAATCAACATTGGTCTTATCAGATTCAATCCACACACCTAGGTATTTGACTTTTTCAACAAAGTTCAAGCTATTACCACAAAGTGGCATAGCAGGATTCGACGTATTGACACCCTTCGGTTTGAAAGCTATACACATAGATTTAGTACAGTTGAACAAGATGTCATTTTTTTCACCAAATTTTTCATATACCGAAAGGAGATGTTGCATCGCTGCAGTAGACAAACTTAACAAACAGAGGTCATCAGCATAGAAAATGTGATTTAACAGTGCACTGTTAAAGGAGCCGCCCACATTAGTATTGTTCAACAGTACACTGAGATCATCAACATAGACATTAAACAACAAGGGTGACAGTATACCACCTTGTTTAACACCGTTGGTCACATGAAATTTGGAAGAGGTGACATTGCCCCATCTAACAACCATAGACTGCCTTCTGTACCAGTATAACAGGATGCTAACAATGTAAATAGGAATACCTCGATCGATCAGTTTTCTGAACAAACACCAATGGTTGATCCTGTCAAAAGCTTTGCTAGCGTCTAGGAACGTAGCATAGACACTAGTGGATTGGCTTCTGAAGTAGTCAACAAATTCGTGGAGTAGGTAAACAGCCTTGTCAGTTGAAAGAGCTGACTTGAAACCAAACTGTTTGTCGTTTGTCCACAAATAATCCTCAATTCTGTTCAGGATTAAACCCTCTAACAGCTTCAATATAACATTTGCAATAGCTATAGGTCTGTAGTTGTTCATATCAGATAGACTGGCACACTTGTTTTTCACCAAAGGAATAATAACAGAGTCCATCAACATATCTGGCATGTAATCATGAACAAACATACAGCTAAAACACAATGACAACAGAATACACAAATTGAAATCAGCATTGATGAGGCATTCACTGGTGAGACAGTCAGAGCCAGCTGATTTGCCTTTCTTGAGAACTTTGATCAGAGAAGCAACTTCAACAGGAGTAACAACAGAAATATCAGAGGCATCGAACATGTCGTTATACAGGCGAATATCGTGCATAACAGAATCCTTCACTGAAACATTCTTGACTGAGTTGAAAATAGCTTCATATTGACATTTCCACTTTTCAGCAATATTAGCATCACCAGTCACACCATCAATAGTGTTTGATCTAACAGACCGGTGGGAGCTCATGGCCTTCATTTGTTTCCAGAATTCTACCATGTTCAGTTCACTCATGTGACTAGCTAGCTGGTCACATTTGATTCTTTCTTCATTGCGCCTGCATGCTCGTAGAGCATATTTGAACCTATCCCTACAATTTTACATGTTTTCAAATATTGGACCAGAACGTGGTTTGCTATTACTCCTCCACCACAAAAAAGCATCCCGAGCAGCTGTGTGAGCCTCGCTAACAACATCATTCCAGCCTGGGACGTTATATTGGGTGGCCACACTGTGGCTAGGAATGCATTCACTCACACAATAATTTAAAGCATCAACAATATCACTGTAGAACCTGTCGATATCGTCCCTGTGTGCCGCACAATTACGGTCGTGACACTTGATGGCGTCCGTAGGAGCATGGATGTTACAGAGTTTCCTGCGAGTAAGTTTCTTATATCTGGACAGGTCTGACGCTGTGGCATCATGCCATTTGTATGTCCTACTGCCCGTTGTGGCTGAGGGAGCTCCCCAGGGGCCACTTACAGCACTAGATATCTCAATATCCATAGATAAAGGTACATGATCGGAACTCACATAGTCATACAGAACTTTGATATTAGACACGTTATCATGGCCTGAGGATGTAGTCACACAGTGATCAAGCCATGATGTAGAGCCATGAGCCATGCTAACATGAGTAAAGGTATCACCTGGTAAGATAATCCTGTCCGAGATGTGTAAGGAGTAACTCTCACAAAAAGACACCAGTTCATTTTCAAAACAGCTTGAGCGAGCTGTATTAGCGTTGAAATCACCAATTGTGAACACATATGGGGTTGGAAAATCCTCAGTGATACGTTTAACAAGACTCAGGCAGTGCAAGTATTCATCCAAGTTTTCAACACTGTCACAGGGGAAATATACACACAATATAAGACAGTGAAAGTCACCCAGGTTGACTTCAATACCTGTAACTCTTACGCACTCGTACGTTTTCACAACACAACTGTTCGCGAGTGACTTCCGCCATAGGATACCGACGCCGCCATAGGGGTGACCTAAGATAACACGTTCTTCCATATCCATAAAAGAAACACTTTGTCCTATAAAGTCACCATGTAATCTGCTCAGAATAGACAATTCGTTTTTGAACAACCAGTGTTCCTGCAGCAACACAATGTCATGGTTATCACATAAACTGGAAATCTCATTAGATGAAGTTTTTACATTCTGGCAGTTGAATGAACATATTCTAAGGTTGGTCCTACTACTGAATGAAAATAATGACAAACACAATAATAATGACAATCACATGTAGATCATTTCCTCTCAAAAAGCTGTCGAAGGTATAAACCAGATGGCCACACATTTTTTTCAAGCAACTTCTTGCTGCAACTGGCAGGACATGTAATCTTAAAAGAGGCATAACCATCATAACCATCATAACCATCATACTTGGTTTCTAGTTGCTCAATCTTGAGATTGTCATTTAATTTAACATGAGTATTGATATAGGAGCGTACATTGTAAGTTAGTGCTCCAAAAAATTACTTGGTTATGGTTAGAATTATGGCTAGGGCTAAGAAAATGCTGTTCATTTGTTTTAAATATTGCCTTTCACAATTGTAACAATGCTCATGTGATGTATTTGGACTGTGTTGCTAATATCACAGCACAGAGTATCATATTATTAAGCTAATTTAGCCTACGTATAGTGATGCCAATGGCTGGAGAAAAATGGTCTGAATTACCACTTAACTAAACCAAACATCAGATCGATGATCTGACAGGCATTAGCCTTCCAGGAGAATTTACAGGGGAAAATGACTTTTGGGAGTCATAGAGTCAAAGTAGCCTCTCAAACAGGTGTCTTCACCCCTCTAACAAGGTGGAACATTCCAGAAGCACAATAGGGAATATATGGGAAGCCTAAGGCCATCGGAGCAATACTGGCAACACCCCAAAACCTTGGTCTGGATTGACCCAGGGGATATACATTTGCCAAAGGGTTTACTAAACCTCCAAATTCCCTAGATCTCAATCAAACAAGCATCCAAGGCAATGAGAGAGGTTTATATGTTGTGATGTACTGGATAGTTCATCATGGCTCCTCCACATAGAAAGGTTCAGACGTCTGGACCAAACATAGGAAGTTAAGGTAGACAATAACAAGGAAAATGAGTTGTGGCAGCATTGGAGAGAGAGAACATATGGCTTTTAGTGTCATAAACAGTCACTTGAAAAAATCATTAAAATGCAGAAACTTACCAGATATCTTCAGAGAGGATGCAACAGACCTTTTGAAAAAAATAAAATAGATGAGCAATGCTGTCTGAAAATCATCATAACTGATAAGAAGGACAAACATTCTTTTTAATGAAGACCTGGACAATATTCTAGCCTCACTAGTTCACTGATTAATATGATGGAGTTTTCTCCAAGTTCAACTTAAAGTGTAGTTAGTGATGTGTCCAGAGCTGCAGAAAACATGCTAGAGGGTGAGTAGTATGTTTGCTAACTACCAGTCTGTGCTAACAACACAACCATCGTCGTGACAACAAGACATAGCTGCACCACGTAAAGTTGTTTGGCTCACTTGGATAAAGAGCAGGCTTGTTTACAATGTGACAAAAACACACCTTGGTTTGGACCTTGGTGTAGACTTTCAGGTGTGAAAATGCCCTTTGAATCATTAAGCAGTGAAAAGTATAATATGGGTTTAATTCATATCAATTTACAAATAAAAATAAAACTATAGAAAAAAATTAGATTACAAACATCAAGGACAAAATGCAGAAATTCAGTCATTCATTATATTTGGAATACTGTATCCCTTTAGGTAGGGAACATTAGATGATGAGACAGGTTTCCATTATAAAGATATGGAAGTCTTGCTTTAACTGATATCTGGGAATCTTGAGATAAAGATATCCTATTACACCCTGACATGATATGATACGCCAGCCTATTCTTCTCCACCCTATCTAAATTATCCTTCATTACAATCCTGATCAATATGCCCTCTTGATTAAGTGCGATGAGATACACTCATTTCATTTTAAAGCATTTTTACAAATCAATGAGGAGATTATCTTCCAACAAATGACAAAGATGCAAAGAAGGCATTCTGAACGCAGGCCAATAACATCATCTCTCTTTCTCTCACCATCTTGTTTTTCTTCAACAGCCCACCAAACACACACACTCTCATTGAATTACCACTTTTGGGAACAATTAAAAAAAAACAATCATGGGATTTACACATAGACACACAGATGCACATTCCATCTGCAGTTACAGAGTAAATTATGGAACTTGCTAATTACTGGCCTAATATAATTGCAGACAGAGCTTTTAATCGGGAATTGTAAGGCATTAAGCAAATTAGTTTTTAAAGATTTAAGATTTCATTTGCAGATACCTCAGTTTCAATGTGGCAGAAAGAATCACCATTGACTGAAACTGATAGATGGTGGTGCAGCTGCAAAGCCAGGCATCCTTATGGAACTGTATTTGCGTTGCATTTTTGCCCGGTATGTTGTTAACTGCCAGCATTGATAGTGCTGATGCTGTATTCCAGTAACACTTGATTCACATTGATAGCCTGTAGTTGCAGAGTAGATATATTACCTACTTGTTGTCTCTACACAGAGCTACACTACTAAGATCAGTCCCTTCACAAACACCTGGAAGTCTACTTTTTTGCTTTTTCCTCATAGTTAGCTGTAGATGAGAAATTCAATTCACTACATACCTGCAGTTCATCAAATGGATGCATGAGGTCTGCTCATAAAGTGAGTACACTGTCATAGACTTGCATGTTTAGATGTCAAACCAAAATTGTTATGCGATATATGGGAAACGGCACAACGCAGGCGTGATGTCATCACACCGTAGGGTATATTAGCCGGCTACCCAGGGCTAGCCAGTCTCTCTTGCTCTCCACCTTTGGTGTACCACTTCCCAGTTACCTCACTGTGTGCTCCCTTCTAGCTGTTCGAGCTAACATTTAATAAAGCTAACCTCAACACATGAACCTGTCTGCATCCATTATTTCCAAACACAACATTGGCGACGAGGAGAAACTTGGACAACATTGAGTTGGAAACGCTGTTTGACACCGTTCCTCGCTTTGCCCAGTGAGCCGCCAATTCCTTGGCAATGTTGGCATGAGTCATTTGAAACGTTTGTGTCTGCCAGGGACCTAGCTAAAGCTAGCAAGCTAAGGTTGCGAGCAATGTTATTCCACTTCCTCGGCAGCGAGGGACAGCGTGTCTTTAGGATGCTCAGACCTGCGGATAGCTATGATGAGTGTGTTGCTTTGTTTACCAGACACTTTGCCACCCCCGAGAGCGTGTTGATCAGGACCATTAAATTTCTCCAACGGCGACAGTATGTACGTGAGTCGGTCCAGCAATATGTCGCCAACCTCTGCTGTTTGGCCAGCATGTGTAGGTTTGCACAACTGGAAGATGAGATGGTGTGGGACCAGTTAGCAGAGCACAAAACCAACTTGAAGCTGCTAATGGCTCAGACAACCTGCCGCTCTTCAGGGCGGTGGAGCTGGCATCCCAACTAGAGGCCATGGCTCAGCTAACCACCCAGCTAGGAGCCTCCAGCCCCACACTCCCCACACTTTGCTCCGCAAGCACAAGCTGTTACCCTGACTGCTGAGCCTGCTAACCCCACGTCCTCCCAGGAGGACCCAGAAGCAAACATCGCGGTAGGACAGGACAATACAGCATGCCAGCCATGTGTTAACTGTGGCTCTCCCTCGCACCGGACATGCGCACCTGCCTGCCCCACCAAAGGACACAAGTGCCAATGCTGCAGTAAGCTGAACCATTTCGCCAAAGTGTGCTGCTCAGCCCCAGCAAGCCCACCATCTTGCTCGCTTAGTCGGCCCAGTCCGACCACCATACATTCAGTGGACTCCAGTAATACACTGTACAAATGGTGCACAGTGGAACTGGATGGTATCAGTCTACCACTGCTGCTGGACACTGCTGCCACGAGGTTCCTGATGGACGAGGCCACAGAGAAGACTCTCTTACCCCTGCATCCAATCAAGCCAGACACAGTGGAACTGTTTGGGTATGGACACGCAAAAATCAGCATGGCAGGAACCATCACTCTACCAGTTTGCTATGGGTCAAGAGTCCTCCCAGTGTTCACGTTTCAAGTGACGTGCCTCAGTGACAGCATCCTGGGATGTGATCTTTTCCATGAGCTGGGCTTTTCCATCACAGGTCACATGGGATTCTGTTTGACCACTGACGGCCCGGGTCTGCTTCGCCCAGACATAGGCGTAGCTGCTCCTTATTTCACACCACACGTTGACTGGAGCACAGAAGACTGGGGACTGATCCTTAGCATGGCATAAGCCTCTCAGAGCCACTGCCTCACTTCAGAAGTTCCAGCCTGTGACAATGCAAAACCCTGAAGATTCAATTCAATTCAGTTCAGCTTTATTTATACAGGTGCATCTTAATAAATTAGAATGTCAACAAAAAGTTGATTTATTTAGGTAATTCAATTAAAAAAATAAACTTATGTATTATATAGAGTCATTACACAGAGAGTGATATATTTCAAGTGTTTATTTATTTTAATTTTGATGATTATGGCTTACAGCCCATAAAAACCCCAAATTCAGTTTCTCAAAAAATTAGATGACATAAAATTAATTTTAAAAAATAATTTTTTAATTGAGATGTTGGCTGATGAAAAGAATATCCATGTACACACTCAATACTTGGTCGGGGCATGGAGGTGATCAGCCTGTGGCACTGCTGAGGTGTTGTGAAGGTCCAGGTTGCTTTAAAAGGGACCTTCAGCTCGTCTGCATTGTTGGGTCTGCTGTCTCTCATCTTCCTCTTGACAATACTCCAGATTCTCTATGGGGTTTATGTCAGGAGAGTTTGCTGGCCAATCAAACACAGTGATGCTATGGTCATTAAACCAGGTTTTGATACTTTTGGTATCAAAAAAGGGCTGCACGGTGGCGCAGTGGTTAGCACTGCGGCAGCACAGTTTACCCTCGGCCGGGGGATCGTGGGTTCGATCCCAGCCCCCGACCAACAGTGATCTGTGTGGAGTTTGCATGTTCTCCCCGTGTTTGCGTGGGTTTACTCCGGGATTTCTCCGGTTTCCTCCCACATGCCAAAAACATGCAGGTTAGGTCAAGTGGAGACTATAAAGTGGCCCTAGGTGTGAATGTGTGTGTGAATGGTTAAGGGATAGCGCCGTATCGTGGCTGCTTCATCCATCCAGGTGGTGGATGACCCTCAATTTCCCCTCTGGGGATCAATAAAGTATACTAAATCTAAAAAAAAAAAAAATCTGTGAGCAAGCACTTGGCGATGGTGGAGAGGAAAAACTCCCTTTTAGCAGGAAGAAACCTCCAGCAGAACCAGGCTCAGGGAAGAGCAGTTATCTGCTGTGACTGGCTGGGGGGGGTGAGGGGATAGAGAAGATGAAAAGAACAGACATGTAGAGAGCAAACAGCATGATGGGGACTCAATCTACGGGAGAGAACAAACAGATGTTAATGACCAGCAAAAATATTTCACTGAGAGTGAAGAAAGGAGTGAAGCCTAGTGCAGTGTTGGAGGTCCTCTGGCTGTCTAAACCTATTAGCAGCATAACTAAGGGAGGGTTCAGGGGCACCTGATCCCACCCTAATTATAGGCTATATCAAAAAGGAAGGTTTTAACCTTATTGTTAAGAACAGAAATCGAGTCTGACTCCCGAATCCAGATTGGCAGCTGGTTCCACAGGAGAGGAACTTGATAACTGAAGGTTCTGCCTCCCATTGTACTTTTGGAGATTCTAGGTATTACAAGTAATCTTGCATTTTGGGAGTGCAGTGCTCTGTTAGGATGATAGGGTAGTATCAGATCACTTAAATAAAAAGGGGCCTGATTATTTAGAGCTTTGTAAGTGAGAAGAAGGATTTTAAACTTAATTCTAAATTCTATGGGAAGCCAATGAAGGGAGGCCAGAACAGGAGAGATGTGATCTCTCGTTCTAGTACCTGTTAAAACTCTTGCTGCAGCATTTTGGATCAGCTGAAGACTCTTCAAAGATGTTTTAGGACAGCCTGTTAATAAAGAGTTACAATAATCTAATCTAGAGCGAACAAAAGCGTGGATTAGTTTCTCAGCATCACTCTGAAACAAGATGCTCCTAATCTTGGCAATATTATGCAAACGAATAAACACCAGATCTTGATCAAAAATAACTCCAAGGTTCCTCACAGAGCTATTAAGAGAAAGAGTAACCGCATTCAAACTAAGAGTTTGATTTGGAATGGTATTTCTAAGTTTTTTTGGACCAACTAGAATGACTTCAATCTTATCTGAATTTAATAGCAAGAAATTACAAGTCATCCAAGTTTTGATTTCCTTAAGACAAGCCTCTAATTTGGCTAATTGATTACTATCATCTGGCTTCATTGACAAGCATAATTGTGTGTCATCTGCATAACAACAAAAATGTATACAGTGCTTTCTAATAATGCTGCCTAGCGGAAGCATATATAAACTAAAAAGGGCAGGGCCCAGCACAGATCCCTGTGGAACTCCGTGACTGAGCTTTGAGTTGGAAGAAAACTCGTTATTGACATGAACAAACTGGAACCTATCAGATAAATAAGATCTAAACCACTGCAACGAAGTTCCATTAAGTCCAACAAGGTGTTCTAGTCTATCAAGTAAAATATTATGATCGATTGTATCAATAGCTACACTAAGGTACAAAAGGACAAGTACAGAAACAAGTCCGTTATCAGATGCGATAAGGAGGTCATTAGTGACCTTCACTAAAGCTGTTTCAGTACTATGATGGATTCTAAACCCAGATTGAAACTCTTCAAATAAACCATTTCCCTGCAAGTGGTCAAATAATTGCGTCGCAGCAATTCTTTCTAAGATTTTTGAAATGAAAGGCAGATTAGAGATTGGTCTATAGTTAGCTTAAACTCCTGGATCTAGCGTTTGCTTTTTGAGTAAGGGTTTAATTACAGCAGTTTTACAAGTCTGCGGTACATGGCCTAATGTTAATGAAGAATTGATTATTTGAAGAATAGAACTACCAATGAATGGGAAGACTTCTTTCAATAACCTGGTAGGAATAGGGTCTAAAAGACAAGTTGAAGGCTTGGATGAGGAAATTATTTTATCTAACTCTAAAAGGTCAATTGGAGTAAACTCATCCAAACAGATATCAATTGAAGGAGTTGTAGTAGTTACTGTATTTAAGTTAACGGTGGGAAGAATCTGACTGATTTTTATCTCTGATAGATGAAATTTTATTATTGAAGAAGTTCATAAAGTCCTGACTAGTAAGTTCTAAGGGAATGCTAGGATTGACAGAGTCCTGACTCTTTGTCAGCCTGGTTACAGTGCTGAAAAGAAACCTGGGATTATTCTTGTTCTCTTCTTTTAATGTGAAATAATAACTTGTTCCAGCTTTCCTAAGAGATTTTTTATAAATTAAAAGATGATTTCTCCAAGCTAAATAGATTTCATCTAATTTAGTGGAGCACCATTTTCTTTCTAATTGACGAGTCTTCTGTTTTAAGCTACGAGTTTCTGTGTTGTACCAAGGAGTTAAAAATCTCTGATTACACTTTTTCTTTTTTAAAGGGGTTGCCATGTCTTGGGTCTGATGTAGAGAAGCTGTCACACTGTCTACCATGCTATCAATTGCAGAAGGAGCAAGCTCTCCATAGTTTATCTCCGTTGTGTTAACACATGGCACTGAGGAACCAATCTGCTTAAATTTGGTAACAGTGTCATCTGAGAGACATCTACTGTAGTCATATTTTTCTTTAGGAGCCAAATAGTCATAAATAGTAAAATCAAAGGTTAACAGACAATGGTCTGACAGTACAGGGTTATGAGGAAACACTACCAGGTTTTCTGTTTCTATGCCATATGTCAGAACAAGGCCCAACGCGTGGTGGAGATAATGGGTAAAATTTCTTACTTTCTGAGAAAACCCCATCAAGTCAAATATTGAATTAAATGCCATATTAATGAATGAATGAATTTATTTATTTGAATTGAATGAATGAATTTATTTATTTCGGATAGTACAGTACAGGTTAAAAGAAACTGAATAATGTAACAACAAGGTCAAATTAGACAAAGACTCCTCTGATTATACAATTCCACGTAAGTTATCCGAAATGGGTGATGGCTGAAGCCGCAGCTTATATTGCCCACCCATATTCCATCCAGGAATTCAAAATAGAAAAAAGAGAAAAAAGAGAAAAAAGAGAAAACAGTCAAGAGCGATTGCAATTCAAAACAAAGCTAACACAAAATGTGACTGAGAGAAAAAAAGAAAACTAAGCTAGGCTAAGTTAAGCGGTTGCTATTCAAAAACAAATCTAAGACAAAATGTGACAGAGAAAAAAAGAAAAAAAACAGAAAAAAACAAAAAAAAAACTAAGCTACAACACAACACAGGCTGGATATGTCAATCCTTATGTGAGTTTACATATCGTCTTGTAAATATGTTTGGGGTATTTCTTCCTTTAGTTTTTGTTTAAATTGTCCAAGTGTTGTACATGATTTTAATTCAGGTCCAAAATCGTTCCATAATCTGACTCCTTGCACTGAAATACAGTGTTGCTTGGTGGTTGTTCTCACTGTAGGCTTTTGAAATATACATGTTCCTCTGAAGTGATATTGTTTCTCCCTTGTTTGGAACAACTTTTGGATTTTTGCAGGCAGTGATAAATTCTTCACTTTGAACATTATTATTGCAGTTTTAAAGTCAACCAGATCTTTCAACTTGAGAGTTTTTTGTTTAAGAAAAAGTGGGTTTGTTGGTTCCCTGTAAGCTGCTTTGTTTATTATTCTAATAGCTCTCTTTTGAAGCATAAAGAGTGGATATATGTTTGTTTTATATGTATTTCCCCATACTTCATTACAATATGTCATGTATGGGAGTATTAATGAATGATACAAAGTGTATAGTGTGGGTTGATTCAGCAAATATTTCACTCTGTGTAATATTGCAATTGATTTGGATACTTTACCTTTAATATAATTAATATGTGACTTCCAACACAGTTTGTTATCAATTATTACTCCAAGAAATTTAGTTTCAGATACCCTTTCAATCTCTACACCATTTACACTGAGTTTGTGTATTGGGTTGTTGTGATGGTTGTTAAAGACTATAAATTTTGTCTTACTTAAATTGAGTGTTAATTTGTTCGAATCAAACCACAGTTTAAGCTTTTCTAATTCCTTTCCGAGTGTATCCAGAAGTTGTTCCAAATTGTTTCCACTGCATAACAGATTAGTGTCATCGGCAAACAATATTAAGTCCATTTTTTCTGAAACTTTACATATATCGTTTATATACATATTGAATAATAATGGTCCCACAACTGAACCCTGTGGGACTCCACAGGTGACCTTCAGTAACTCTGAGTTTTTGTTGCTAACACATACATACTGATATCTATTCTTTAAGTAACTACTTAACCAGGACAGTGCTACCCCTCTAATACCACAATTTTGTAGTTTCTTTAATAATAAATTGTGATCTACTGTATCAAATGCTTTTTTAAGATCCAGGAATACTCCAACTGAATACTCTTTATTTTCAATGGCTGTTGATATTTTTTCTGTAAATTCCATTAGGGCATATGCAGTTGTCCTCTTGTGTCTGAACCCATATTGCTGCTCACACAGTAAATCATTCTTCAGTATGAAGTTGTCAATTCTCTCATAGAATATTTTTTCAAGTATCTTGGAAAATTGCGGTAATAGTGAAATTGGTCTATAGTTTGAGAGTTCCCCTCTGTCGCCCGTCTTGTATATTGGAATTACTTTAGCTATTTTCATTGCATTGGGAAATATACCTGATTGGAGAGACAGGTTACAGATATACAGTACGTCAGTGGTTTTACTATGCATTCGATAACAGTTTTGACTAATAGCATGTCAATACCATCACAGTCCGTAGATGTTTTACTTTTGAACGATTTAACAATTTCAATGACCTCTCTTTCGTCTGTGTTTTTTATGAAGATGGAGTCTTTTACAGCAGTGTTATTGCATATTGTATCGCCTGTAGGCACCGTAGTGGGTATTTCTCGGGCCAGATTAGGTCCAATGTTAACAAAAAAATTATTAAATTCATCTGCAGGTGAAGCTATATTCACACTCTGACTCGTTTTATTATTTTTTGGAATATTAGTTGGGTTGCTTGTATTTCTGCTTTTATTTCCAAGGATACTGTTGAGTATTGTCCATGTATTTTTAATATTGTCTTTGTTTTTCTCCAGTTCTTTACTGTAATAGTCTCTTTTACTACATCTTATTATATATGTTAACTTATTTTTGTATGTTTTATACCGCTGCTCTGCTTCTTTTGTCCTTTTCTTTAGGAAAGCTTTATATAATAAATTTTTCTTTTTACACGCCTTTTGTAGTCCTTTGGTTAACCATGGCTTATCAGCAAATTTGTGTTTAAGCTTTTTTTTTTTACTAATGGGCAGTTTTTTTCATAAAGAGTGGTTGCAATGTTTATAAATGTGTCATAGACTTCATTTACATCTGATACATAGACTTCTGTCCAGTCTTGCTTCAGCAAGTCCTCTTTAAAAGAATTGATTGCATTTGGTGATTTGTATCTGAACGATTTTGAAATTTTTTCTGCGTTGGGCCCCGTGTGGCCATGGATAAGTGCAAAGATTGGCAAGTGGTCACTTATATCATTTATCAATAATCCACTTTCTATTTTCTTATCGATAACATTGACAAACAGGTTGTCAATAAGTGTAGCAGAGTGAACTGTGATTCTACTGGGATGTGTTATTGTGGGATATAGACTCATGCTGTACATAGAGTTCATGAACTCTGTGACTACATTTTGTTGATGTGGATTTAGTAAATCAATATTGAAATCTCCACAAATTGCTACCATTTTCTTACTAGTAATATTATTGTAGAGCTCGACTAATTTATCTCTGAATGTCTCAATGCAAGTTCCCGGCGTTCTATATATACAACTTATGATTAGATTTTTTGTTTTGTCTAGGTCAATCTCGACAGTGACACATTCCAAGATCCCTGGTAGTGCAAAGGACATTTCATTTACAAGCTTACACCTATACAGGTCATCAATATACAGTGCAACACCACCACCCTTTTTTTGAGTTCTGTTAATATGAAACATCTGATATCCCTCTATTGCCATCAGGGGAGCCTGATCTTCATTAAGCCAGGTTTCAGAGACTGCAATAGTTGTGAATTTTCTGTCTAGCTGTTTTAAATAGTCCCGAATCTGTGGAAAGTTTTTGTTAAGACTTCTGCTGTTGAAGTGTATTATTGACAGTTTACCATCTAATTGCACTTGACTTTTGAATTGCTTTTCAGTGTAATATTCACAGTGGTTATGAATATTATTGAAAAAGTGGTTATCAGGATCAATATCATTCTCCATCTCTTGTGGTTTATGTTCAGCATAGTGGCATATTTTCAGAGTTTGAGCTTCCTCACTCTGTGTCAGATGACTTCCTCCAGCTGGGGATAATTGATGTCTACTCGAGTCGGTCATAAGTTTTTGTTTATTTTGCTTATTTTTTTTAAAGTACTTTGGCATGGTGTATCAAAAGAACTATTCTTATCGTGTGTATGAATATGGATTATTATTGACTCATAATTTTCTTAATCAGTGTTCATCTGTATTTATTTAAGTCAGTAGCATCTCTGATCATTATACTCCTTGCTTGCTCTGGTGTTCCATTTAGTTTAATCCAAATTCTACAATTTCTTGTCCAGGTTGCCTGTATCTTATTTTGTTTTTTCAGCATCCGTGCCTGCCGTGCTAATTCAGCGTTTTTTTTTGTCAGGTGTTCATTTAGGTAAACTTGAGTTCCCTATAGCTTTCTGGCCTGCCTCAGTATGTCATTCTTTACCCTTCTGTTCACAAAGCGCATCACAATTGATTTCTTTGTTTTGGGATCTTTCTTCGGTAAAGCATAACAGGCTGAAATTGCATTGGCTTCTACCCTAATGTCTCTATTATTAAGGAACTGAAGCACTTGATTTTCTAAGGAGACTGATTCACTCGTGGGAGCATCTTCACCATTCAGTCCTGTTGCGGCATGGGCGTATGACTGATATCTGATGTCTAGTCCACTTATAACTAGGTCATCAATACGAGAACCTTGTTCAAGATCCTCGACGCGTTGCTCCAAAAGACGCCCGCGTTGCTCCAGGTCCATAATTTTTTTTGTCTTTTTCTTGAATTATTGATTGTAGGGCTTGTACATCTTCTATTAGGCCTATTATTTTGGCCTGCTGGCTAGCCAATTTGGCCAATTCTTCTGACATAAAGTTCAGAGATTTTTTTGATCTCTTCCATTTCCTCTTTTTTTGGTGGCATTTTACTGACCTGTGGATAGAAATAAACAGTGAATCCGGCTAGGCCTCAACTAGCCCGGCCGCTGCTGGACCCTCTGCTCACCGCCGCCGCAACCGAGCTCCTGCACAGCTACTCCGCCAAGTAACGCTGCACAGCTCCGCTGATCACCACCGCCAATCACCGCCGCCTGCCGCCGTCTGCCTGGGCGGTTATGCCGCACACCGCCGGCGCAGCCGAGCAGCGCTGGTCACCGCCACTGATCACCGCCGCCTGCCGCCGTCTGCCTGGGTGGTCCAGGTGGCCCCCGTCTCTCACCAACGTCGCTCCCGAGCCTCGATCCGGCTCGCGCTCGCGCTCAGCTGCCGCCTCGGTTAGTTCCTCCGGTAAGTCTTCACCGGGGGCTGAGTCGCTTCATGTCTGAGTTAGGTGGCACAACTGGGCCAGCGTTAAGCTAACTAGCGTTAACTAGCGTTAGCGTTAGCTTTGCAATCGCTTCGGGTAGCAGCAGCAGCTCTACCCGATTAAAGGGGGTATTCCAGCGGTTTTCTTACGGTGGTG
The DNA here is from genome assembly GCA_020510985.1 of Pholidichthys leucotaenia. Lineage (NCBI taxonomy): Eukaryota > Metazoa > Chordata > Actinopteri > Cichliformes > Pholidichthyidae > Pholidichthys > Pholidichthys leucotaenia. Next base: position 381,670,569 of record CM035837.1, on the reverse strand, counting down.
GGAATTCAGCCCGTGGGTGTCCGTCACGAGTGCCGATCGCTGTAGGTTGGTTATTTTAATGGCAAAAAGCTGTGACTTAGTCTCAGCACTGAGAAAGTGTGGCCATCCCGGTCGCCATCTTGGATGTATTAATTAAGGCAATCACTACATCTACATGTATATTAAAGTCCCCTACTATAATTATTCTATCTGATTTCAACACTAAATCCTCTAAGAACTCAGCAAATTCAGATAAAAACTCTGAGTAGGCTGAGGGAGGACGATTAACTATGGCAAATAAAATTGGGTTTAACCTAAAATTACTAACATGCCCAAAACTGAAGACCAGGCCCTCAAAGGAATTATAACATGTTTTTTGCTTTACATTAACTAGTAATTTGGAATGGTAAATTGTTGCTACTCTTCCTCCAGGACCAGAACTTCTGGAATTTTGACAGTTTAAGTAACCAGAGGGAGTTGATTCATTTAAACCAACATAATCCTCTTGCCCTAACCAAGTCTCTGTAAGGGATATTAAATCAATCTGATGATCAATTAACAGATCATGGACTAGCAGAGACTTGGAAGTTAGAGACCTAATATTTAACAAACCACATTTAATTTTTAAATTATGAGCAGGAACAGAGGCCAAGTCATTAAATTTAGAGGCTTCATGTTTAATTTGAGTTTTACCAACTTTTTGTTTAATCACTTTGGGATGCTTATACATTATATTTTTATTTACTTTCGATAGTAAATTTATAATTTGTTCCAAGATCATGGGGTTCATCCGGTCAACGATGAGACCATTTCGCCTCCACAACCGTTGACAACCCAAACTTGTCCTCCGTTAAATGGCGCCCCAACAATGACACCTTTCCCCAACCACGTGATGAGAGAGCAGCAGCACATTGCGAAGCAGAAATATCCATCGCTCACGGTACTCGACTTTGTCTGGATCCGCCAATCCAACCACCCATGTCAGCTGCAGATATTCCAGTCACCACTGATGCAGATCGCCGCTCAACTTGGACCAGCCACCTTCCAGATGGCTGATGGGTCTCAATGGCATGCCAGCCATCTGAAAAGGTAACACCACCACCTGCCCTGGACCAAGTAGCAGCAACCAAGCTGACCCAGCCAATGTAGGATCCAGACTGGGACTTTGCTGATGAGTCAGCCACAATTCCAGCCAGGTGGCTCTCAGATTAGCCAGAACCCGCACCACCAGATCCAGCACCGCCAGGGCCATGCCCACTACAGGCTCGACAGAGGCCTCGCTGAGCTCTGAACTGTCACTCACTCAAAAGCTCTTATTTCATGTTCAGTCAGTGGATGATCCGTTCAAAGTGGCAGAATAACCCACATGACCCTACGGGTTAAACTGGAAGTCTCCCTGGTTACCCAGGTTGTAACAATTAATTTTTTTTTTCTGATGTCATGTTCGGAAATAAGTCTTAGGTGGTTCTCACAATGGTCTAGTCAAGTACATAAGCATAACTTGTTTTACATTAAGCATATGCTAATGGTCATATTGGCCCGTTTGGCTACATCTTGTGTGTGTTTAACTTTACATCAACCGATATGCCTGTTTGTTTTAATATTTAATTGTTACCCTTGCTAAGGCTTACCACAGACATAGTTCTAAGCTTTTTCAAGGGGGAATAAATGTGATATATGGGAAACGGCACAACGCATCACGCTGCAGTTGCACGTACGCATGCATGACATCATCACGCTGTTGGGTATATTAGCTGGCTTCCCAGGGTTAGCCAGTCTCTCTTGCTCTCCACCTTTGGTCTACCACCTCCCAGTTACCTCACTGTGTGCTCCCTCCTAGCTGTTCAAGCTAATGCTTAATAAAGTTAACCTCAACACGTGGCCCTGTCTGCATCCATTATTTCCAAACACACCAGGTTACACACCAAACCATTTCAGTTTTTTATTTCTTTCTCTACAGTTCTCACAGGAAGTTTTTTAAAAGCTTCATAAAATGTTAAACAGATAGATGCCACTACAAATGCTGATGCAGTTTTTGTTCCTTTTTAGAAGTAATTTGTCACAAATTAATATAAGTGGCGATCATCAGGTTGAAAAAGCAGCTGTAGACTTCAAAGTTTTGTAGTTTACCAACACACTAGGTTTTAAAATACACGGGATACACATGTTGTACTTCAGGTGAATGACTCTTCTGGGATTTAAACCCAATACCTCTAATATACAATATGAACACCTTAACCCGCTAAACCGTAGGACTACTTCAGATAAGAGTCTTACTTCCTCAGTACAAATCATTCCTTTGACAAGACACACAGGTTGAAAGACATTTCATGAAGATGGTTTGTGGCACATAGAACAGAGCTGAATGAAATTTGGTGAGCTTCAAATGAGTGTAGTTGCAATTGTGTGTGTGAAGTTTCATTAAGTTTGGATTGATACATCAGAAGACATAGGCCAAAGAGAAACTATACAGTGATCCCTCACTTATCGCGGTTAATGGGGTCCAGAACCGACCGCGAAAAGTGAAAAACCGCGAAGTAGCGTCACCCCCCCCATTTTTTACATACATTTTTTTTGTGTATATATAATATCAATAAGTGTATATTAACCCTATAAATGCATATGTTATCATTAGAACATTAAAGAATAGTTTGAAACATGTAAATAAAATATTAATAATATAAATAATATACATAAAATAATGCATAAATAATATAAATAATACGTACGTTCATTCTCTCACTCTCTCTCTCGACGAGAAGGCGTAGAGGCAGCAGGAGGAGGCGTAAAGGCAGCAGCGACGTCTCGGCCAATCAGCTTGCGAGATTCCCGAGCCGAGCCAACACGAGAACAAAATCTCTTAGGGGGGGTGGATGCTGGCCAGCGAATCAGAGAGGTGCATTTTGAGTTGTGCCGGCTCTCCGTGTAGTCTCCCTGCCTTCTGCTAGCGCCCGGGCAACTTTTTTCTCAATTTTGAATTTTTGATGAATATTTTTGAAAAATCCGCGATGCACTGAGGGCGCGAAAGGTGAGGCGCGAAGTAGCGAGGGATCACTGTACTTCCAGTTCCGGCACCACACGAGTTGGCTGCCTTTTGCAACAGCGGCTCAATTCTGAGTCTTTTTATCTTCCTTCTTTCTGATCCGGTGATAACTTTCTGATCCGGCACACCTTTCACTCTATATATATCACAGACACACAGATCGCCCCAAAGGTCTCCCGAGTCGGCGGATGGAGCCTCTGTTTACAGCAGGAGACGATACAGCAGGGAAGAGCTAGCTAGCACTCAACCGCCACCCGGTGCTAACGGAGAAACTCGACATACCGGGGAACTGAAGCGAAAACGACGCAGGTGCCGGGTTGGAGTTTAGGTGGCATGCAAGAAATATAAGACAGAATAATAAAGAGCGATGGCAAGAACCAAGCAGACCGCCCGTAAATCTACTGGTGGAAAAGCCCCCAGGAAGCAGCTAGCCACCAAGGCTGCTCGGAAAAGCGCTCCGGCCACCAGCGGAGTGAAGAAGCCTCATCGTTACAGGCCCGGTACCGTGGTTCTGAGAGAGATCCGTCGCTACCAGAAATCCACGGAGCTGCTCATCCGTAAGCTGCCCTTCCAGTACCTGGTGAGGGAGATCGCTCAGGACTTCAAGACCGACCTGCGCTCCCAGAGCTCCGCCGTCATGGCTCTGCAGGAGGCCAGTGAGGCCTACCTGGTGGGTCTCTTCGAGGACACCAACCTGTGCGCCATCCACGCCAAGAGGGTCACCATCATGCCCAAAGACATCCAGCTGGCCCGCCGCATCCGCGGAGAGAGAGCTTAGACTTTCTGCTGCACATCCACCAACCACAATGCTCCGCACTGTGTGTCTATATATATATATATATACTATATATATATATATATATTTATATTAATATGTACATATGTATATTAGCTGCTCTTGTTTTTTCTTGCCTTCTGATTGTTGCTCTGAGTGTTGCTATCCCTGTGCTGTTGCAATCCTGGAATTTCCCCATTGTGGGACTAATAAAGGCTTATCTTATCTTATAAAAATGCATTGATCTGTAAAAACAAAACAGGTTAACATTTGTGGATAAGTTTAAAAAAAAAAACATTTGTGGATAAGTTTAACAACTTCATATGTGTAGATGATGCATGCTTAATTTCAAGCAATTTGGGTGAGTGACCTTTGAGGAGTCTATTTTACCATCACTTGTAAATTTTGGGAAATATACTGGGAAAAAAAGAATTTTTAGAGCAAAATGAGCAATGGAGCAAAGTTGTGCTATATTTCAGAGAGTAGAATGATAAAATAATTTTGTTTTAGGCCCAGTTGTTCTTGAGATACTTGCAAAAATTTAAAATTGTTTATTTTATTGCCAGTACAGTACCTTGTTTTGGGTCTCTGAGTAATGGCGGAATTTAAAAATGAAGAAGAGGTTTCCCACAGCTGTACTGCTTAGAACCCCAATAAATAAATTGGAATAAATGAATGAATATCCATCCATCCAACCATCTATCGGTCCATCCATCTTCTATCGCTTGTCCGGAGATCCAGGTCCTGGGGGCATCAGTCTAAGTAGAGTATTCCAGAATGCTGCCCGGTTTACATAGCACCATGATTCCCATGATCCCTCCTGCAAGTGATGAGTCCACTGGAGGGTGGACCCACATGACTCCTTTGGATACACTGAGTCCTTGTAACTTTTTTCATAGACAGCCACTGGATCGCTATTAGTCTGGCCCTTTACCCAGGAACAATTTGTCTTAGGAGACTCTACCGGGGCAAATTGCCACTGACAACATAGCTCCTGGGATCATTAGGGCATGAAAACTCCTCCACCACGATAATGTGGCAATCCATGGAGGGGATGAATAAATATCTGCCAGATATAAGGCTTCTTAATATCTAACTCAGTTCAAGATAATTAAAATTAAATCACCCTTTATTGTCATTCAACCGTACAACCAATCATGTACAGTGGAACGAGATTGTGTTTTACCTATCTACAATGTTAATCACACACACCAAGTGTAGAATCAGAGGGCTGCTGCCATGCAAGGCGCTGCCACAGATTTCCCTCCTCCATTCCATTATTGCTGAGCACTAAGCTGGACGGCAGGAAGTTCCACTTTTATATGGTCTTCGGCATGACCCGGCCGGGATTTGAACCCCTGCCTCCCGGGTGTGGGGCAGATGCTCTACCAACTGAGCCACCACTCCGGTGAGATGTTGCATTTGTTGCTCTCTGGTTCAGAAAGTTAACAGTTTTCAGGCCAAACCACATCCAAATAACTGTCAAGAACAGGAACGATGAGAAAAAGGCCTATAAGAGAAAGTCATTTCAGAGATACAGCATTTTTATGGGTTGAGATATTAAAGAAAGAGCACTTGCCTTACTTGAGAGACTTCAATTAACCCCTGGCACAGTTTGTTCAGTGACTGCGCACAGTATCTCCAGGGCTTTGCCTTTCTGTGTGTCCAGCTGACAGTGGGCTAAACACACTCCAGTGATACCTTTAAAACAGAGAGCTACCACACCATACTGGTTCTCCTTCTGGCACCCTTCAAGTTTAATTTTTTCCAAGATTCAAATCACATTTTTGATATTTGCTTTATATGATAGAAAACTGAAGAGAACAATCTTCAGGGAAGAATTAGAGCCTCTGTGCTGGCCTCGGGGGCACCGATCTGGGGCCCAACCTAATTTGGAAAAATAGAAAGGTCTTGCTGTGTTATTATCATTTGTGCTGGTGCATTTGATACTGGGCTGCCTGTGGAAGTTGAGCAAACAGACCCCAGTGGCAATAGGCGACATCTTAAAGAGATATTTCACTTTTGTGGACTGTTTTCACTTAAGAGAAGTTCAGGAGCATATAATATCCAACATTACCAGCCCAAGGGATCCAGCAACTCTAGCCCCCACCAGAGCCACTCAAGCACCCACTTGATTTGATCACAGAAACTGTTAGATACCTAGCAGTTATTCTGGAGTTGTAGATATATTTCAGTGAGTTGAGTGCAAGTGCAGGTTTACAAAGATGTAATCCCTTTCATATTGTCATCTTGATTGTAGTGTAAAGGGACTGCTTGAAGTGGGTCAGATCAGTGTGGGAAAATTCAGCCCTCAGTTCAATAATTCAAACAGCTCCATGTTATGAGACGTGGGATAGTGCAGCTTACACACTGTCTTGGCCCCTGTGAGGATAATTCATTAACTTTCCTAATCCTCTCATGTGGTGTTGCAACAGAAAAAAAGATGAAAAGCTCACTGAATATCAAAAACAACGTTTTCTGAGCCCTTCACCATGGTCCACACAAGTATCTCTGAAAAAGAGATGCTCCATGTTCCAAGCATGCGCGTCAAGTGTTAATGAGCTTCGAAATACATTTTCGGCAGCTTATGGCAGCCGAGCACCGCTGTGGGATGAGAACAGCTCAATAAAATATACACAGGAGGTCGAAACAGTGGGGAAATAAAAACCCCTTTTTGACAATGTTAAGCCTCACAGCTGCTTTGAGGCAACTGAAGGGTTTTTATCAGCTCTTCAGATGTTGGATCATAGGGCACAGAAAGCTTTTCAAGGGTAAGCAAAGTCAGAGGAGTCAGTACTGTACCAGTGCATGCAGCTACTCACATGATTAACACAAATGTGGCATTTTCCCACCTCCATGTGAGGTCTTTGTTCTCGGTATATTTGTATATAGCACTGTGATGTTCAGTGTTCCTACTTTATGATTGTTTTTAGTAATTCAAGTTAGCATAGTATTTTAAACTATAACCATCATCTAGATTAAATGGACAATACTGAATTTTAGAGCAGATTTGAACAGTTTTTAATTATTAGAGGCCTGGACTGTATTTGGACCGATTTCAATTTCTGGCTAAGGGTTTTTTCACATCAAGGATTCAAAGATTTTATCTATCAATACTACTATACGTACAGGACATGCAGGAGAATTTAAATGCCATTTCTTTCTCTTCAGTGTCTGTGTAATATTAAAAAAAGGAATAAGGCTGGAAAAACCTGTTGTTGGCTGCACCAAGCTAATCTTTAAGTACCAGAGCTTAATCATGATGATAATGTAGTGACCTTAGGGATATGATATATTCATATTTCATACAATCATGTAACCCCAATTATTGCAGTGTTTTATTCTGCTGACCTTTAATGCTGATGTTTGTGCCACTTCTTTGATGTCTTAATAAAGAGGGGTTTACTAAAGCTAGAAGGTTGTGATTTCTTCCTGTCCATTATTTTAACAATTCATTGTCAAGAATTCTGCCTCCAGATTATGAGACTGATTAAATATTGTCAATGAAATTGTTAACTAAGGCTTAACTTACTAATTGCCAAATTCTTAAGCTTAAGTCTTTGTCCATAAGAGTTTCCGCCTCTATAAAATGCAGATGGTGCCCCAACTAGTGTTAAAAATGAGGTACAGTGGGGTGAAAAAGTGTTTGCCCCCTTCCTGATTTGTCATTTTTTCGTGTTACATGCCACTTTCTGGGCCAAGGCCAGAATTGCCTACTTCAGCCTGGGATCATTGGGTCCATCTCAACCCCTACACCAAGGTGAACGAACCTAATCATTTTCACCCTTTTCTTAGGCAAGGTAGACATTCACCTGGTCTCTTTTTGCTCACAGCAAGGCAGACCTACATCTTATGTCCCAAGCTGGGATTTGAACCTATGACACCAACACCTCCAGCACCACCACTGAGCCAAAGAGGAATTCTTCACTAGCACTTGGCTAGTAGCGGAGGTGTACTCTGTGGTGTCAGGACCTGCACCACTGATCAATTACCCATGGAGGAGGCCATCACAGTTTGTCACACTTAAATGTTTCAGATCATCAAACACATTTAAATATTAGGCAAAGATAACACAAGTAAATACAAAATGCAGTTTTTAAATGAAGGTGACTGTGTGCACAGAGTCAATTCTGAGTTTTTGCATTATGAAGGGTAAAAAAAAAAATCCAAACCTGCATGGCCTTGTGTGAAAAAGTGATTACTCCCCACCCCCGTTAAAACATGAATTAACTGTGGTTTATCACATCTTTGGAAAGCTGAGTTCAATTTCTCTAGCCACATCCAGGTCTGATTACCGCCACACCTGTTCTCAATCAAGAAACCGCTTAAATAGCACCTGCCTGACAAAGTGAAGTTGACCAAAAGATCCTCAAAAGCTAGACATCATGCTGCAATCCAAAGAAATTCAGAAACAAATGATAAACAAAGTAATTGAGATCTATCGGTCTGGAAAAGGTTATGATGCGGCGGCATGAAATAATGCAGCGTTGTTGGAGGTTTTAAGTAGAGTTTTATTATATCATACCGCCGTCACGGGACCCCCTCTCCAGCCCAAGTGTGTGCAGGCTGGATGGGGATCCTCTGGCTCTCAGAGAAGAAGACACAGAGTGCGTGTCTGCAGCAGAGGTTGAAGTGTGAGTGAGAGTTGAGAGCAAGTGTTACAGAACCTGTGCAGTATTTATACCCAACTCAAACAATACATCAAAGCAGATTCACAGCGGTTGGTCTGATCAAAGGGACTGCAGAACAGGCATGAGATATTTGCATTTGTGAGACACAGACAGGATGCATGAACACAATGCATGGGTGGCACATTAACCTCACAGCAGTGAAATGCATAAATGGCTGATTAGATCACAGCATGCAGCGGAAAAAACCCAGGAGTAGCGAGCTGTCTGTCCCTGTGTGTTGTGGGGGTTGAAACCAAACCACCACAGCTCCCGCCCAGAGGGCTCGGCAGGTGGCCGAGACCTCGATAGTGCAGTTTGGGCAGCGAGCAGGGAAAAGCTCTGTGCAGGAGTGGGGTGGGGGGTAGTAAAAGCCGGCCGGAGACGATGAAAAGTCTGGGCCGCGCAAAAATTGCTTGTGGGTCCGCGATGTCTTAGAGCTGTCCCGTTGGACGTGCAGAGGTCCACAAGAAGAAAAATTAGTCACTGGCTCCTCTCGCGATTAAGTCCTGCAAGGATTAATAGCGGCCATGAAGAAAAGACGAGGCTGCGTGGCGGCTGTGATGAGAACAGAGGGACTGGCGTGTTGGCTTTAGGTGCGGGCACAACCTTAAAGTGCTCGGGAACCGCAAACCGCTGAATTTCCCTATGTGTGCCGTGGCTGAGACCATTAACAAATCCTTCGAGCATGCTGCATGCGTGCCTCAGGTGAGCGAGCAGCCCTGAAGGGCAGCGGCGAAGGAGGAAGGCAGTCTGTGGAGCCGTATGTGTCCCGTGCGTGGTGCGCCGTGCCCGTGACTCCCCGGTGCGTGTGCCGGGGTCCCGTGCGTGGGTGGGCCGCTGGAGAGGAGAACCACGGTCAGGGAGCTTGCTGGAGATAATCCCTGTTGTCTGTTGGAGCGGTGAAGGAAAGTAGACGCTCTGTCACTCGCTCGGTCATGGTGCGTTCAGGTCCACGTGTGCTCCGTCGGCCATGGGGATCGCCGTCGTGGAGAGGGGACGAGGTGCATGCGCTCACGTGTGGAGGGGCTGTGAGCGCGGCCGGTCCAGCGTGGATGTGCCGATCTAGGCGTGCAGATCTCACCATGAAACGTTGCTCAGCTTTCCCGGTCGTGGGTGTTCTCCGGGGAGTTTCACCTGGAAAACTCGGCGTTGAGGTCTCTCTGAAGCAGAAGGGAGGGCAGATCAGTCAGGCTGCCGCGTTCGCTTGTCGTCGGAGAATCACCGCCGGGTGTTGTGTTCGCTGGCAGCGTGTTCGTTTCAGCGTCGGGTCACCAGTGCGGCGGCATGAAATAAAGCGGCGTTGTTGGAGGTTTTAAGTAGAGTTTATTAATCATACCGCCGTCATGGGATCCCCTCTCCAGCCCAAGTGTGTGCAGGCTGGAGCGGGATCCTCTGGCTCTCGGAGAGGGGACACAATGTCTGTGTCCTGCAGCAGAGGTTGAAGTGTGAGTGAGAGTTGAGAGCAAGTGTTACAGAACCTGTGCAGTATTTATACCCAACTCAAACAATACATCAAAGTAGATTCACAGCGGTTGGTCTGATCAAAGGGACTGCAGAACAGGCATGAGATATTTGCATTTGTGAGACACAGACAGGATGCATGAACACAATGCATGGGTGGCACATTATCCTCACAGCAGTGAAATGCATAAATGGCTGATTAGATCACAGCATGCAGCGGAAAAAACCCAGGAGTAGCGAGCTGTCTGTCCCTGTGTGTTGTGGGGGTTGAAACCAAACCACCACAATGAAGCCATTTTTAAAGCTTTGGGACTCCAGTGAACCACAGTGAGAGCCATTATCCACAAATGGCAAAAACATGGAACAGTGGTGAACCTTCCCAGGAGTGGCTGACCGACCAAAATTACCCCAAGAGTGCAGCAATGACTCATCCAAGAGGTCACAAAAGACCCCACAACAACATCCAAAGAACTGCAGGCCTCACTTGCCTCAGTTCAAGTCAGTGTTCATGACTCCACCATAAGAAAGACACTGGGCAAAAATGGCCTGCATGGCAGAGTTCCAAGACGAAAACCACTGCAGAGCAAAAAGAACATAAAGCCTCATCTCAGTTTTTCCAGAAAACATCTTGATGAGCCCCAAGACTTGGGAAAATACTCTGTGGACTAATGAGACAAAAGTTGAACTTTTTGGAAGGTGTGTGTCCGATTACATCTGGCATAAAAGTAACAGAGTATTTCAGAAAAAGACCATCGTTCCGGTTCCGCCGGACTGGCGGCGCCACACGAGTTGGCTGCCTTTTGCAACTGCCTTTTTTTTTATCTTCCTTCTTCTTTCTACACCTTTCACTCTCTCTCTATATATATATCACGGACACACAGATCGCCCCAAAGGTCTCCCGAGTCGGCGGACGGAGCCTCTGTTTACAGCAGGAGACGATACAGCAGGGAAGAGCTAGCTAGCACTCAACCGCCACCCGGTGCTAACGGAGAAACTCGACATTACCGAGGAACGGTAGCGAAAACGACGCGGGTGCCGGGCTGGAGTTTAGGCGGCGTGCAAGAAATATAAGACAGAATAATAAAGAGCGATGGCAAGAACCAAGCAGACCGCCTGTAAATCTACTGGAGGAAAAAGCCCCCCAGGAAGCAGCTAGCCACCAAGGCTGCTCGGAAAAAGCGCTCCGGCCACCAGCGGAGTGAGGAAGCCTCACCGTTACAGGCCCGGTACCGTGGCTCTGAGAGAGATCTGTCGCTACCAGAAATCCACGGAGCTGCTCATGCGTAAGCTGCCCTTCCAGCGCCTGGTGAGGGAGATCGCTCAGGACTTCAAGACCGACCTGCACTTCCAGAGCTCCGCCGTCATGGCTCTGCAGGAGGCCAGCGAGGCCTACCTGGTGGATCTCTTCGTGGACACCAACCTGTGCGCCATCCACGCCGAGAGGGTCACCATCATGCCCAAAGACATCCAGCTGGCCCGCCGCATCCGCGGAGAGAGAGCTTAGACTTTCTGCTGCACATCCACCAACCACAATGCTCCGCACTGTGTGTCTATATATATATATACTGTATATATATATATATATATATATATATATAGTAATATGTACATATGTATACTAGCTGTTCTTGTTTTTTCTTGCCTTCTGATTGTTGCTCTGAGTGTTGCTATCCCTGTGCTGTTGCAATCCTGGAATTTCCCCATTGTGGGACTAATAAAGGCTTATCTTATCTTATCTTATCTTATCTTATACCAACGGTAAAATATGGTGGTGGTAGTGTGATGGTCTTGGGCTGCTTCAGGACCAGAAAGACTTGCTATGGTAAATGGAACCATGAATTCTGCTGTCTACCAAAAATCCTGAAGGAAAATGTCTGGCCATCTGTTTGTGACCTCAAGCTGAAGCACACTTGAGTTCTGCAACAGGACAATGATCCAAAACACATCAGTAAGTCCACCTCTGAATGGCTTAAGAAAAACAAAATGAAGACTTTGGAGTGGCCTAGTCAAAGTCTTGACCTGAATCCAACTGAGATGCTGTGGCATGACCTTAAAGAGGTGGTTCATGCTCAAAAACCCTCCAGTGTGGCTGAAATACAACAATTCTGCAAAGATGAGTGGGCCGAAATTCCTCCACAGCACTGTAAAAGACTCATTGCCAGTTTTCGCAAATGCTTGATTGAAGTTGTTGCTGCTAAGGGTGGCCCAACCAGTTATTAGGTTTAGGGGGCAATCACTTTTTCACACAGGGCCCTGTGTGAAAAAGTTTTCCCTGAATAATAAACACCTTCATTTAAAAACTGCATTTTGTGTTTACTTGAGTTATCTTTGTCTAATATTTAAATTTGTTTGATGATCTGAAACATTTAAGTGTGACAAACATACAACACACTTTCTTCACACCACTGTATAAGCCCTTTTCCACTAGCCCCGCTTAGCCCAACATGGGACAGCTCAGCATGCTTTGTTGCTCTTTCCACTAGCCCCAACACGGTTTAACAGGCGCTATTTTCGTGCCTGCTCGAGGGCAGGGTACAACCGTGCTGAGTCGTGCCGAGATGTGACGTCAACAGCCTGGTCGCCACTGATTGGTCAGGTCGTAACGTCACGAAAGCGACTGTCTTCTGATGAATCTACACGACCGCCATTTGCAATATTTCACGGACTAACTCGGTCACGGAGTAAATACGATATTAATACAGACAGCGTTATAGGTTTTGCGGAACTCTACACCGGGGTCCAACGAAGAGGTGCGGAGTTTTCTCTGCTTGGTGGCAGATCCACAGTGAGAGGAGCGACCCGGACTGATACAGATGCAGCTCAGCATAGAACTGGACTACGGACAAGCTAAAGATGAACGTGAGAGAACCATCGATTGTGAGTGATTTGTAATAATGTGCATCTATTCACTTATTTATCCTGTTGGTGGTAAGCTCACTTTTTTTGAGCCATACAGCGCCGTTCTGTGCTGGCTAACGAGTTTTAGCTAGTAGCTAGCTAGTACCAACTGCTGATTCGCGCTTGTTTTCTCCTAAGTATTCGCTTGTGAGAGCAAAACGATGAAATATGTTAATCCTGGTTAAAGTCCTGGTTTGTGTACATATTGCACTTTGGTGCTGCGCATTAAATTGTGTGCAATTTAATGCTAGAATGTGTTTCCACATGCCAGGGGTTAGCCTCCCTCAGTGTTTATATTGTGGATACTGGTGAAATGGACCATAGGAGCCGAAATCTCGTCATATTAAAATTGCTTTTTCAAACCAGTGATTTATAAAGTCATTCATATCATTTTCTAAAGCGTCAGAATAGACCCACACACCTATTCTGTGGATCCTGCAGTGCTTGTCAGGGAAACGAAGCATTTTTGTCACATTCCACCACTGACTTTCACAAGTGTATTTCCCTAATACAGGTACATCTCCAAAAATTAGAATGTCATGAAAAACTTCAATATTTTTTGTCACTCATTTCAGAAAGAGAAATCTGTATATTATATAGATTCATTACACAGACAGTGATATATTTCAAGTGATTATTTATTTTAATTTTGATGATTACGGCTTACAGCCCCTGAAAACCCCAAATTCAATTTGGAAAAAAATTAGAATATTACACAAAATTAACTTTAAAAAATAGTTTTTAAATATAAATGTTGGCCACTGAGGTGTTGGTTAATATGGGCTGTAGCCGTAATCATCAATATTAAAATAAACACTTTCAATATATCACTGTCCCTGTAATGAATCTATATATGGGTTTCACTTTCTGAAATGAGTGACAAAAATATTGAACTTTTTCATGATATTCTAATTTTTGAGATGTGCCTGTATAAGTGTTGAACTTGCTTGAACCTAACCACCATCCATTTCTGTCGTTCATCTAGGCAAGAGGAAAGCAGCCGCCCCACAACGGACCTCGCCACTGTGGAACGTACTGAAATCCTTTGCTTTTATAGGTAAAGTGTCAAAACCAAAGTAGCACAATTTCCACTTAATATAAAAGGGACTGAACTGAGATTTATTTGATTGTATGAATATGGCACATCAACTGTAAAATAAACCGCTTGTTAATGTATTTATTTTTTTGACAGATCACTTGTGTGATCCTTTGTGAGTTATGTTCATAACTGTATGTTTTGGCGAATGTGAGATGTTCAGTCGTCAATATAATTTACTTTATATGTGTAGTTTATAGTCTATCATCAATAAACTCATGCAGTAACAGGACACATTACAAATATTTGAGACCCATTTTTTTTTTTTTTTGTTACTTATTTGTACCCGTAGGTAGATTTGGTTTGCAGTCTGGTGACAAGCCACCGGCTGCTGGTCGCTGCGTGCGCGAGCGCCCTAAACCTACATGTTTTTGGTATGCGGGAGGAAACCGGAGAAATCCCGGAGTAAACCCACGCAACACGGGGAGAACATGCAAACTCCACACAGCTCACTGTTGGTCGGGGGCTGGAATCGAACCCACGATCTCATGATCCCCGCGATCCCCCGGCCAAGGGTAAAACTGTGCTGCCACAGTGCTAAACCACTGCGCCACCGTGCAGCCCATTGTAGTGCTTCCTTTTATATTTTAGCAATGCTAGTACAAAACACTGCCCACACATGAAGCCAGGGCAAGAAGAGACACTTTTACAGACAAGACAAACTTTTATTGATAAAAACTTCATATTTTGACTGAGCGACTCCATACTCGGTGATGCGCACCTTCAGTTAAAGTACTAGATTCCATTCAAGTGAATGTATTAATTCATTCTGTTTGCTGAGGCCACAGTAAAAACAGATGATTTTAAATGTAACCCAGCCCTTGTAAAATCTACTGAAGCGCAGCGACATGAAAATTGTGGTTAAATACAACAACGAAGTACTTTATTGTCACATTCAAATTGTAATCCCTCATGTTTTGTTTTTCTTTTGAATTCTTGGATGGAATATGGTGGGCAATATAAGCTGCAGCTTCAGCCATCACCCATTTCAGATAACTTATGTTGAAATGTATAATCAGAGGAGTTATTGTTTAATTTGACCTTGTTAGATTTTTTTCCCCTTTGTTATATTATTCTATTTTCTTTTAATCTTTACTTTTAATCAATCCGAAATAAAGATTCATTCATTAATTCACATTCCACCACTGGCTTTTAGCAACAAGTGTATTTTCCAAATATGTTTTACACTTGCTTTAATTAACCACCACCCATTTGTCTTTTGTCTAGGCAAGAGGGAAACTGTCCACCCCAACTGGACCTTGCCTTACTATTTACAGAGATGCAGGCTGAAGATCTGCTGAACCAGGACCAGTGCGAGGAGCCGATCCAGTTGCTTCTTAGTGAGGCAGCATGGCTGGCGTGTGTGACCCATTCCAGTTTCTTTTCTTTTTTTTTTTTTTACAGTTTGAATTTTGCACATTCTGAATAATCTGGAATTTGCTGCTGATTGTAATAAACAAATTAGTGATTTATGTGTTTGCATCATGATTTTCTATTTTGTCTGTTAAGACACCGGTGGGAAAAGAGTCAACTGTACAAAGGATTTATCGGTGACCTTGAAAATAATGGCTCATTTTTAAGAAAAAAGTAACCAAAACAATTATTTTATTAACTGAAGACTGTATTGTTGGATGTGCCACCGCAGAAGACCCTGCATACTTTAGTGACAGTACCAGTATATGGAGGAATTCTGGGTCATAATAGCATCTGCTCTTCATCATAATGGGTTTGGGCAGGGGTGTCTAATCATGTGCCATGGAGGGCCAAGACCCTGCAGGCTTCACCTCCAACCAGTGTCTTCAACAGCAGATTCCACTGAACTTCTTCCACTGACTGCTGATCAGTGAGAACACCTGCTGAAGAGACTGGGTAGAAGAGAGAACCTGCAGGGTCTTGGCCCCCCATGACACATGATTAGAAGCCCCCGGATTAGGTTTAATGGGATTTAACATTTTAACACAAACTGCTTTATGGTTCATAATTCTGTTGACAGACTTACACCAAACCAAAAGTGATTTCTCAAACTGCTGGATTGTTCTTAGCTTTTCCAATCTTTCAGTATTTAATTTGTGCCACATGGTGGTAACCTTCACATATAAAAAAGAGACATCTGCAAAAACTTCAGAGGTTTATTGTCAGTGCAATTCCCAGTGCAATACTACATGAATGCATGTATAGTACATTGTTGATGCAGAGAATATGTATTTCTACAGTACATGTATCTAGTAAATCAAGTATTTTCCATGTAACCTTGTGACTGCATTATTTTAATTGTTTTTAATCCTAGATCAAGTTTGTTTTGGCCTAAAATGCATCATAACTGTCAAATATATCTTATTATACGTAACTCAGTACTGTTTACTTTTTGAATATATATTTTGTGGCTAAAATAGTTATTAACCTGGCGATCAAGTTGTGTCAGCTGATCATTTTTTGCCATGACACCACCTCAGACTCAGTACTGCAGAAGCAGGTACGTCCATGATGTCTCAACAGTCTCTCCATGATTTTCACGCGGATCAGAACAATTTGTTGCACAGGAAATAAACGTTTCTACAGACATTCTTAAGCTCTATAACCACTGATCGTTTGTGAAGCTGTGTTGACATCAGTGACAGGCTGTTGACATCAGTGACAGGCTGTGCTGAACGCCAAACCGACCATTTGAAGCGGTAATTTCCCCACAACAGAGCCATCTGAAACACTCACACACAGCGTACATATTTTAGTACCTAACAGCGATAACTTGCAGACATTAAAGTGTAGTACGACGTACTTATAGCAAACTAGCATTAGCAACATTAGCTTACCGTCATATATGACCTAGTTTGTATCCTCACGTCTTTGGCTCTCCCAGAAGCTGCAGAACTATTCCAGAGTGTTTCATCTCGCTGCCTGTACCCGTGTCTGGTGGTCCTTTTTGGAATTTACGATGAAAAAAGCCACAGACCGAGGAGTCGCCTTGTACAGCCGCCATGATGCATGTGTTATGTTTTGCTTGGGTCGCGTGTTTTACGTCACGGGAGTGTGGCGCCGCCTTGCTGTAAAAAAAATCCCGCCCACCCCAGCTTAACACGGTTGTAATGGAGACACAACCGAGCCGAACCGTATCGAAGTGAATCGAGACGTGGCAAGGTGTGCTGGGCTAGTGGAAAAGGGCCATATTACAACTATTGTTAACCCCTTGCATTCTGGTCAATTTCCCTAAAAACGCCTAAAAATAACATACCCAAAGTAAATCAAAAGCTGTTCTTCAACCCTTTGCAGCATCTTCATGGGGTTGGTCTCATTTAAAAGAAAACACTTTGAATTTTTTGGCAAAACAGTCATAATCTCTCTAAGTGCTCCTGCCACTGAGTAACAGTCATCTAAACATACTGAACTTGAAGAAAATAAATTTCGCCTGGGTGTTTTTTTTGGATACAAATGTTTGCAAATAACACACAGCTGTCAGATCCGGGCTGGAAAATGCAACAGAAATGTAGAACCAAGTGTTATCCAGCTGAGGTCAAAATTTTGTAACAATACCACAAAAAATGAATATATTACACAGCTTTTTTCTTAGGTTGTTCCCAGGCGTTTTTGAACCGTGCCAAATTGTGCCAAATGGCACAGTTTGGAAAAACGTCTGTAACTTTTGAATGATTCAATATAGAAGCTTCATCTTGGGCTCTAATGAAAGGTGAAGGGCTGTGTGTGTGTGTGTGTGTGTGTGGGGGTGTTTATTCATTCATGAATGAATGAATGAACAAACAAGCCCCCCACACACAAAGAAGCATGCCACGTAAAAAATGTATGTGTTACGACCCGGCTCTTATTGTGAAGGCGCTCGGTGGGGCTTCTGGCTGTCAAAGACGGTCAGCTGTTTGTCATTACTGCTCGTTAGCGCTCGCCCTTATTAGGCGGGTGCTGACGGCAGTCAAGTTGCGGGAGTATGTTCATTTTACCCTTGTCAAGTCATGGTCAAGCTGGGTCGGCGCTCTAACCTCGTCAGACCTTCATGTCAGGTTTGTTTGTATTCTTGTCATGTCATAGTTTAGCTCGTGGTGGCTGGGGTTAGCCTTACGAGCCCCTGTACCTCGTAGTGTGTGTTTTTGCCCTTAGTGGCTCACAGTCTTGTGTCACGTATTGTCTCATTAATAAACATCTTTCCAAAACTCTCCGGTGACTCTTGGCGTCTTATGGTGATCCGCAAGGGTCACCGCATGACAGTACACTCCCGGCAGACGTCTAAACGGAGACGCCACACTGAGACGCCTTTTTCACTGTGAGTTTTTGCTTTAATTGGACTATTGCTCTTCCCTGTCTGGGTGTCATTTGCTGGGAGAATGCCGTCATCCAGGGGCCGCGGTCGGCGCCTGGGCAAAGAGTTAGCGAGCGCGCTGGAGTACGTCGATGGGATGCTCCTCGCCACTACCTTTGACGTCAACTCCAGCTATATGCGCTGGCACCTGGACTATGCTGAGGTTCTCCTGGACAACCTTCCTCTCCACTACGACGATCACCCGGAGGTGATGACGAGGAGAGATGAACTTGCCACGCAGCGCGAGATACTCCGCGGGCTGGAAGAGGAGGAAAGCAGGAAGGAGAGGAGGAGGCGTCCTCGCTCCCCGTGTTGGGATCCCGTTCCTGTCCCTGACCCAGTCCAGGAGGTTGCGCCATCTGGAGGTCATCGACGACGTCGGCGCCACGGCCAAGGAGAACCTCGGCAGAATCCCTGGCTGGACCCGCTGCCAGCGAAGCCCGTCAGCGAGCTTCTGAGAGCGGCTCCAGTCCTTCCAGGGGGCCCTCTGTCGCCATTAAGCAGGGAGAAGGAGGAACAGTGTCCCCTACAGCAGGCACCATCTTTCCTCCGGGAGAAAGGCAAGTGCAAGTTAATTTATTACACCATAATTGTAACCTGCCTTGTCTGACTCCTGGGGGTGGAGTTCGGGGTTCGCAGCCCCCCGAGCTCCCTCCACCTGCTGTAGTGATAATAACTAAACCTGCTGCCTCTGTGTTCCCCCCTGTTGAGCGCTCCGCGACGCCAGCCCTACGTCGTCAGATGAAGAGGGGGCCTGCAGTGCTGGAAAGCCTGGATCCGGCCCTGCAGCCACGTCGTGGATGGAGGGGGAAAGCGGACTGTGGCCCGGAGCCTGAGCCGACGATGAAGCGTCCCCGGGTCTCCTCGCCGGAACGGTCTGAGCCAGCGGGTCGAGTGTCCTCAACCCCCACGCCATACGGGTCATCGGCGAGGACATCAGCGCAGGAGGAACCTCAGGCTGCAGACATCATCTTGCCAGCTGCGGAGCCCGACGCAGCTGAGTTGGAGCCTGTTGACGAGAGTCGCCGCCCTGAACCTGGATCGTCGGAGTCCTGGGTGGCAACAGAACCCGAGTGCAGACAAGTGCTCCCTCTTGTGTCTTTGTCTCCTGTTTTGGAGCATTTGTGCCTGCCTCTCGGGGAGGCGAGTGAGGAGCAGCCGCCTGTTGTGCCCGAGCTCGTCTCGCTGGGTTCTGTTGCTACCGGTGATATTGATCCCGGTTTTCTTGTTTTTTGTGAGCCTCATTGCAGTGTCGCCGGCATGGAGCCAGTCGCGGTCACTGATTTGGAGGTTCCAGGTTCGGGGGTGGAGATCGTCAGCGGAGCTGCACCGACCCAGTCGGGGTCCGTTGTGGAGGCTGCTGTGGCCCAATCGGGGTCCAACGTGGGTGCGCCAGAGGCCCAGTCGGGGTCCACCGCAGGTGCGGTTCTGGCCCGATCGGGGCCCGACGTGAGTGCGCCCGAGGCCCAATCGAGGTCCATCGCGGGAGCTGCTTTGGCCCAATCGGGGTCCGACGTGGGTGCGCCAGAGGTCCAATCGGGGTCCACCGCAGGTGCGGTTCTGGCCCAATCGGGGCCCGACGTGAGTGTGCCCGAGGCCCAATCGGGGTCCATCGAGGGAGCTGCTTTGGCCCAATCGGGGTCCGACGTGGGTGCAGCCGGGACTCAATCAGGGTCCAGCGGAGGTGCAGCGCTGGTGTGGTCTGTGGACGGCGGAGGAGCTGCAGACCCTTCGCCGTCAGACGGAGTACGGGCTCAACTCCTTGCCTTGTAGTCCCTCTACAGAGTTATCGCCCCTGCGCATCATCGCCGGGGGCCGTGGGGGTCCCTTTCCGCTAGCCCCAGCTCTCCCGAGTTTTGTCCTTACCAGGGAGGCCGCTGCAGGCTGTTTTCCCCCGGTACTGGTGGCTGAGGGACGCAGGTCGGCCGCCTGAGGAACTGCTTCACCGGTTCGGCGCCTCGGGTCGGCCACCCGACATGTTACGTGTTCTTCTGGGCGACCTGGTTTGGCCTCCGGGGGAGGGGACTTTCCGGGCCTGGGACTTTGACAAGTCGCCAGGTCATGTTCCGCCTCCCATGACCACCCGCCGGCTGTTGGACGCGGGGAGACCGCCCGAACTGTTCCTGGGGCGCTGGGTCTCCACCGTTCGGCATGAACTGTTGGGGGGGTAGAGGTCACCTTTTTGGTGGGGGTTGATCCAGTAATTGTTCTGTTTTTTTGCTATCCTGTGTGTTCTGTGTAATGGTCATTTGGGTGTCTGCGGGTATTTGTGATTATGTCCTGCAGTTGCCTTATTTTGTTTTGTGTGCAGTTAGGTTTGACCCAGTAATTGTTCTGTTTTTCTGTATTTGGTTATTTGAAAATTCACATGAGAATTCACACAGGTGGGGAGCCGTTTTCTTGTGAAACATGTGGATAAAGGTTTAATCAGCATGGTAATTTGAAAATTCACATGAGAATTCACACGGGTGGGAAGCCGTTTTCTTGTGAGACATGTGGGCAAAGATTTAATTTTCTCTTGCTGTCCTGTGCTGTTTTCTGTAACCGTTATTTGGGGATCCTTGGCAATTTTTGTTTTATGTCCTACAGTTGCCTTATTTTCCTCCGAGTGTATTTAATCTGATTTGAGTATTTGGTCATTTTTGTGATTGCGCTGTGTTTAGTTTTTTTTTTTTTTTTGCCTTGACTGGTCTGGATTTTGTCTTTTTCCTGTACAGATTCTGTGTTTGTTTTTTTTCTCCCTCCGGACCTACCCCCATCCGCCCACCCTGGAGGGGGGGGCGCAGGGTGGTCTATGGGTGTTCTGGAAGCCCGCCCTCGGAGGGAGGGTACTGTTACGACCCGAGCGCCGGTCCTGTCTGCGCTCGGGCTATGTATATTCGCTGCCGCCTTTTGACAGCTGTGGGTTATATTCTGGCTTCACTGGGCTCTTATTGTGAAGGCGCTCGGTGGGGCTTCCGGCTGTCAAAGACGGTCAGCTGTTTGTCATTACTGCTCGTTAGCGCTCGCCCTTATTAGGCGGGTGCTGACGGCAGTCAAGTTGCGGGAGTATCGTCGTATGTTCATTTTACCCTTGTCAAGTCATGGTCAAGCTGGGTCGGCGCTCTAACCTCGTCAGACCTTCATGTCAGGTTTGTTTGTATTCTTGTCATGTCATAGTTTAGCTCGTGGTGGCTGGGGTTAGCCCTAAGAGCCCCTGTACCTCGTAGTGTGTGTTTTTGCCCTTAGCGGCTCACAGTCTTGTGTCACGTATTGTCTCGTTAATAAACATCTTTGCAAAACTCTCCGGTGACTCTTGGTGTCTTATGGTGATCCGCGAGGATCACCGCATGACAGTGTGGCCTTTTTTTTTTACAAGAAAACATAACCTACAGTGCAATAAAAATCATACTAAAATATCTGCAATGTAGAGGATAACAACCCCCCCCCCCCCCGCTACAGAGGAGCTCAGCGCACAAAAAAACGGTCCGTCAACGGTCCGTCATGTGGCTATGATGCACCGTTGTAATTACCGATCGGTCAAAAGTCATTTTTATCACTATTTTCAGTGATAAAGAATAACTTATAACACTTACCTGTCCACAACAGCAGTGTCATTGGCGAACATCTGTTCCTCATTGTCAGACAAACATGAAGCTGGTCCGCTTGTTACGGACTCGTGGTTCTGGTCACCCGACCCGGTCAAACCATGATTCCATTATTGTGGTTTTGCGCTTCCATGATTGCGGTTTTGGGGAATGATTTTTCAAAACAAATAAGAACAGTAGTAATAAAAAAAGACTGGCGAACGCTACCGTTACACACAGGTCTCAATGTGTGTCACCCAGCGGCTTACACAAAACAGATTTTACGCACGGGACGCACGCGCTTCAATCGTTGAACTTCTCTGCTTCAATTGGATAGTTGTATTCACGGTCGTTGGTAGGCAAGTCCTTCTTGCTAGGTTTTCAGTCATTGGTTCTTCAAGGTTTCAGAAACCCAATTTAAGGCTCTTATTAGTCGAATGGGAAGGTCAATCAAATCTAAACCAATCAAAACACTCCTTTGGCTTTCTGTTCGCGGCTGTGTCTGTACTGGAAGAACGGAAATGCAGCTTTTTTTTTTTCAGCGCACACTGAGACGCACAGTGCGCACTGAGATGCACTAGGACGCAGAGACATGACCGCCCACAGTATCCCGGAGTGCAAGAGGTTTTAATCAGCTTTAAACTTAGTTTAATAATTATTTATAATTATATCTAGAAATTGTAGGACTCAACGCTACATTATTTCTTATGATAATAGGGTGACCTTAGGTGTATGATATGTTCATAATTATGTTCAAAATATGTTTTTCCGGTGCCACACAAGTCAGCAGCCCTTTGCAGCAGCAGCTCAATTCTGAGTTTCTTTCTCATTTTTTTATTTACTAACCATTTTTTTCTTTGCCACATCTTTTGTGATAATGTTACCCTGTATCCATCATGGACACCAAGGATACAAATATCACCACACTAGCATTGATATTAGCCATCTTTCTATTTATATCGCCAATGACTACTGACCCAGCGAGTGGAGGAGCTATTATTTACAATAGGAGTCAATTATTAGCATTGGGCTGCTCCACGATGCTAACTGAGAGACCCGATATCCCACGAGAAAGCAGACGAAAACGACAGGGTTGTCATGCTGGAGTGAAGCAATGCGCAAGGAAAATAAGGTACAGACCTGTCCTACCATCCGTTATTATGGGAAATGTGAGATTGCTGCTTAATAAGACAGATGAACTGGTGGCTGTGTCCCAGTATGAGAGCGTCTTCAGAGAGATTAGCATCATGTTGTTTACTGAAACGTGGCTAACAGAGCTAGCAACAGATGCTAATTGGTCTGGAGGGTTTCCACTTAATACGGGCAGATCGGATACCAGATAGCAGGAAGAGCAGAGTTAGGGGGCTGATTATGTATGTGAACCACAGATGGTGTATTCCTGGACACATCACGATTAAAGAACAACCCTACAGCAAGGACACTGAGTTGCTTGCTTTTAGCATGCAACCGGCATATCTTCCCAGAGAGTTCTCACATGTCATTGTGATTGTTATTTATGTTCCCCCCTCTGTGAGTACTGAGGCAGCGTGTGACGTCATCCGCACAATCACCAGCAAACTACAGACTCAACATCCCACTGTTCTCAAGCTCATCTCTGGTGATTTTCCATACTTCCCTGTCCTCCATTTTGCCCACTTTCACCCAGTATGTCACGTGCCACACCAGAGACAATAAAACACTGGATTTATTTCATTCAAACACCAAGGAGATTTACCCCCCTCAGAAGATCGGCCTGTGTACAAACCCCTGGTACACACAGACAACCTCCTGTCACCTGCACAGTGAAGATATGGTCTGAGGAGGTGGAGGATGCTCTGAAGGACTGTTTTGAATCCATTGAGTTGGAACAGCTCTATGATCCACATGGTGAGGACGTTGACAGCTTCACACACACCATCACAGACTACATTAACTTCTGTGTAGAGATCATCATATCCACCAAGACCATACGGTGTTTCTCAAACAAGAAACGCTGGCTCAACCCTGAGATAAAGTCACTGCTGAAGGAGAAGAAAAGGATCGTCAGGTCGGGAAACGAGGAGCTGAAGTCCGTACAGAGGGACCTCAGGAGGAAGATCAGAGAGGGGAAGGATAGCTACAGGATGAAGATGGAGGACAAGCTACAACAGAGTGACATCAGCGGTGTCTGGAGAAGCCTCAAAACCTTCTCTGGGCACCAGAATGCCTCCTCCCAGACCATGGGGGGTAGAGAGTAGGTGGACTACCTGAACCTGTTTTTTAACAGGTTTGACCAACTGCCCTCTTCTCCGCCTGCCCAACAACCACTGCTGCCTCCACCTTCATCTAGTCCCGCTGTCCACAGCCTCCCTTCACCCCCCTTGTACATCCCCTGCTGTTTTTCTCCCCACAGACCCAACACCCCCCTCCTAGCACACAGCCCCCCTGCCCCAGCTTGACTCTTACTAAGACCCAGGTGAGAGCTGAGCTGAAGAAGATCAAGGCGAGGAAGGCTGTAGGTCCAGATGGCATCAGCTATAGGGTCCTCAAGTCTTGCGCAGACCAGCTGTGCGGGATCATGGAGCACATCTTCAGTCTGAGCCTGAAGCTGGGGAGGGTACCACAGCTGTGGAAAACATCCCTGTGTGGTACTCATTCTGAAGACCCCGCACCCCAAGGATCTGAACAGCTACAGACCAGTGGCCCTCACATCACACCTGATGAAGACCCTGGAGAGGCTGCTCCTCACCCACCTCCGCTCCCTGGTGGGACCAGCAATGGATCCACTTCGGTTTGCCTACCAGCATGGCATTGGGATGAAGGATGCCGTGAGCTTTCTCCAACATCGTTCCCTGTCCCACATGGAGAAGCCTGGGAGCACTGTGAGGGCCATGTTCTTTGATTTCTCCAGTGCTTTCAACACCATCCAACCAGTGATCCTGATGGACAAGCTGCTGTGCTTAGGAGAGGACCAGCAACTGTTATTGTGGATCCTGGACTACTACACAAACCGACCACAGTTTGTGAGAACCCAGAGCTGTGTGTCTGATACCATCATCTGCAGTATGGGGGGCCCCCATGAAACAGCTCTGGCTCCCTTCCGGTTCACCCTCTACACTGCTGACTTTTCACATAACACACCACACTACCATCTACAGAAGTTCTCTGATGACTTGCCGATCGTCAACCTCATCTCTGATGGGGATGATGCAGAGAACATCAATACGAAGAAAACCAAGGAATTGGTGGTGGATTGCCACATGCGAGGACAACCCCCCACAGCACCGGTAAACATCCAGGGAACAGACATTGAGATGGTGACTTCTTACAAGTACCTGGGTGTTCACCTGAACAATGAACTGGACTGGTCACACTACACCAATGCGCTCTGCAAGAAGGGGCAGCGCAGGCTGTTCCTCCCGAGGAGACTCAGGTCTTTTGGAGTGCAAGGGGCACTCCTAAAGACCTTCTACAATTCTGTGGTGGCATCAGCCATCACATTCGGAGTGGTCTGCTGGGACAGTGGCATCACGGCAGCCGACTGGAAGAGACTGAACAGGCTGATCACAAACGTCAGCTCTGTTCTGGGGCAACGCCTCGACCCAGTGGAGGAGATAGGAGAGAGAATGGTGGCTAAACTGTCATCTCTGTTAGAGTCCAATAGGGATGGGTGATACCAGCATTTTTCTTTTTGATGCGATACCGTTAATTTATGGGACTTTTTCTTCGATACCAACACCGATACTTTTTGCCCCAAATTACATAATTGAAGTTTCATTAACAACTTTATTGTAAGGGCAACATGAAATATGAATAAAACTCATGAACATAAACATTTGAAAGAAATGCTTATAAAATGATAATAAAATAGAGCAATGAGCAAAATAAATAAAAATAAAACGATTTTTTTCAATTATAACAAAAATAATTAAGACTTAAAATGAATGCAAAATTAATTCATTTTATTAATTTGGTGAAGATTCTCAACTGGATTCAAGTATTTTTTACTTCTGAAATGTTTCACCATTCATCCAGATTCTATGGTAATACCAAGCAGCATATACAGTATGTGTAATTTTTTCCACAATGCAATGTTTTTAAAATGTTATTATTTATTTATTTTATTTTTACACTATTATTTTACAAACTTAAATAGTGCTTATTTTGTTTATTTTTCAAATTTTATGCTGCTTGGTATCACCATAGAATTTTGATGAGTGCAAGGAGTCAGATTATGGAACGATTCTGGACCTGAATTAAAATCATGTACAACGCTTGGACAATTTAAACAAAAACTAAAGGAAGAAATACTCCAAACATATATCCAAGATGACATGTAAAATCACATAAGGATTGTCATATCCAGTCTGTGCTGTGTTGTTGCTTAGTTTTTTTTGTCACATTTTGTCTTAGCTTTGTTCCGAATTGTAATCGCTCTTGTTTTGTTTTTCTTTTGAATTCTTGGATGGAATATGGGTGGGCAATATAAGCTGCGGCTTCAGCCATCACCCATTTCGGATAACTTATGTTGAACTGTATAATCAGAGGAGTTATTGTTTAATTTGACCTTGTTGGATTTTTTCGCCTTTGTTATATTATTCTGTTTCTTTTTAATCTTTACTTTTAATCTATCCAAAATAAAGATTCATTCATTCATTCATTCATGAATGGTG
This sequence comes from Pholidichthys leucotaenia, assembly GCA_020510985.1. Lineage (NCBI taxonomy): Eukaryota > Metazoa > Chordata > Actinopteri > Cichliformes > Pholidichthyidae > Pholidichthys > Pholidichthys leucotaenia. The sequence goes on along the minus strand of CM035837.1, from coordinate 381,644,126 downwards.
GATAACAATTCTTTTGTCGCCCCTGACGCTGCTGAGCTTACTCTGCATGGGAGCGAATGCTTGGCTGCGCAGTGGGCAGTGAGTCTTCGGCTCAGGAAATCTTGAACTGGGTTGCGAGACCCTTGGACATGAAATTCTGCTCAGGCCCTGAATCTATTAAAGCGTGGTCTAAGTGCTCGAGTGAAGATGGCTGGATGAAAACCGGAAGGGTGAGTTTAGTTTGAGGGCGTTTGGGTTGAAGACCCACCAGTCCCCCTACTGTGATGGATGGGCCGGCCCTTTTGGCTTAATGGGACACGATTCTACAGACTGGCCATTCCCCGCACAATATGAGCAAAGAACCCCCTCAGAATGGCGTCACCACTCCGCAGAAGAGAGTCGAGATCACCCCAGCGTCATGGGTTCGGGAGCATCAGAGGTGGCCGGTAAAGGGAGAGTGGGAAAGTGCGTGGCTGAGAGAGGAGAGGAAGAAGTGGACGAACGCACCTTGCGTTGGCACTCTCAGATGTGCTCCTTGAGGCGATTGTCGAGACGGATTAGCAGCGAGATTAATGCGTCCAGGGAGTTGGGTTTGTCCAGGCTGCCCAAATCATCTTGAAGGTGGGAGCTAAGGCTACCGATGAAAGCTCTTCTTAATGCGGTATTGTCCCAACCTGCCTCGGTCGCGAGCACCCAGAAGTTGACCGAGTGCGCCGCGGCCAACCGATTCCCCTGGCAAAGATTTAGTAACTGGGCCGAGGCGCTTCCCTCTCAGTCTGAAGGATCAAAACCTTGAGAAACTCAGCAGTGAGTTGGTCAAAGGTGTAAGTGGGGTATTCCGAGTCTAGCAGAATTGTGCGTGTCCAGGCGAGCACCTGTCCGTCCAACAGATTAACTGCATAGCTGATATTGCTATGTTCAGAAGGAAAATTGTCCAGTACGCGCTTGAAAACCAAACTACACTGAAAGATAAATCCCCCTGCCTCTCCCAGGTAGATGGAAGTGGATATAGCCATGGAGCGGCCCTGAAGAGAAGATGCCGGTGCTAGAGCTGGGGAAGGAGCTGAGACAACTGTGCTAATGGTGAAAGAAAGTTGATCTAATCTGCAAGTGGCTCTGGAGAGCTGAGTGATAACTGATTGATTTTGCAGCCCTAAATGATCTACCCACTGTTGTAATGTGTCTAATCAAGCTGCCAAGGCTCTCCATGGTGCCACTGCTGGGTCTTCCTGAAGTGCTCGTACTGACATGATCAGTTAAACAAACCCAAAAGCAGGCAACAAGGAGAGCAAGGCTTGTGATCAAACAATTATCATTATTAATAGGAATAGTGAGGTACTGTGGTGAGGAGTCTGGCAACCTTGAGGTAGGAGAACGAGGACAAGGGGTAAGTAGGGGTAATTCAGAGTTGTAACAGTTATTATAATTGCGTTGAATTTGCTTACAGGTGCTGGAAGTGATTGGGCGGTGAGCAGGAATGGCTGGACACTTCCAGGGGCTGCAGGAGAGGACTCCATTACAGGTAAGGTTCTTGGGGAAAGGATGAGGTGCTTGGGGAAGAAGGGAGGACAGGTTAAGGAAAATGTTGGTAAGTGTACTTATGGGGAGAGGGTAGGAGATGGTCTAAATGGTATTCACTTACATAACACTTTTTCTCATCTCTGGATGACGAAAGTGCTTTACAGATCCTGCTATCCACCCATTCACACGCTGATGGTGGCAGAGCCACCATGCACAGGCACTGGCCTGACCCACCAGGAGCAACTGGGGGTTCAGTGTTTTGCTCAAGGACACTTTGACAAGCAGACTGCAGACAGAGCGGAAATCAAACCCCTGAACCTCCGATCAGTAGTCGGCCACACTACACCTGCACCACAACTGCTCCCATCTAGGTTAAAGCTCCACAGAGCGAGGATCCAGTCTGCCTAAGTGGGGGATCCAAGGTCCGCCTGGGAGTCCTGGAGAAGAGCGGGAAGACAGTTTTGTGAGAATTAATGTGCTTTCCTTTGTAGCGTTGGAGGAGAGAACTGGCTACACACGAGTCTGAGACTGGCATGGAAGTAGTCTGACGAGCTCCTGATGAGAGGACAATGCTGGAGCTTCTTAAAGGGTGTGGTGATTGCCGGCAGGTGGTGAGTACAGCTGTAGGGAATGAGATGATTAGTGGAGAGAGAGAGAGCAGTGTGCAGCTAGACCACTACAAATATGGCACCAGCATAATAGAAACAGACCTTTGCTTTTCATTTTTTACACTGCATGCAAAAAAGAAAAGGGGCTGGGGGTTAAAACCAAATTAAATTTAGCAAACATAATTGAAACAGTAAGGCAGCCCCACTCATAAATTTGCAACAAATGAGAATAAATATAGGCAGGCCTTTCTATTCACCTGATTCTTAAAAAATAATAAAACCAAAACATAATCAAAAAAGGGACTCAAAGCAATAAAAAAGTGCATTAAGCAAGAATTCTAGAGAAAGATATTTCAAAACCATATAAATTAAAGTGCACTTCTTTCTGTTTGATCATGTTTTTAACAATAGAAGTCATGTCTTTGGCATTATAATTTGTGACTGCAGTGGTGATCTTTTCCATTTGCACTTTTGTCATATGGGATGCATTTTTTAAAAGAAGAAGTCACAGTCATTTACCTTGGACATCTTTGGTTCCTTTAATGTTATTTTTTGTGGGGGCTTCCTGGGATTTTGACAAGCAAATATTAATGTATTCTTCATATTGTCGTGGATTACATTTCAAGTGGTGAAACAAATTAATGGTATTGCTACCCCCCCCCCCCCCCATCCCTTCAGGCAGCTCGGTGAGCAGAACAGAAATCTGCTACCCTTATTGTGCCAAAACAAATTTACTTTGCCAAAAGGAGTTTTTTACAGTACTTATCTATGTACTGTATATTGTTGTAAACTCCTCTTGTAATAACTTTTAATACTTTATTTAAATGATTTTACCTATGAATGACCTGACAGGATGGGGAATGGGGAAAGGAAGCATGGGGAAGGGGAAAGAAAAGGGAGAGGAACAGACAGAAAAGAAACAAACCAACAACTAAAACAAACAGAAGACAGAATGCTTCTTCCACCGAAGGCGTCTCAACATGAGTCTGGTATCCGCACCTGTTAAAGGGGAGACATTTGTGTGTGTGCATCTGTGTTTGTGTATATGAGAGCACGTGCAAAATAAGTGTGTGCATGTGAGTGGTTTGTCAGGAAACATACGAAGAGGGCGGCCAGTTGCAGCAACATCCTCCTCCCCCCCTCCCCCCGGAAACCCCGAGCAGGCAAGGCAATGCCACCAACCCCCACAGGGCACAAATGTCCGAGACCAACAAGCCCCAGGAAAGAAAGGCATCCACCCCAAGAGGGACGGCCGTGGGAGACCAGGCCACTAGGCCGCCCGCACGGCAGGCCCACACCCCCTGGCCCACCGACGGGCACCCCCAGTCCCCCCCACAGCGCCACCGCTGTACACCCCCACATCAGGTGGGGTCCCTCATCCAGGGGGAGCCCATGCAGCCAAGAGGCACTACCCCCTCAATTAAGCACCTCCCAAGTAGCAGACACACCCATTCCCACACATTCACACCCTCATGCTCTCATACGCACCCACATGCACTCAATCACTCTTGCTCACCCTCTCCCCAACACAAGCCCACACTCACGGACCCACTCACTCTCTCTCACTCCTGTACCCGCTCAATCTTGCTCCCACTCACCCTCAAGGTCACCCAGACTCCGACCTACTCACATCCATTCGTGCTTCCCCCACCCTCACCCACCCTTATTACTTGCAGCGAGCATAAATGCACACCAGCTCCCGGCAGCGGCTGAGGAGACCATCGGCGCAGGCCAACAGCCACCCCCTGCCAACCCACCCCAGGTCTCTGGATGACCAAAGTGCTTTACAGATCCTGCTATCCACCCATTCACACACTGATGCCGGCAGAGCCACCATGCACAGGCACTGGCCTGACCCACCAGGAGCAACTGGGGGTTCAGTGTTTTGCTCAAGGACACTTCGAGATGCAGACTGCAGACAGAGTGGGAATCAAACCCCTGAACCTCCGATCAGTAGTCGGCCATACTACACCTGCGCCACAACTGCTCCCGTCTAGGTTAAAGCTACACAGAGCGAGGATCCAGCCCACCTAGGTGGGAGATCCAAGGTCTGCCTGGGAGCCCTAGAGAAGAGGGGGGAGACAATTTTGCGAGAATTAATGTGCTTACGTTTCCTTTGTAGCGTTGGAGGAGAGAACTGGCCACACACGAGTCTGAGACTGGCATGGAAGTAGTCTGACAAGCTCCTGATGAGAGGACGACGCTGGAGCTACTTAAAGCGTGTGATGAATGCCAGCAGGTGGTGAGTACATCTGTAGGGAATGAGATGATTAGTGGAGAGAGAGAGAACAGTGTGCAACCAGACCACTACAAAAATGACACCAGCATAATAGAAACAGACCCTTGCATTTCATTTTTTTAAACTGCATGCAAAAAGGAAGCGGGGTGGGGGTAAAATAAAGTTAAATTTAGCAAAGTTAATTGAAACAGTAAGGCAGACCCATTCATAAATGTGACCCGTGCTGGCAAAATGAGTCAGAATGCGTACCGGGTAATTATGAGCTACAGGCACGTGAAGTCATAAATCATGATCTTTTCTTTGTTCCCTGGCGGCAAGTCACGGGAAACCCCCCGTCAGTGCCTGGTATCATTGTAAAGCTTGGAACTCCTACTTTCTAAAAAATATGTTTTTGCAGAACATGTAACTCAAGACCGATCTAACCCTGATGAAAAACACGTCCGCAGTGGGTGTTACTGAGCTGCACCCCAGCTGTGTGAGACGACTTCAAATGAATAAATAAATGATGATGGCTTACATTGCTGCAACAGTTTATGCTTGATATCCGCGATAAAGGCATTTAATATAACGTGCATAGTAGAATGTATCGATATAACAAATATATTCAGGGCATTGCCCAGCCCTGTAAGAAGTTGATGAAATGAATTTAAATCACTGTGTATGTTGTGGGATACACATTGTGAAATGGCAATATCACAGGTGTACCATGAATCTTGCCCTCACTGACTCAGGTACATCTTAATGATGTTATGAAGGTGAACGACACACAAGTGAATCTGAATGGCACAATGGCATCACTTTAAGATAAGATAAGATAAGATAAGATAAGATAAGATAAGATAAGCCTTTATTAGTCCCACAATGGGGAAATTCCAAACGGGTCTCTGAAGATAGTGCTGTTGTGTATTTCATGTCTGAAGAAGTTTATGTTGACCTTATTATAAGTGTTACATGGCACAGGTTTGTGTGGAGACTGGTCTGTGAAACTATATTACATAATACCAGACAATGGAAGCTAAGGTATTATCAATAGTAGACAAAAATTGTGTGCTGCATCTGCAAATCAGCTATAAATCATCCCTTGACCCTCTTCAATCCAATGCCATCAACTGTTTCTACTTTGGATCTTTTTCTTCTTGAGTTTCATACATATGTGCATAGAAAGTTAACACATGTAGCTCATAATAAAATATACAGCACTAAATATTTTAGGTTTTTATAATCTTACAGGCAGATTCTTCAAAGACCCCTATACACACGTGGACAAAATTGTTGGTACCCCTCTGTTAATGAAAGAAAAACCCACAATGGTAACAGAAATAACTTAAATCTGACATAAGTGGTAATAAATAAAAAGTCTATGAAAATTAACCATTGAAAATCAGACAATGCTTTTGAATTGTGGTTCAACAGAATTATTTTTAAAAACAAACTCACGAAACAGGCCTGGACAAAAATGATGGTACCCTAAACTTAATATTTTGTTGCACAACCTTTTGAGGCAATCACTGCAATCGAACAATTTCTGTAACTGTCAATGAGACTTCTGCACCGCTCAGCAGGTATTTTGGCTCAGTCCCCATGAGCAGACTGCTCCAGTTGTCTCAGGTTTGAAGGGTGCCTTCTCCAGACGGCATGTTTCAGTTCCTTCCACAGATGTTCAATAGGATTTAGATCAGGGCTCATAGAAAGCCACTTTAGAATAGTCCAATGTTTCGCTCTTAGCCATTCTTGGGTGTTTTTAGCTGTGTGTTTTGGGTCATTAGCCTGTTGCAAGACCCATGACCTGCGACTGAGACCAAGCTGTCTGACACTGGGCAGCACATTTCTCTCTAGAATACCTTGATAGTCTTGAGATTTCATTGTACCCTGCACAGATTCAAGACACCCTGTGCCAGATGCAGCAAAACAGCGCCAGAACATAACAGAATCTCCTCCATGTCTCACAGTAGGGACTGTTCTTTTCTTGGTATACTTCATTTTTGCGTCTGTGAACATAGAGCTGATGTGCCTTGCCAAAAAGTTCCAGTTTTGTCTCGTCTGTCCATAGGACATCCTCCCAGAAGCTTTGTGGCTTGTCAACATGCAGTTTGGCAAATTCCAGTCTGGCTTTTTTATGATTTGTTTTCAACAGTGGTGTCCTCCTTGGTGGTCTCCCATGAAGTCCACTTTGGCTCAAACAACGACGGATGGTGCGATCTGACACTGATGTACCTTGACCTTGGAGTTCACCTTGAATGTGTTTAGAGGTCGTTCTGGGCTCTTTTGTTACCATTCGTATTATCCGTCTCTTCCATTTTTCATCAAGTTTCCTCCTGCGGCCACGTCCAGGAAGGATGGCTACAGTCCCGTGGATCTTAAATTTCTGAATAATATGTGCAACTGTAGTCACAGGAGCATCAAGCTGCTTGGAGATGGTCTTATAGCCTTTACCTTTAACATGCTTGTCTATAATTATCCTTCTAATCTCCTGAGACAACTCTCCCCTTTGCTTCCTCTGGTCCATCTTTAGTGTGGTACACACCATGTCACCAAACAGCACAGTGACTACTTATCACCCTTTAAATAGGCCGACTGACTGATTACAAGTTTGTAGACACCTGTGATGTTAATTAGAGGACACATCTTGGCTGAACATGTCCCTATGGTCACATTATTTTCAATCTTTTCTAGGGGTACCATCATTTTTGTCCAGGCCTGTTTCTTGAGTTTGTTTTTTAAAGTAACTCTGTTGAACCACAATTCAAAAGCATTGTCTGATTTTCATTGGTTAATTTTCATAGAATTTTTATTTATTACCACTTTTGTCAGATTTAAATTATTTCTGTGACCATTGTGAGTTTTTCTTTCATTAACAGAGGGGTACCAACAATTTTGTCCACGTGTGTATCAGTCTTGTTACTTCCTCACACTGTCATGCTAGCATGAAAAAACACAAGGTGACCAGATAGAACTATGGCTACTAGACCATATCATGGTAATGTATCTTCTTAATGAAGAACCCCAGACAGCAGTGAGGACACCGTTTTTGTATGATAATAATAATAATACACAACAACATAGATAATAAAACACAACAAAAGCTTGTGTTATTCATATAATGGAGTATTTGATATATTCAGTTACCCATTACAGAGATATAATGAGAGCTCATTTTTGTTTTATTTGACTCTTTGCAAGTTTCCCTAGAAAAGAAGAAATTAGTTTATTCATGCAGGCTTCTGTCTCTGTGTATTGTGTTATAAAGAAATGCTCAAGTATCAAAAGCAGCTCTTAGACAAAGCGTTAGAGGAGTGTTAAATAATGACCTTTTTCTCCATCCATAGCATAGGTTAATGACTGTGTACCTGGCCTAGGCTCCTAACGGTAATTTTTCAGAGGCCTATGCATGATGCATGATGTGATGACTGTTTGGGGTGTGTATAAATTAAAAGGATGACGTCTCGTTGACATTGTGGATGATGAAATGAGAGGCACTTTAAGTAATTCCTTTTGATAAAGCAGACCAACCCTGTGGTGGATGATAGAATCAAAAGCACTTGTGCAGGTCGCTGTCAGAATCATCTGTCTAGTCAGTCCATTAAGGCTGCACATGGGGGCTTCAGCTCCCTGCCAAGGCAGCTTAAACCCTGGCTGTCATAGTTGGTAACATCCTCTTTAGAGGGTAAAGAAAGTGAAATGTACCATCCACAGTTTAGCTAAAATCTTAATCAGAATAACTAGTCCATGCATCTGTTATTACTATTAATCCTCATTATCAAGCTGTTCTAACACCTTCTTAAAGAAGAGTTTTAACAGGTAATAGAAAAAGACATCTCTCTGGCATACTGGCCTCATTCATGTCTTTTATTTAAATCCTTCTTCATACTAACAAAGTTCAAAATAATCAGGTTTCTTGCTATCTCAAATATCTCATAGTACCATATCATCCCCAAATAGTACTACAATCTCAAAATGTAGGATTACTTGTAATGCCTAGAATCTTTAAAACCACAATGGGAGATAGTGTCATGCAGAGCCCCACCGGGGCAGGAAGGATGGGCCCAAATGCCGGACAGAAAGTTGCAAAATTTATTAACAAACACACAGCCTAGAGGCTGGAGAGCACAAGTAGAGCCAAACGGAAGATATAACAAACAGTCTCATGAAGCAAGTCAGATGTAATGGAGCTGGGCTAGACTGAATATAAACGATACAATGTAGCTGAAACGGTGGTTGCAGAACAAGACTAGGACACTGCACTCAGTGTAGAGAGTGGCATGCATAAATAGGGAAGAAAAATAATTGTAAGCCAGAAACAGCTGAGGACAATAAAGAATAAGAGGAAAAACAGAAAAAGAACTACGCAAAACCGGATGTAAACAAAGGATGCTGTCAAAATAAAAGCCAACTCAGAAACGATGATAAAGAGAGGAAAAACAATAAGATAAGATAAGATAAGATAAGATAAGCCTTTATTAGTCCCACAACGGGGAAATTCCAGGACTGCAACAGCACAGGGATAGCAACACTCAGAGCAACAATCAGAAGGCAAGAAAAAAAAAAAAAGCAAGCAAGCACGAGCAGCTAATATACATATGTACATATTACTATAAATATATATATATACACACAGACACACAGTGTAGAGCATTGTAGCTGGATGGGATAAATATATGAGTATATAAACACACAGTATGGAGCATTGCAGCTAGATGGAATAAATATGTAAATATATAAACACAGTGCGGAGCAATGTAGCTTGATGGAATAATATGTAGATATATAAACACACAGTACGGAGCATTGTAGCTAGATGGAATGAATATATAGATATATAAATATAAACATAAACATAAACACACCCAGTGCGGAGCATTGTAGCTAGATGGAATAAATATGTAAATGTATAAACACATACAGTGCAGAGCATTGTTGCTAGATGGGATGAAACAGCACAACCGTCTACTTAGTTATCCTACATGGTATGATTATGTGCCCATACATATTCTCACCCTCCATAGCTACCGGTATTTTCCTAGTTGTATGCCGGAGGGGACCATTGTGTAAGTCTATTGCATCTTTTGCATTCAAAAAACTATTAGGTTGTTACGTCTTTTTGCTATCTCTGCGAGCAGCCCTGCTTAGGTTGTACAGTCTGACAGCCGTTGGTAGGAAGGACCTACGAAACCTCTCGGTCGTGCACCTGGGATGATGTAGTCTGCTGCTAAATGAGCTCCTCAGTGCATTCAGTATGTCCTGCATAGGGTGGAACTCGGACTCCAGCAGAGATGACAGTTTAGCCACCGTCCTTCTCTCTCCTATCTCCTCCACCGGATCAAGGCGCTGCCCCAGGACGGAGCTAGCTTTCTTGATCAGTTTTGTTCAGTCTCTTCCTATCGGCTGCAGTAATGCCACTGCCCCAGCAGACCACTCCAAAAGTGATGGCTGATGCCACCACCGTGTCATAGAATGTCTAGAATGTCTATGTATAGAATGTCTATACATCAATACATAAACCTTACCAACGTAACTAAGGAGATAATGACAATGGTTGGAATAAAATAATAATAACAGCAATAATGGAGAAAGTCCAAAAAGCAACCAAGAGCGAGGACATGGGTACAGCCCATGTCCCTATCATAATAGATAGAGCTTTCAGTCATCAGGCTCCTCTCTTATGGAACTAGCTGTCAGTCTGGGTTCAGGATAGGCTTAAAACTTTCCTTTTTGATAAAGCTTAGAATCATGTGACCCTGGAACATTCATTAGGTAGGCTGCTTTGCCCCTTTACTCTGAATTTAAAAGTGATATGAGATTACTGTTCTGAATTGGTGCTATATAAATAAAGTTGAGTTAAATTGAATAGTGTCATCTTGTTTATGAGCTGTTCAGCAGCTGGGCATTTTGTTAATTGTTGGATAAGAATATCTCTTGGGCTTATTTGTGGAAGGCTGAACCCTATAGCATCAAGTTCCTTCTCCAGTCAGTTTATGACACCCTCCCCAGTCCATCTAACCTCTTCTGTAGGGGCAAGACCGAGACACCAGCATACACCTCATGCCAAGGAAGAGGAACCTTGGAGCATATTTTCAGCTACTGTCGCAAAGCGCTCGGTGAGGGTTGTTACTAGTCACAACTAGGTGCTCATGGCGGTTGCTGAGTCCATCTGCAGTGCTATCAACCATAGCATATCTCGAACCAACAAAATAGCAGCTAACAATCATCTGAGCGGGAGAGCACCTCAATACCCAAGAAAAAGTTCAGCTGGTGTCCTGGGAACAGCAAATGACTGGCAGATGAGGGTGGATCTGGGGAAACAACTGAAGTTTCCGGAAATCTACACAGAGACAAGCCTCCGCCCAGTCACTGTGTCATTCTCTGAAACATCCAAACAAGTAGTCACACTAGTTTTAGTGCAGCTCAATCTGAGCTGCACTAAATTTAAACAAGATGTCCCCTAGAATTTTATGCAATATCACCATTAATTTATTGACTTGCTATCAAATACAGAACTATGTAACTGATCCTAGGAAATATCTTGTCCTTTTTTATATTCAGTCCTCTATAGAGGGAGACTGTTTTTAGAGAGTGGATTGTGTTCAACATTAAAAATGATGATATTGCATCAAGGGCGATAAATAAGTGAGTAAATATGTGGACAGGAAGCAGGATAACAGATAGCAGCACTCGCTGCACCCCATTAGTTGTTGACAGCTTCTGCAAGAGAAGCAGGCCAGAATCTGTGGCCTGTAATTCTGTCTCATTACCACGCTAGTCGGCACTTCCTCCCCAGACCTTTAATTCATCTCTTATGGTTTGCCTGTCACTGGCCTTTGTTTTATTGCAAACTAACTTGTGCACTATGATGCCTGATTTATGGCAACTATTGAGCCCCTACAAATCAGAGAATATTTTCATTGATTACCTTAAATTGTTTAATCTTTTCAATGTTCCTGGCCCCTGATTGGGTGGTATTTACTGATTGCCTTCTCCTAACTTAAAAATCAATCAGCAGCTACAGTCAAGATGGCTGGATGAATCCGGGCCAAGGCAGCTGCTCCTCCTCCATCAATAATCTTGGAGGCATCAAGTGAATTCTAATTCTTGATGATGTTTATATTTGCAGCGCTTATCATCCATACAGCTGACAATAAGTTATTGAATGTGCTGGGCCTATAATTTGGAATTAACTGCAGTGAAATGAATGCATCCCCATTCAACGCAATCATACGTGCCCATCACTATAGAGCTTAAATGGTTTTCAATCACCCCAGAGTTTCATACAACATTTTAACCCTTAAGATTTTCAGTCACAATAATTATTTATCCTTGGTTGGGTCATCCCTTTAATCAATAATGATCTCTGTCAATGATTAATTTATTGATTGCCATTAAATTTTGCATGGACAGCCTGACTCTCTAGAGGATCCAAATACTGGGACTTTTATAAGGTCTGTTCAGGGTTTTTGAGAGAAATGTTTAGAGTTACACTACCATAAAACATGTTAAGATGCTAAATAAAGTTGGTAAATTTTTCATCATTGGGTACGATCCTGTGATACCATCAGAAACTAGAAAAGCACTCGGAGAGCGCAGACCTCCGCCAAGCGGCACAGTTCCCCCCATACAGTGTTTGTGTGTACGTTTTCAGATTCCCTGAGCATGAAAAGATATGACTAGCAATTGGATTCACAATGATTATTTGTTTATTTGACATGGACAGTGCAATAAACAGACAATTAATGAATGACAATCAATGTGATAGTGATAGGATTAGTGGTTCAGTAGTGTAAAACGGGGCTATAAGGGACGGCGGGTTAATAAGGGACACTTTTCTGGGAAATGTTTTAAATGTAATTATGCTTTTTTTATTTTGAGCAGGACGCTGAGTTGTGTTGTTATTGTCAAATATCCATGAATCCTTCATCAAATGTAGGCGGAAGCAAAATTAAAAAAGCAGAATTACATTTAGAAAAGTGTCCCATATTACCCCGCCGTCCCTTATAGCCCCGTTTTACGGTTGTAAAAGCATTGCCTCCTTGGCGGAGGTAATAAACTGAAGTGTTGGTGTGTCCATCTCCTCCACTGACGGATGCAGATTGGTTAGACAGGTTGCCGTGGGTTTTATAATATATTGGGGTTGCGCTCCGCGGCAAAACAGAATTTAGAGTCTTCCCCGGCAGAGAGGTCGTTTTTACGCAGCGCCTATAGCTGGGCGGGGAATTTGTGGCAAATAATCGGGCGGCGGACAGGTGGCCGTGTCAGGTTTTGCAGCGTGGCGCAAAAACAGGCACGCTGGCGGGCCCAGGCCAGCAGTGTTTTCCGTGTGCTTTTGTGCCTAAAACGTTGAAGAAGGCGGAATTTGTGTTGGTCAGACACGACGCCCAGCGCCCTCCATTGCGCCTGCGCACATGTTGAAAATGGCCGTATGTCACAGTGTGGAAAAATGCTTTAAAAAATTCCTGTATGCAGACGGTGATGCGGATCATCCCCAAAATTTAATCAGTTCTTCCTTGTACCATTTCCAACAACGCCTGAAAGTTTCATTGAAATCCGTCCAAAAGTTTTTGAGTTATCTTGCTAACCAACAGACAAACAGACAGACAGACAGACAAACAGACAAACACACAGACAAACACACAGACAAACCCCGGCAAAAACATTACCTCCTCCTGGCCTTTCGGCCTGGCGGAGGTAATTATGTTACTGCCAATGCCACTATTACTTCTGAAATTGGTATTGTAAATATCTAGACTCTCATCAGGGGATCACAACCATTCTGAACACGATGCCATGCGTCTATACATTTACATTTGAAACTCAATGTTCACCTGATATGGCAGCCATAGTAAGCAATTTCTGCATGTTTCCAGCACCACTATCTAAATCTTATTTTGTTCGTGCAGCTGCTTCAGTCTTTTGTCACGATCAGAGTCATCTTTCCTGACAGTGACCTTAGCTTTCACTTGCACTTTTGACATGAGCTGACTTCCTGATACGAGGTGTGGCGGATAATTATAGAATGCATTCAGGGCAGCAGAGGTGTGCTGCTGTCCGGGCTGAATCTAATGCAGTCACATCTGTTTAACTTCACCACGCGGGAGCTGGACAGAGCACCTACAGGTCTGGGAGGGAGGAAAATGAAGCGACACGGAGAGGGAGGCACTGCCGGTGAGACTGGACAGGTTTAATACTCTGGCCACTGGCATCTCAGATGGTATCGAACAACGAGGAGGAATTTGTAGAGGGGACGTGGGATCAGAGCGTGTGATATGAGTCTGTGATGACAAGTGCTGATTTATATTGAGGCAGACATGGATGTACAGAGCCTTGAGGGTGGCTCACCTACTCACACATTACTGTCACTGTCAGGGAGGGACAATGAGAGAGCGATAAAGGGAAAGGACAAACACCCATGTACACACTTACACTGTTTTCTCCATCCAAGGTACTCACATGGTGCAAAATCTGGAGAGGAAGTGCACCGTTCTCTTATCATATATTGCTTTAAAAGAACATTCTTCCTAATAACATGTACTACTTAATATACTTCTAATGATTTACAACATGTAGCATTGTATATTCAAGCCCATGTTACTGGTCGTGTATTGCTATATTTGTTTGCTGATTTTTGTTGGTGGTTTTGGATGCTAAACAGGTATCAGTCAATCAATCAATCAATCAATCAATCAATCAAACTTTATTTGTATAGCACTTTTTAAACATCAGATGCTGCACAAAGTGCTTTACATAGATAAAAACAGCAGACACATTTAGTTACATATTTTACACAATACATCCCCACCCCTTCCAACCCTCCCATAAACATACCCACAAACACACACACACAGAGAGGCATATATATCACCCCTACTTCTCCTACACACATATAAAATAAGAGACATTGCTCGGCAGCGAGGCACCACGTAAAGGAGCAACCAATTTGTGGAGCCCCCCACGCCCGTAACCACAAAGGGCGCCATAAAGGCCACCACAACCAGGACAGGCCGGGGCCTGCACCACAGCTGTTAGTTAGTTAATCCCTTCACACCTGAAGGTGTATATGGGCGGCGCCTATCTCCGTTTCTCTGACCCTAGGCCACACAGCTACTGTAAGTAGTGAAAGCTACAGCGGGGGGTCAGTCCTCTGGTAGCTCTGTGTGTAACTTTACTTTCCCCATTCCATTATGCGGAGCACCACGCTAGAAGGCAGAAAGCACCATTTTTATATGGTCTTTGGTATGACCCGGCCGGGATTTGAACCCCTGCCTCCCGGGTGTGGGGCGGATGCTCTACCAACTGAGCCACCACTCCGGTGCACCACAGCTGTAGGCAGTGGCATAAAGCCCCCACCCACCCAAGCTAGAGCGACCCACGAGACCAGCACCCCTGCAGATGGGCTAGGCAGCATCCGGCATGAGGGGCCCCAGTGAGGAAACACTGGAGCTAAAACATAAAATACAAGCTAAAACTAAGAACACATAGAACAAAGGGAACGAAAGACCCAAACTTAGAAACTGAGCTAAGAACATATCAAAATAAGAAAATCTAAAAGCAAGTGGAGCTAAGAAGAATGTAAAACAATGGAACATAAATGACTACTTCAATAACAGTTAAACGGCTTGTTAAAAGCCAAAATTTATAAAGGTACAAAAAAAAAAACAAAACTAAGAACACATAAAAGCAGGAACTAAAAACCCATACTTAAAAACTGAACTAAACATAAGAAGATGAGAAAATCTAAGAACAAATGGCTCCAAGAAGAACATAAAACAATGGAACATAAATGACTACTTCAGTAATAGTTAAACAGGTTTATTAAAAGCCAAATTAAAAAGATGGGTGTTGAGCCTCTTCTTAAAAACATTCAATTCAATTCAATTCAACTTTATTTATATAGCGCCATTTCACAACAACAGTCATCTCATAGCACTATCAACTGTAGGGGGGACCCCACAGTTGCAGAAAGACCCCAGCAATCAGGCGATCCCCTGTGAGCAAGCACTTGGCGACGGTGGAGAGGAAAAACTCCCTTTTAACAGGAAGAAACCTCCAGCAGAACCAGGCTCAGGGAGGGGCAGTCATCTGCTGCGACTGGCTGGGGGGTGAGGGGATAGAGAAGAAGAAAAGAACAGACATGTAGAGAGCAAACAGCACGATGGGGACTCAATCTATGGGAGAGAACAAACAAATGTTAATGACCAGCAAAAAAAAAATATTTCATAGAGAGTGAGGAAAGGAGTGAGGCCCAGTGCATTACTGGAGGTCCCCCGGCTGACTAAACCTATTAGCAGCATAACTAAGGGAGGGTTCAGAAACACATGATCCCTCCCTAATTGTAGGCTATATCAAAAAGGTAGGTTTTAGCCCTATTCTTAAAAACAGAGATCGAGTCTGACTCCCAAATCCAGATTGGCAGCTGATTCCACAGGAGAGGAGCTTGATAACTGAAGGCTCTGCCTCTCATTGTACTTTTGGAGATTCTAGGTATTACAAGTAATCCTGCATTTTGGGAGCGTAGTGCTCTGTTAGGATGATACGGTAGTATCAGATCTTTTAAATAAAAAGGAGCCTGATTGTTTAGAGCTTTGTAAGTAAGAAGAAGGATTTTAAACTTAATTCTAAACTCTATGGGAAGCCAATGAAGGGAGGCCAGAACCGGAGAGATATGATCTCTCTTTCTAGTACCTGTTAAAACTCTTGCTGCAGCATTTTGGATCAGCTGAAGACTTTTTAAAGATGTTTTAGGACAGCCTGATAATAAAGAATTACAATAATCTAATCTCGAGCTAACAAAAGCGTGGATCAGCTTCTCAGCATCACTCTGAGACAAGATGCTCCTAATCTTGGCAATATTACGCAAATGATAGAAGGCAGTCTTAGAAACAAATTTAATATGTGAATTGAAGGACAAATCCTGATCAAAAATAACTCCAAGGTTCCTCACAGAGCTATTAAGAGAAAGAGTAACTGCATCCAAACTGAAAGTTTGATTTGGAAAGGAATTTCTAAGGTTTTTTGGACCAACAAGAATGACTTCAGTCTTATCTGAATTTAATAGCAGGAAATTACAAGTCATCCAAGCTTTGATTTCCTTAAGACAGGCTTCTAACTTGACTAATTGATTAGTATCATCTGGCTTCATTGACAGGTATAGTTGTGTGTCATCTGCATAATAATGAAAATGTATACAGTGCTTTCTAATAATGTTGCCTAACGGAAGCATATATAAACTAAAAAGAGTAGGGCCTAGCACAGATCCCTGTGGAACTCCATGACTAAGCTTTGAGCTGAAAGAAAACTCATCATTTACATGAACAAACTGGAACCTATCAGATAAATAAGATCTAAACCACTGCAACGAAGTTCCATTAAGTCCAACATAGTGTTCTAATCTATCAAGTAGAATATTATGATCAATAGTATCAAAAGCTGCACTAAGATCTAAAAGGACAAGTACAGAAACTAGTCCATTATCAGATGCAATGAGGAGGTCGTTAGTGACCTTCGCTAAGGCTGTTTCAGTACTATGATGGATTCTAAACCCAGATTGAAACTCTTCAAGTAAACCATTTCCCTGCAGGTGGTCAAATAATTGTGTAGCAACAACTCTTTCTAAGATTTTTGAAATGAAAGGGAGATTAGAGATTGGTCTATAGTTAACTAAAGCTCCTGGATCTAGCGTTGGCTTTTTGAGTAAGGGTTTAATTACAGCCGTTTTAAAAGCCTGCGGTACATGGCCTGAAGTTAATGAAGAATTGATTATATGAAGAATAAAGCTACCAATAAGTGGGAAGACTTCTTTAAATAACCTGGTAGGAATAGGGTCTAAAAGACAAGTTGAAGGTTTGGATGAGGAAACTATTTTGTCTAACTCACAAAGGTCGATTGGAGTAAACTCATCAAGACAGACATCAATAGAAGGAGTTGTAGTAGTTACAGTATTTAAGTTAACTGTGGGAAGAATCTGATTGATTTTATCTCTGATGGATGAAATTTTATTATTGAAAAAGTTCATAAAGTCCTGACTAGTAAGCTCTAAGGGGATGCTAGGATTGACAGAGTCCTGACTCTTTGTCAACCTGGCTACAGTACTGAAAAGAAACCTGGGATTATTCTTGTTCTCTTCTATTAATGCAGAGTAATAACTCGTTCTAGCTTTTCTAAGAGATTTTTTATGAATTAAAAGATGATTTCTCCAAGCTAAATAGATTTCATCTAAATTAGTAGAGCGCCATTTTCTTTCTAATTGACGAGTCTTCTGTTTTAAGCTACGAGTTTCTGTGTTGAACCAAGGAGTTAAAAATCTCTGATTAGACTTTTTCTTTTTTAAGGGGGCCACCAAGTCTAGAGCCTGATGCAGAGAAGCTGAAACACTATCCACCATGTTATCAATTACAGAAGGAGCAAGCTGTCTATAGCTTATTTCCGTTGTGTTGACACATGGCATAGAGGAAACAATCTGCATAAATTTGGAAACAGCATCATCTACAGGCATCTACTGTGATAATATTTTTCTTTAGGAGCCAAATAGTCAGAAATAGTAAAATCAAAGGTTAACAGACAATGGTCTGACAGTACAGGGTTATGAGGAGACACTACAAGATTTTCTATTTCTATGCCATGTGTCAGAACAAGGTCCAATGTATGGTGGAGGTAATGAGTAGAATTTCCTACTTTCTGAGAAAACCCAATCGAGTCTAATATTGAATTAAAAGCCACATTAAGGCAGTCACTATCTACATCCACATGTATATTAAAGTCCCCTACTATAATTATTCTATCAGATTTCAGCACTAAATCAGCAAATTCGGATAAAAATTCTGAATAGGTTGATGGGGGACGATAAACTATGGCAAATAAAATTGGGTTTAACCTGAAATTGCTAAAGTGCCCAACACTGAGGACCAGGCCCTCAAAGGAATTATAACATGTTTTTTGCTTTACATTAACTAGTAATTTGGAATGGTAAATTGTTGCTACTCCTCCTCCACGACCAGAACTTCTGGGATTTTGACAGTTTAAATAACCAGAGGGAGTTGATTCATTTAAACCAACATAATCCTCTTGCCCTAACCAAGTCTCTGTAAGGGAAATTAAATCAATCTGATGATCAGTTAACAGATCATGGACTAACAGAGACTTGGGAGTTAGAGACCTAATATTTAATAAACCACATTTAATTTTTAAATTATGAGGAGGAACAGAGGCCAAATCATTCAATTTAGAGGCTTTATGTTTAATTTGAGTTTTACCAATATTTTGCTTTATCACTTTGGAATGCTTATACATTATATTTTTATTTACTTTGGAGGGAGCAGACAACGATTCTCTGATGGGGAAGACAGGGGCTAAGCTGAGGGGTGGCGGATGAAGAGGAGCTGCAGAGAGGTGTTTAAGACTGTGACTCTGCTTCCTGGTCCCAACTCTGAGTAGTCACGGTTTTGGAAATTTGGATAAAAAAGATGCCAGATTGTTAGATAAATGAGAAGCACCATCCAAAGTGGGATGAATGCTGTCTCGTCTCATAAGACCAGGTTTTCCCCAAAAAGAGCTCCAATTGTCAATGTAGCCCACGTCATTTTTAGGACACCACACAGACAGCCAGCGGTTCAAGGATGACGAGCGACTAAACATGTCATCACTGGTCAGATTGGGGAGGGGCCCAGAGAATACTACAGTGGCTGACATCGTTTTTGCAAAGTCACACACCGATTCTATATTAAGTTTTGTGACTTCCGACTGCCGGAGACGGATGTCATTAATGCCGGCGTGAATAACAATTGTAGAGTATTTACAGTTACTTTTAAGATAAGATAAGATAAGATAAGATAAGCCTTTATTAGTCCCACAATGGGGAAATTCCAGGATTGCAACAGCATAGGGATAGCAACACTCAGA
This sequence comes from Pholidichthys leucotaenia, assembly GCA_020510985.1. NCBI lineage: Eukaryota > Metazoa > Chordata > Actinopteri > Cichliformes > Pholidichthyidae > Pholidichthys > Pholidichthys leucotaenia. The sequence goes on along the minus strand of CM035837.1, from coordinate 381,624,896 downwards.
GCAACAGTCAGAAGGCAAGAAAAAACAACATCTAGTAAACATATGTCCATATTACTATAAATGTATATATATAGACACACAGTGCAGAGCATTATGGCTGGTGAATGTGCAGCAGAAAGTCTAAGCTCTCTCTCCGCGGATGCAGCGGGCCAGCTGGAAGTCTTTGGGCATGATGGTGACCCCCTTAGCGAAGAAGAGACCCACCAGGTGGGCCTCGCTGGTCTCCTGCAGAGCCATGACGGCGAAGCTCAGGAAACGCAGGTCGGTCTTGAAGTCCTTTTAGCCAGCATTTTCAAATTTGACTCGATGTCGCCTGCTCTGGCCCCAGGAATACATTGGACTATGGCCGCTGGAGTCTCTAGGTTCACGTTTCTGACTACAGAGTCGCCAATGATCAGAGTTTTTTCCTCAGCGGGTGTGTCGCTGAGCGGAGAAAAACGATTAGAAACGTGAACAGGTTGGTGGTGAACCAGGGCTTTGCGACTAGGCTTCCTTCTCACCGTCACCCACCCAGTCTCCTCGCTGCTGAGGAGAGCCGGGGAACCGCTGACAGTGTGGCCTAAGCTAGCTAGCTCCGCTGCAGCTAATGGGCGTCCGTCGAGATTAACTGGCGCAGACGGTGTTTCAATGCAGCGGAGCCGGGATTCCAAATCAGACAACCTCGCCTCGAGCGCCTCAAAAAGACAACATTTATTACATTTACCGTTATCACTAAAAGAGGCAGAGGTGTAGCTAAACATCTGACAGAGAGAGCACACCAGAGGAAGAGAGGAAGGAGAGCTAGTAGCCATAGCTAGTGGCTGGAGAGCTGGAGAGCACACCACACAGGCAGACAGCAAAACAGGAAGTGACGATACGTTACCACAAGGAAGTGACGATCCCACTCACTGATTCACTCACTCACTGATTTCCAGACATGATTCATGATCCAACATCTATTGACTCTGCGGCCCTGAGGCTCTCTGGCAGGCTGTTCCACAGATGAGGACCGTAATAGTGAAAGGAAGCGTCACCAAAGGTCTTGGTCTTGACTTTGGGAACCATTAACAGGCCAGTACCAGAGGACCTCAGGGTCCACAAGGGCTCATAAGATAAAAGCAGCTCATATAGATAAGAAGGCCCAAGACCATTGAGGCATTTAAAAACTACTAAGAGAACCTTGAAATCGATCCTAAAACACACGGAGAGCCAATGCAGCGATTCTAAAACTGGTGTAGTATGCACCCACCCCCTGGTCCTTGTCAACGCTCGTGCTGCTGAATTTTGGAACAGTTGGAGATGTGATATTCTTTTTTGAGGATGACCAGAAAGCAGGGCATTACAATAGTCTATACGACTAGTAATAAAAGCATGCATCAAGACCTCTGTGCTGTCAAGAGAGAGAAAAGGGCGGGCTCTGGCTATATTCCTAAGATGGTCAAATCCGATTTTTTGTTACATTTTTAATGTGTGAAATAAAATTAAAGTCAGAGTGTAAAAGAACGCCCAGGTTCTTGACACAATGTATAGGTTTTAGACCAAGCAATTTTGGTAAAAGTTTATCTCTCTTGTCTTCAGGACCAATGATTAAAACTTCTGTTTTGTCCTGGTTGAGCTGTAGGAAGTTCTCTGCCATCCATGACTTTATATCTAAAATACATTTCAAAAGGGCATTAATTGGTTTTGTGTCATCAGGAGACGTGGCCATGTACAGCTGCGTATCATCAGCAAAGCTATGAAAATTGATGCCATGTCTCCTGATAACATCCCCAAGTGGTAACATATAAAGATTGAAAAGTATTGGCCCTAAAATTGAACCTTGGGGTACCCCACACTTGATTTCATGGATTGCGGAAGAACATGTATCCATACTTACAAAATAGCAATGATCTGTGAGATAGATTAATAAAATGTGGTGATCTACTGTATCAAAGGCAGCTCTGAGATCCAGCAGCACCAGGACTGACAGTTTATGGGAGTCCATGTTACAGCTGATATCATTAACGAGTTTTAAAAGGGCTGTCTCAGTACTGTGGTTTGTTCTAAAACCAGATTGAAATTTCTCAAAAATGTTGTGGTCAATAAAAAAATTATTTAACTGGAAGAATACAATTTTTTCTAAAATTTTACTTAAAAACAGTAAGTTGGATACAGGTCGATAGTTAGTGAGAATATCAGGATCTAAATTACTCTTCTTCAAAAGGGGCTTCACCGCAGCCGTTTTAAAGGCAGCAGGGAAAATATCAGTCCAAAGAGAGCAATTTACAATGTTTAAAATCTCATGTTCGAAGAATCCATAAAATGTTCTAAAAAGTGATGTGGGAATCAGATCTAAAAGGCAGGAGGTCAAGTTTACCTGGGAGAAAAATCTACCAAGCATCTTAGCATCAACCAGGGCAAAACAGTCGAGCATTTCCTCAGCTAAAGGTGAGTCTGTAGAGAAAGGATGCAGGCAAGGCAACGAGCTGAACGATACAGAACTTTATTCTTTCGCCAACAACATATAAGCAAAAGAGCTATAAGCTTCAAGCGCCACAGCGCAGAGGCTAAAAGCCTCTCTGGTCTCTGTGCGCTCCCTTTTTATCTCTTTATTCCCATGCATCAAGGCCCGAGGCTTTCGACACTTCTCTTTGTTGTATGAACAAAGAGAAGTGTGGCACATTACATTCAGACTGCAAGACATACACACCATTAACATGACACTGAAACACACGTCACAGAGCATGTCTTGCTACAATACATTCACACCCCTGCGTCCTCAGGTGCCAGCCTGGTGTGGCAGGGGGTGAAAGGCACATCTTTGTTTGGTTGGCTCCATTCAGCTTTCCCCATTAGCATCTCTATATTTTCTCCCCCACCAACCCCCTTGTCCTGGGTGGAGTACCATGTGCATTGTGTCCACCATACAGCCCCCCCCAAACACCCAGAAGGGGCACTAACCCCACCCTCCCCGCCCTTTGGACTTGAGCTGTGGCCCATAGCGGCTGCAGCGGGGGGTCGTCGGTCCAGTCAAACCGCCCTGCTGGTGAGGTGTACCAGAGGGCATATCAGTCTGTGGAGGGAAAGAGGGAGGGGGGAAAACACTTTATGCTTCACCCCAGGTTCCAGCACATTGAAAGGTCCATTGTACGGTGGGCGCAGTGGGGTCCGGTGCGCATCGTGCCTGACGTAAACAAAACCAGCATTCTGCAGGCTTTTTGGGACGAAGGTGTGGGAAAAACAATGGTGGGCCGGCCCGGTACATTAAAAGCCTCTGGGCCATGCAAAAATTGTGTGGGCGGATCCGCCTCGGGTGCGAGATTTTCCAGTGAAAACTCTCCGGTGATCAGCAGTGGCTGAGAAAAAAATGAGTTCTGCTGGGGAGGCTCAAAGATCCTCCTTAGGTGTGGAGCGCAGCCCTAAAAGAACTCTGGACAGGTGGTCGACCCAATTTGTGTCTGTGAGCAGAATGTCCTGATGGTGGATCCATTGGCGGCCGTCAAATCCTCCTTAGGTATGGAGTGCAGCCCTAAAAGGACCCAGGGAAGATGGTCGGCCCAATTCCCCGAACAAATGACCTGATGGTGGATCCGTTGACGGCCATCAATTCCTCCATAGGTGCGGAGCGCAGCCCTAAAAGGAACTCTGGACAGGCGGTTTACCCAATTTGTGTCCATGAGCAAATGTCCTGTATGGTGGATCTGTTTCCTGCGCCAGTGCGTGGCAGTCCCTAGTCACCCGCAATGGTGAGTTGGCCCGGTTCGCTCTCGCTGCGGCCGGTCGGATCCTGAAGCAGGCTTGTCGCCTGTTGCGTGGCGTGCGTGTCCGGTGCAGTGACCACATAGTATTTTGTGTCATCCTTTGCTATCCCGCAGAGTGCACACTGGGCTTTATGCACTGAAACCCCACTGTTGGGTCCTGAAGCCAGAGCCCGGGAGCTTGACTGAAACAGCGCACACGGCACTGATGGTCTCTCCTCCAGCCGTCTCCGTAGCTGTGCTCAGCTCACTTTCTATGGGAGACCTTGGGTCACCAATGTGGCTCACTCTCCATGGCATGTCTTCAGTCACCAGTGTGGAAAAAAGGAATTGGCGACTCTTGGCTCGCTCTCCATGGCACGTCAGGGTCTTCAGTGTGGAGAAAAAGATGCAGGTGAGCTCGTTCTCCATGGCACGTCAGGGGTCACCAATGTAGAGAAAAGATTAGGCGCTCCATAGCACATCAAGGGTCACCAGTGTAGAGAAAGGATGCAGGCGAGGCAACGAGCTGAACGACACAGAACTTTATTCTTTCGCCAACAACATATAAGCAAAAGAGCTATAAGCTTCAAGCGCCACAGCGCAGAGGCTAAAAGCCTCTCTATTCTCTATGTGCTCCCTTTTTATCTCTTTATTCCCATGCATTAAGACCCGAGGCTTCCGACCCTAATACATTGTTGTATGAACAAAGAGTAGTACTGTATGGCACATTACATTCAGACTGCAAGGCATGCACACCATTAACATGACACTGAAACACACGTCTCAGAGCATGTCTTGCTATAATACATTCACACCCATGTGTCTTCAGGTGCCAGCCTGGTGTGGCAGGGGGTGAAAGGCACATCTTTGTTTGGTTGGCTCCATTCAGCTTTCCCCATTAGCATCTCTATATTTTCTCCCCCACCAACCCCCTTGTCCTGGGTGGAGTACCATGTGTACTGTGTTCACCACAAGTCCAAGATTCCATTAAAAGCAGTCTTCTGGTCAAATAAAATGTTGGATCTAATAGAATCAACCTTGCACCTGAAGTGGTCTGCAAAACTTTCACAGAGAGAGTTGGATGGCAGGTTTGTGTTTTTATTAAAATCTGGGTTGATTAAGTGTTCAATGGTTGCAAAAAAGGACTTTAGGGTTATTGTTATGGGTTAAGATTATGTTGACAAAATACTCTGTTCTCGATGTCTTGACTGCATTATTGTATATTTTTAATTTATTCTATAGTACTTGGTAATTGATAGTTAATTTGTTTTTCCTCCATTTCCTCTCAGCCATCCTGCATTCTCTTTTCAGTTTTTGGATTTGGTTATTTCTCCATGGAGGCTTTGGTTTATTCCTAACTGTCTTTGTGATTATTGAAGCAGCTCTGTCAGTGGTTGATCTTAATTTACTGTTAAAATTATCAACAATTAAATTACACGATGCAGATAAAATAACTGGGGAGTGTTGCGTAAGAGTTTGATAAAATCAGCAGCCACTTCAGGTGTCAGATGGCGCTTCCTCACAGTTCACAATGAGGTCTCCCGTCGCATAAAACCAGTGAAGTTAAAAAACACACAGTAATGGTTAAATACAGCCAAGTCAGCAACAGAGGACACACTCATGGGCAGGCCATGGTGAATGACAAGATCCAGAGTGTGACCCCTGTTGAGAGTCGGCTGCATGACATGTTGAGTAAAATTCATGGATGTGAGCAGGTCATTAAAACCTTCTGACATATGGTTGCCCTGCTTATCAGTGTGTAGATTAAAATCACTGGAAATGAGAATAAAATTATATGAGGAGTGGATTATTGATAAAAACGCAGAACTCATTAATAAAAACAGGTCAGTATTTGGATGGTCTGTAAACTGTGACACATAAAATTGCTGGGCTGCCAAAGACAAAAGCGTGGTGCTCATATGTGGTATATTGATCAGATAAAATTTGCTTTACTGCAAATGAGGAAGAAAAAATAGAGGCAGTACCCCCACCCTTCCTGCCCTTTCTTATGGAAAAAACTGAACTAAAATTTAGCGGGGAGACCTCAGTGAGAATCGCTGGTGCATCTGTGCCAAGCCACATCTCTATTAAAAATAGACAGTCAATCTTATTATCTAAAATCAGGTCATTGATGATAAAAGTCTTGTTAGCAAGAGAACATATGTTTAAAAGAGCTATATTTAGGGTAGGTGGTGAGTTATTGATGGATGGGTAGTTTGTTTTCTGAGGATTATTGTCAGGAGACTGATGCACATAAAGTAGGCAGTAGGGCATGAGTTCTTATGAACTAAATGTTTTATGGATGGAGGTCTGTCTGTGATCAATGTCCTAATGGGGAAAGTTGGTAGTGAATGAATTTCCAGACCAGATGATGGAGACTGACAAAAAGGGGACTGGTGCTGGATAGTAGTCTTCCTGAAGGTCAGAGATGTGAGTGGATCTGGGGGGGAGGGGTTGTGGGATGTAAACAGTCAATTGCATGTTGTGGTTTGAATGATATGCATCAGGTTCGCTGCTAAAAGCTGGCTACCTGATGCATTTAAATGTATGCAGTCAGATTTATATAGAGTGTGGCGGCCCCAAAACAAGTTTAAATTGTCAATAAAATAAATGTTGTTGCTGCTGCAGATGGACTTGAGCCAAGTTGAGAGGGCAGGAACACGGCTAAAATGGTCTGCTCCATGGCGCAGTGTGGGAATGGGGGCAGAAATAAAAACAGACTTTCCGCTGTTTGATAAAATATTTAAAAGTTTGCAGAAGTCATTTTTAGTAATTTCAGACTGTCTGCGGGTGGTGTCATTAGTCCCTACGTAAATAATAATCCGTGTGATGGAGGGAGGTTGTGACTGCAGCAGATCCAGGAGCTTTAATAACAGTTCTGGCACAGTAGCTCCTTAAAATACCTGATGTGCCTTATGAAGGAGTAACTGATGATCATCGGTGCAATATGTTTACATGAAAAATGTTAACTTACTCTTAGCATTCAGGATGTATAAAATTTACCATACAGAGTGTCATAATTGGGGCATGGCCAGGGATTGTGCCCACGCTTTATGTTCATTTTAGTCTTTGCTTTTTCACAGTATCATTGGCTATGTTTACATGGACACAAGTAACAGGATTAAAAGCCTGATCAGAATAAAAACGCTTCATGTAAACACACCAATCTGAATATTCTGACCCGATCACGCTCATTCGGATCAAAATTTCATTCCGATTGAGACGTGTGGGTTATGCCGATTGTTAATCCAAATGGTGCACATGAAAACACTTATTCCGAAGCTTGGGCAGAAAATATGTTTACTGCGCATGTCTGTATGTCAGCCACATGTTGACGTGACGTATTTCCGCCTTTACAGCAGCTAGTGGAAAACATAGCAGGAGTAAAACAAAATTGGTCTGTATCGTTCTGCTGTCTCCCTCTGTTTGTCACATGCAGAAGTATGTACTTATAGCTTCATTACAGAGACCAGCAGAAGCAAAACTACACTCTGAATAACACAATACAGGTTCATTTTGACATGAAGCGGGGCTTGCTAACACTGGAAGTTGCTTCTTCTTCTACTATTTTCGGAATGTCGACGTGCACATGTCAAAATAATATATTCCGTTTAAATATGTGACACATGGAAACGCACGTCCTAATCGGATCAGCTTTTTCAGGATCCATGTAAACAGTAAAGTTCTGATGTGAATTGTAATCAGATTGAAGAAATTTTGCCCATGTAACCATGGCCATTGTTATTCTGATTATTATTATTATTATTATTATTGGCCCCTGTGTTCCCTAATCATTGTTTGTCATGTGTTGTCATCCCCTGTCTGTCCTCATTGTCATCATTTTAGTCTTGTGTACATATTTGTTTAACTTGTGTCCTCAGCTTCTCATGTTTCCATACCCATAGCCACTCTTCCTCATGTGTGCTCCTGTTTAGCTGTCAGGAGTTGCCTTTCAGAGAGAAGGAGAGGACCCATTTGCCAAGCGAATCTAGTAAACCATTACTTATTAAACACAAAATAAACACTGCACGTGGGCAGGAGTAATATGACATTTAATACAGACTATGTGGGAAAATAACAATAACTCACACTTCGTGGAGAACACAGGATAACACCGGAGAAAGCAGCAAAGGATACAGAACAAAAATGCACATATATAGACAGAGGAGTAATTATGGTGATAAAACACAGGTGAGGAAAGCAATCATGACAAATGGCAGACAAATGAAGAAAACAGGTGACCGGACGGGCAGGGCTGGCAAACACAGAGGGGATACACACCAAACACAATAAATGAGACAGAAGGCAACATAAAGCATGGGCAGGGGCTGCAGATCTGTCCAGAACCACTACATTAGCTCTTGATAGCGTCCCAGCTGTCCCGTGTTCCCCTGATTATCAGTTACCCTATTTATGTCAGTTTGTAGCTGTGCTTTGTCTGGTGTCCTCATCAATCCTTGGTCAGTCATTCATGGTCATTTGTTCCTGTGACTCACTTGTTTTCAGTCCAAGTCCTTGTAAGTTTTGCCTGCCTGGTTATGCTTTGTTTTCAGCCCCCGTGCTGCCTTTGCTTTATTCCTGCATTTGTTTAATAAATTTCATTACAGTCATTACACTGCATCGCTTCCTGCACCATGAGTCCTCCTTTAAAATCCTCATCTGCCTGGTGGCAGATTATGACAGTAGGACACCAGCATACCTGGACTCAGCAGGCAGAGGAGGTTGGCAGCCAGTGGTCCCAGTGTGGATGAGCTGTGGGCAGCCCAGTTTATCCAGGACTTTGTCTCTGAAGCCCGCACCTCCTGCACTTCGGAGGAAGCCCTGGAGAGCCTGGACACCGTGTCTGGGATAGTGGAGGCACACCCTGGTCTGTTGTGCTACCCCAAGCTTGCGGAACTACTGGCCACCATCTCGAACCTCTGCAGGACAGACCACGGGTGGGATAGGTGTTCCCCCAAGATGCTGGAGACTGTGCCGATGAGACAGAATTCCCTGACTCCCACATCTTCAGCTTCTCCTCGCCCTTCAGCCATGGTCAGCCTCTCTCCAGTTCCACAACCATTCCATGAGATGGAGGAGAACACACCGCCATGCTCTGCTTCAGCCATTCGGAGCACAGCTATGCCAGCTCCCATGACAGCTGTAGTTCCAACTCCACTTCGCTCTCTGCCTCCAGTGCTGTTCCGACGCTGCTGTGTTCTTCCTGGGCCAGTCCCACAACATCTTCAAGCTCCAGTGCTGCTCCCATGTCACAGCCAATGACCAACGCCGGTTCCACATCACTCCCAAGCTGCAGTGCTAGCTTCTACCTCTGCTACACAGATGTCCCTGCTCACTGCTGCATGTGAGAGTGCCTCATCTGCTGTTCCTCCCGTGTCTTCAGGAGTGGTCATCTCCTCTCCAACAACAGTGCCATCGGAGCCCTCACCATCAGAGGAGCGGAAGTTAAGGCAAGTACTTTTTTTTAGTGTTTATAACATCATTGCTAGAAAGGACTTGTCTTGCTCCTAGTGGGGAGACCCAGTTGCAGTTTCCATCTGCTTCCTAGCTCTCTCCGCCAGGCTCTTCTGCTAGCTGTTGTGTGGACCTGACACCTACTTCTGTCTCTTCCTCCCTGTCTGAGGTTGCTGCATCAGGGATGGAGGAGCACCCCTCAATGCCTGTCCATTGTGGTGCACGTACCTCCTCCAGCAGTCCCCGAGGTGCATGCTGCTGCTCCAGCAGTCCCTGAGGTGCATGTTGCTGCTCCAGCAGCCCCTGAGGTTGCACATCACTGCTCTAGTAGTCTCAGTGGTTGACGCTCCCCGGTCGCAGCCTATCTCTATGGTTAATGCCCCACCGTGGCTGCCTGAGCAGTCCACTCCAACGTTGCAGCCTGAGGTCACGGCCATCAGCTGCTATTAGTCCCTGTGCTGAAGGTCTTTCAGGTACTGTCTCTAGAGCAAAAGACTCCCCTGTTGTTGCTTCTAGAGCGAGAGACTTGTATGCTATTTTCTGTGAAAGGAGCTCCACTGTTACCATCTGCTGAGCTCACAGATTCTGTGTTGTTTCCTCGACAACAAAGAGCTCCCATGTCATCTTCTGAGTGTAAAGGTTCAATGTTATCTCCTGAATGCATGATTTCCTTGTTATCATCTCCCCAGAGTGAGATTTTCATGTTATCATCACTCCCTGAGTGCAAAGATTCCTTGTTTTCATCCCCAGAGTTTAAGAACTCTTTGTTGCCTTTCCAGAGGTTAAAGTTTCTAAAGATAAGGTTTTCATGTCATTATCTCCTGAGTATGATGTTTCTGTGTTGTTGTTCTTGGTTCAAGAGGCTCCTATGCTATCTCCTGCGTTAAAAGCTCTTTAACTGGTACTGGTACCTAATCCCTATGCTCCTGCCACTCCATGTTCACCTGTCTGGTGGTCTTTGGACTTTGGTAGGCAACCTGACGCACCTTGTTCATCCATCCGGTGGTCCTTGGACTTTGGTAGGCCACCCGACGCACCGCGTTTCTCCATCTGGTGGGCCTTGGACTCTGGTAGGCCACCAGATTCATAATGTTCATCCTTCTGGTAGTTGTGGGGCTCTGGCCGACCACCTGATGGACATTGTTGCTCTTGTTTATGTTCTTGTTTTTTTTCCCACCGTGCCTTGCCCCCCTCTCCCTGCCCATTTTGGTGTTACTGTGTTTTTTGTTTTGGGGTGTACGAATTCCACCCCTTAAAGGAGGGGGTTATGTCATAATTGGGGCACGGCCAGGGACCATGCCCATGCTTTATGTTCATTTTATTCTTTGCTTTTTCATAGTATCATTATTATTCTGATTCTGATTCTGATTATGTCACAAGATGAATGTTGAATGTCACAAGATGGCAACCGGGATGGCCACACTTTCTCAGTGCTGAGACTAAGCCACTGCTTTTTGCCATTAAAATAACCAACCTACAGCGATCGGCGCTCGTGACGGACAGCCACGGGCTGAATTCCCACCACCGTAAGAAAACCGCTGGAATACCCCCTTTAATCGGGTAGAGCTGCTGCTGCTCCCCGAAGCGATTGCAAAGCTAACGCTAATGCTAGTTAATGCTAGTTAGCTTAACGCTGGCCCAGTTGTGCCACCTAACTCAGACATGAAGTGACTCAGCCTCCGATGAAGACTTACCGGAGGAATTAACCGAGGCGGCAGCTGAGCGCGAGCGCGAGCCGGATAGAAGCTCGGGAGCGACGTTGGTGAGAGACGGGGGCCACCTGGACCACCCAGGCAGGCGGCGGTGATCAGTGGCGGTGATCAGTGGAGTTCGGCTGCACCGGCGGTGTGCAGCATAACCACCCAGGCAGACGGCGGCAGGCGGCGGCGATCGACGGCGGTGATCAGCGGAGCTGTGCAGCGTTACTTGGCGGAGGAGCTGTGCAGGAGCTCGGTTGCGGCGGCGGCGAGCGGAGGGTCCAGCAGCGGCCGGGCTAGTTGAGGCCTAGCCGGATTCTCTGTTTATTTCTATCCACAGGTCAGTAAAATGCCACCAAAAAAAGAGGAAATGGAAGAAATCAAAAAATCTCTGAACTTTATGTCAGAAGAATTGGCCAAATTGACTAGCCAGCAGGCCAAAATAATAGGCCTAATAGAAGATGTACAAGCCCTACATTCAATAATTCAAGAAAAAGACGCGGGCGTCTTTTGGAGCAACGCGTCGAGGATCTCGAACAAGGTTCTCGTATTGATGACCTAGTTATAAGTGGACTAGACATCAGATATCAGTCATACGCCCATGCCACAACAGGACTGAATGGTGAAGATGCTCCCATGAGTGAATCAGTCTCCTTAGAAAATCAAGTCCTTCAGTTCCTTAATAATAGAGACATTAAGGTAGAAGCCAATGCAATTTCAGCCTGTTATGCTTTACCGAAGAAAGATCCCAAAACAAAGAAATCAATTGTGATGCGCTTTGTGAACAGAAGGGTAAAGAATGACATACTGAGGCAGGCCAAAAAGCTACAGGGAACTCAAGTTTACCTAAATGAACACCTGACAAAAAAAAAACGCTGAATTAGCACGGCAGGCACGGATGCTGAAAAAACAAAATAAGATACAGGCAACCTGGACAAGAAATTGTAGAATTTGGATTAAACTAAATGGAACACCAGAGCAAGCAAGGAGTATAATGATCAGAGATGCTACTGACTTAAATAAATACAGATGAACACCGATTAAAAAAAATTATGAGTCAATGATAATCCATATTCATACACACGATAAGAATAGTTCTTTTGATACACCATGCCAAAGTACTTTAAAAAAAAATAAGCAAAATAAAAACTTATGACCGACTCGAGTAGACATCAATTATCCCCAGCTGGAGGAAGTCATCTGACACAGAGTGAGGAAACTCAAACTCTGAAAATATGCCACTATGCTGAACATAAACCACAAGAGATGGAGAATGATATTGATCCCGATAACCACTTTTTCAATAATATTCATAACCACTGTGAATATTACACTGAAAAGCAATTCAAAAGTCAAGTGCAATTAGATGGTAAACTGTCAATAATACACTTCAATAGCAGAAGTCTTAACAAAAACTTTCCACAGATTCAGGACTATTTAAAACAGCTAGACAGAAAATTCACAGCTATTGCAGTCTCTGAAACCTGGCTTAATGAAGAACAGGCTCCCCTGATGGCAATAGAGGGATATCAGATGTTTTATATTAACAGAACTCAAAAAAAGGGTGGTGGTGTTGCACTGTATATTGATGACCTGTATAGGTGTAAGCTTGTAAATGAAATGTCCTTTGCACTACCAGGGATCTTGGAATGTGTTACTGTTGAGACTGACCTCGACAAAACAAAAAATCTAATCATAAGCTGCATATATAGAACGCCGGGAACTTGCATTGAGACATTCAGAGATAAATTAGTCGAGCTGTACAACAATATTACTAGTAAAAAAATGATAGCAATTTGTGGAGATTTCAATATTGATTTACTGAATCCACATCAACAAAATGTAGTTACAGAGTTCATGAACTCTATGTACAGCATGAGTCTATATCCCACAATAACACATCTCAGTAGAATCACAGTTCACTCTGCTACACTTATTGACAACCTGTTTGTCAATGTTATCGATAAGAAAATAGAAAGTGGATTGTTGATAAATGATGTAAGTGACCACTTGCCAACCTTTGCACTTATCCATGGCCACACGGGGCCCAACGCAGAAAAAATTTCAAAATCGTTCAGATACAAATTACCAAATGCAATCAATTCTTTTAAAGAGGACTTGCTGAAGCAAGACTGGACAGAAGTCTATGTATCAGATGTAAATGAAGCCTATGACACATTTATAAAACATTGTAACCACTCTTTATGAAAAAAACTGCCCATTAGTAAAAAAAAAGCTTAAACACAAATTTGCTGATAAGCCATGGTTAACCAAAGGACTACAAAAGGCGTGTAAAAAGAAAAATTTATGAATGCCGGTCTGGACGCCATGGTGATAGCAACCTAACGGTGAAACTCCCAGACTCAATCCAAGGAAAACCTCCTCAAAATCAGACCTAACGGATTTTTGGAAGATTAAAATTCAAAAGACAATAACACCATGCCTAACCAAAAGCAGAGGAAACTGACATTCCCCAGATCAGGACGCACAGCGGCCGCGGAATCGGAACCAGAAGACTTCCGTTCAGAAGACGAGTGCCTGGGCCTAGCTAACAAAAGGATTAGCTTGAAATCGCTATTTGACGAATTACGACGATTTCGGGCCGAATTTCTTGAATTCAGAGAGGATCTAAAAAAGGCGAACAGCAGAATGGACCAGGCCGAAAACCGAATCTTGGAAGCTGAAGACAGAATAAAAGTGCTTGAAGATTCTGTACTGGATTTACACAGAAAACAGTCAAGGCTGGAGGCTAAGCTAGCCGACCAAGAAGGAAGACAGAGGCGAGACAACATCAGAATTCACGGTCTGAAAGAAGGAGCTGAAGATGGTTTCAACACAGTGGCAGAATGCGTGGAATCCTTATTGAGAGAGAAGTTGGATATTCCACAATCCACCGATTTGAAGATAGAAAAGGCACATTGCACATTAGCCGCAAAGCCAGCCCCGGAAGCGCCCCCACGTTCAGTGTTGGTAAGATTCTCCGACTTCAAAATAAAACAAGAAGTTGTAAGATGGGCTTGGCAGAAGAAAGGATTTATGCATCAAGAAAGAAAAGTCTTCGTGGAACACGATTACGCCCCTGAAGTTCTTAAAAAGCGACGGGAATATAACGACGCCAAAAAGGTTTTACGGGAAAAGAATCTACGCTTTCAGACGCCATTTCCGGCGAAGCTAAGGGTCTTTTACGGGGAAGAGTCATGTCTCTACAATTCAGCGGAAGAAGCAACAACTGACATGGCAAGGAGAGGACTCCCGGTAACGGTGTTTAAACCCGCAGCGGATCTGAACGAGAAAATCAGAGCTCAAACGTGGTCCACTCAGAGACCTTCAAAATCCATGGGCCAGCAGCGGGAACACCCAGCCCCAGAGCTACAAAGATAAGCTTTCCAGTTCCAGAAAGGAATAGCGACCTTTTTGGGTTTTTTTTTTTTCTTTCTCTCTACAGTCACTCTGCACTTCCATCCCCCCTCCTACAAGGTAACAAACATTAAAGAAGATGCAGAATCAGCATGTGGTAAAACCTTTCATGGAGCAGTTTTAGCATTAGAAACAAATGTCTTCTTAATTTAAAGGGGAAAAAAAAAATCATGTTAAAATAGAAATGTAACAATGACCCACATGTTCTCCCCACACTAACAAATACTGTATTAGAGTGAATGTTTGCTGTGATGGGGGTGGGAGGGTGCACACAAGCTCATAGGGTATAGGCATTAAAAAAAAAAAAAAAATCATTACAAATTCGAATTGGGATCTGAAATTCACGTTAAAAACATGGGACAACTTACAGGGGTAAGAGAGGGCCCTCAACACGTAACAGAGTTTGAGGAATTTCCCTCAGAGCCCATACTCCATCAGGGCTCTTACGGGGTCTTTAAAGAGACCCCAGCTCAGGAAGTTTTTTTGACAGTTTTTTGTTTTAAAGTTTCGTTCATTATGTACTTAATGTTTTTTATGTTCTTAATGTTCTTTCAGTTTCTGAGTAGCAAAAAAGAGGGCCACCACACTGTTATACTAAATAAGAAAATACAATGGAGAAACAGGGTGTAACCAAAATAGCCTCATATAATGTAAAAGGGATCCTGAATCCAGTTAAAAGATCCAAGATTCTACGCAAAATGAAAAAAGACAAAGCAGAAATAGTATTTTTACAAGAAACCCACCTAACAGACGTGGAACACACTAAACTCAGTAGACAAGGGTTTAAAATGATCTCTTCATCTTCATATAAATCAGGGAGGAGGAGGGGAGTAGCGACATTGATATCAACCAAAATTACATTTGAAAAAAAATCAGAACACAAAGATAAATTGATCTCTCGGCGCCACACCAGTCGGCTGCCTTTTGCAACAGCGGCTCGATTCCGAGTTTTTTTTTTCCCTTCCTCTCTCTTTTGATCACTTTTTTTTTCACCCCACTTATATCACGGACACACAGATCGTCCCAAATGTCTCCTGAGCCGGTGGACGGAGCCACTGTTTATAGCAGGATTCGATACAACAGGGAAGAGCTGCTAGCATTTAACCGCCACCCGGTCCCACTGGAAAAACTCGACATACCGAGAGAACTGAGGCGAAAACGCCGCGGCTGCCGGGCTGGAGTAAGGCGGAGGACAAAAAATATAAGGTACAGACCCTCCCTTCCATCTGTTGTCATGGGAAATGTACGGTCGATACTGGGAAAGTTAGATGAGCTAGCGGCTATCTCCCGTTATGATAGCACTTACCGGGAGTGCTCTCTCCTTTTGTTTACTGAGACGTGGCTAACTGAACTAGCAGCAGATGCTAACATTGAGCTGGAGGGTTTTCACATGATACGAGCTGACCGAACACCAGAGAGTGGCAAAACTAGGGGCGGTGGAGTGATAATGTATGTTAACAACAACTGGTGTAGACCGGGACATATCACTGTTAAACAACAACACTGCAGCAAAGACATTGAGTTGCTAGCTGTTAGCATGAGGCCTACATATCTCCCGAGAGAACACTCACACGTGATCTGCATTGTTGTTTATGCAAATCCGACGGCGAACGCTGGGACAGCGCGTGACGTCATCCATTCAGTAACCAGCAGGCTGCAGACAGAACACCCAGATGCTCTTCTCCTCATCTCAGGCGATTTCAACCACGTTTCACTGTCTCCCATTCTGCCCACTTTCACCCAGTATGTCACATGCCACACTAGAGACAATAAAACACTGGATTTGTTCTACGCAAACACTAAGGAGGCGTACACCTCATCACAACTCCCCCCACTTGGGAGATCGGATCACAACTTGGTTCATCTCCGACCGGTGTACAAACCCCTAGTGCACAGACAACCTCCGGCCATGCACACTGTGGAGTTATGGTCTGAGGAGACAATGGACACTCTAAAGGACTGTTTTGAAGCCACTGCCTGGAAGCAGCTCTGCGATCCACATGGTGAGGGCATCGATGGCCTCATTCACACCTTCACGGGCTACCTCAGCTTCTGTGTGGACAAATCCGTTCCCACCAAGACCATACGGCGTCACTCAAACAACAAACCCTGGATCAACCCTGAGATAAAAACACTTCTGAGAGAGAAGAAGAGGATCTTCAGGTCGGGGAACAGGGAGATGCTGAAGTCCGTACAGAGGGAGCTGAGGAGAAAGATCAGAGAAGGCAAGGACAGCTTCAGGAAGAAGATGGAGGACAAGCTGCAACAGAGCAACATCAGCGGGGTCTGGAGAAACCTCAAAACCATCTCGGGGCTCCAGAATACCTCTCCCCAGGCCACGGGGGGCAGGGAGTGGGCGAACAACCTGAATCTGTTTTTCAATAGATTTGACCAACCGCCCTCCCCCCTGTCTACACAACAACCACTGCTGCCACTAAGAAATCAAGTCCTGCTGCCCACTCCCCACTCCACCGACACCCCCCCCCACTCCCAACACACAGCCCCCCATCCTGACCCTGACCAAGACCCAGGTGAGGACGGAGCTGAGGAAGATCAAGGCGAGGAAGGCGTCGGGACCGGACGGCATCAGCGCAAAGCTCCTCAAGTCCTGTGCAGACCAGCTGTGTGGGATTGTGACGTATATCTTCAACATGAGCCTGAAACTGGGGAGGGTACCACAGCTGTGGAAAACATCTTGTGTGGTACCTGTACCAAAAACTTCCCACCCCAAAGACCTGAACAGCTTCAGACCGGTGGCCTTGACGTCCCACTTGATGAAGACCCTGGAGAGACTGCTCCTTGCTCATCTCCGCCCCCTGGTGGAACCAGCGATGGATCCACTCCAGTTCGCCTACCAGCATGGCATTGGGGTGGAGGATGCGGTGATCTTCCTCCTTCACCGTTCTCTGTCTCACCTGGAGAAGCCCGGGAATATGGTGAGGATCATGTTCTTTGACTTCTCCAGTGCTTTCAACACCATCAACTGATGATCCTGAAGGACAAGCTGCTGCGCGCAGGGGTGGACCAGCACCTGTCATCATGGATCCTGGACTACCTCACGAACCGGCCTCAGTTTGTGAGAACCCGGGACTGTGTTTCCGACACGATCATCAGTAGCACGGGGGCCCCCCAGGGAATGGTGCTGGCTCCCTTCCTGTTCACTCTTTATACTGCGGACTTCTCACACAACACAACACATTGCCATCTACAGAAGTTCTCTGATGACTCTGCGATCGTTGGTCTCATCTCCAGCGGAGATGAAGCTGAGTACAGAGGGCTTATCCAGGACTTTGTGGACTGGTGCCATCGGAACTGCCTCCAGATCAACGCGAGGAAAACTAAGGAGCTGGTGGTGGACTGCCGCAGGCATGGGCAGCCCCTCACAGCACCAGTAAATATACAGGGAACAGACATCGAGATGGTGACATCCTACAAGTACCTGGGTATTCATCTGAACAATAAACTAGACTGGTCACACAATACTGACGCACTCTACAAGAAGGGACAGCGCAGGCTGTTCCTGCTGAGGAGACTCAGGTCTTTTGGTGTACAAGGGGCGCTGCTGAAGTCATTCTATGACACGGTGGTGGCATCAGCCATCACTTTTGGAGTGGTCTGCTGGGGCAGTGGCATTACTGCAGCCGATAGGAAGAGACTGAACAAACTGATTAAGAAAGCTAGCTCTGTCCTGGGGCAACGCCTTGATCCGATGGAGGAGATAGGAGAGAGAAGGACGGTGGCTAAACTGTCATCTCTGCTGGAGTCCGAGTTCCACCCTATGCAGGACATACTGGATGCACTGAGGAGCTCATTTAGCAGCAGACTACATCATCCCAGGTGCACAACCGAGAGGTTTCGTAGGTCCTTCCTACCAACGGCTGTCAGACTGTACAACCTAAGCAGGGCTGCTCGCAGAGATAGCAAAAAGACGTAACAAACTAATAGTTTTTTTTTTTTTTTTGAATGCAAAAGATGCAATAGACTTACACAATGGTCCTCTCCGGCATACAACTAGGAACATACCGGTCGCTATGGAGGGTGAGAATATGTATGGGCACATAATCATACCATGTAGGATAACTAAATAGACGGTTATGCTGTTTCATCCCACCTAGCAACAATGCTCTGCACTGTGTGTGTTTATATATTTACATATTTATTCCATCTAGCTACAATGCTCTGCACTGGGTGTGTTTATATTTATATATCTATATATTTATTCCATCTAGCTACAATGCTCAGCACTGGGTGTGTTTATATGTATATATCTATATATTTATTCCATCTAGCTACAATGCTCCGCACTGTGTTTTTATATATCTACATATTATTCCATCTAGCTACATTGCTCCGCACTGTGTGTGTTTATATACTTGCATATTTATTCCACCTAGCTGCAATGCTCCGTACTGTGGGTGTTTATATATTTACATATTTATTCCATCTAGCTACAATGCTCTGCACTGTGTGTTCATATATTCATATATTTATTCCATCCAGCTACAATGCTCTGCACTGTGTGTCTGTGTGTGTGTGTGTGTATATATATATTTTATAGTAATATGTACATATGTATATTAGCTGCTCTTGCTTGCTTGTTTTTTTTCTTGCCTTTTGATTGTTGCTCTGAGTGTTGCTATCCCTGTGCTGTTGCAATCCTGGAATTTCCCCGTTGTGGGACTAATAAAGGCTTATCTTATCTTATCTTATCTTATAAAGAAGGGAGGTACAGTTTGGTAACTGGGCGGCTAGAGGGAGAAGATATCACCCTGCTGAATGTATATGCACCACCAGGGGCTAAATGGAAATTTTATAAAAATGTATTCGACCTAATGATAACTAAAGCCCAAGGTTTAGTGATATGTGGTGGAGACTTCAATCTAAGACTGAATCCATACTGGGATGCAACAGGTAATTCTTCACATCAAAATAACACCCAAAATAGGAATACTCGGATGCTACTAAAAGAAATGGGAATCTGTGACGTATGGAGGGAATTCAACCCCAATGTAAAAGATTATACTTTTTATTCAACGCCACATTCATCTTACTCAAGGATTGATTACTTTTTTATGTTTAATAGAGACATTGGAAGAGTAAAAACATGTAAAATAGGACTGATGGATCTCTCCGACCACAGTCCGATCTATATGGATTTAAACATCCAAAAATACACAAATAATACATTTTCCTGGAGGCTGAATACAAGTGTCCTGAAAGGGCCACTGAAAGATGAATTGGAATCAGATATTCTCAGATATTTGGAAGAAAACGATAATGGAGAAGTATCCCCTTTAATACTGTGGGATGCGTGCAAAGCTGTAATAAGGGGAAAAAATATTGCAAAACTGGCAACCCAAAAGAAACTGAGACAAGAAAAACTAATCACACTAGAGTCAGAGCTCAAGAACCTAGAAAAAGAACACAAAGATAACACTCATTCTAATGGCTCGCTCAAGATCAAAGAAATTAAAAATCAAATAAATGAGATCTACACAATAGAAATCCAGAAGAAACTTACATTTCTGAAACAAAAACACTATGAAGCAGGCAGTAAATCGGCAAAATTACTAGCCTATAAATTGAGGAAACAACAAACGGAAAGAGCAATCTACAAAATCAGAGACCCAGTATCAAAGGAAATAAAATTCAGAATTCAGGATATTCTTAAAAGCTTCAAGAATTACTACAAGAACTTATACTCCCACAAAAAACATAAAAACGCATCCGAGACATTCCTAAACACATCAAACCTTCCCCAACTTACGGAATCACAAAATAAAACCCTACTGTCAGAAATACAACCTAAAGAATTGGAAAAAGCAATTATGAAAATTAAAGCTAACAAATCCCCAGGAGCAGATGGCTATACAGCAGAATGGTACAAAACCTTTAAACAGCAACTATCTCCTCTCCTCCTGAAAACATTTAACTACGTCCTCCACACAGGGGAAATCCCCCCCTCCTGGAGAGAAGGGGTCATTGCAGTCATACCTAAACCTGAAAAGGATAAACTAGAATGCTCCAACTACAGACCAATCAGTGTATTAAATCAGGACTACAAGCTTTTTACCACTATCCTTGCCAAAAGGTTAGAAAACATACTGACAGACTTAATTCACTTAGACCAAACAGGTTTTATAAGACAAAGACAGACACAAGACAACATTCGACGCACTTTACACATAATTCATCATATAAAAAAATATAACTTAAATGCAGTCATATTGGGATTAGATGCTGAAAAAGCATTTGATTCGGTTGACTGGTCTTTCCTCTATAAAATCTTATCCAGTTTCAATTTTCATAACAACTTCATTAGAACTATACAGGCATTATATAAAAAACCAACAGCTAAAATAAGGATTAACGGTAATTTATCATCATCTTTTGAGCTGGAAAGAGGATGTCGTCAAGGCTGCCCCCTGTCTCCACTGCTCTTTGCAATCTTCATAGAACCTCTGAGCCAATGGATAAGACAAAATCAAGAAATTCAAGGTATTACACTTGGTCAGAAAGAACATAAAATAGCACACTTTGCTGATGACATTTTAATATACCTAGGGCAGCCAGACACTTCTCTACCAGAACTAATCTCAGTTTTTTCAGACTATGGAGATTTATCAGGGTACAAATTAAACATGCATAAAACCCAAGTTTTAACATTCAACTATGACCCAAATCATTTTTCACTAAATGAACTCAAAACTAACTGGGAGTTGAAATCTATGAAATATCTGGGGGTCAATATCCCAAAACAACTCGACAAAATTATAACACTAAACTATGATCCACTGGTGACAAAAATAAAATCTGACCTAGCAAGATGGAATATGATACCATTCTTAGGTACCGCACAAAGAATCGAAGCAGTCAAAATGAATATACTTCCACGTCTTCTATACCTTTTCCAAACAATACCGATAGAACCTCCCAAAAAAACATGGCAGGAACTGGACAGAAGGATCTCAAGATTCATATGGCAGGGTAAGAGACCTAGAATCAGATATAGAACCCTACAGCTAAACAAAGACAAAGGTGGGCTCGCACTGCCAAATATCAGGGACTATTTTATAGCTGCACAAATTAAAACTTTAGTAGAGATATGTAACCCAGTCTACACTGCACAATGGAAGGAGATGGAATGCCAAATAACAAGTGACATCCCCCTACAGGCGATAATAGGGAACAATGCCTTAACTAAACTCCTGAATAACACTAACCCGTGGATAGAGACCCCGCTAAAAATTTGGTTTAAGATAGTCAGAGAGAATCAAGCTAAAGAGCCCTATCGACTTCTGCAATGGATTGCCTATGATCAAGACTTTACCCCCAATAAAACAGACACTAGATTTAAAGAGTGGAAAGAGAAAGGGCTGATAAAATATTACGATTTTTTTAAGGGGCAAACTTTAAGAAGTTTTGAAGATTTGAAAAAACAAGGTCTAATAAATCAAGATCTTTACAGGTTCTTTCAGCTTAGACACCACATAAACAATATACTTAAAAAGGAGGATTTGGAAAGGGCCCAGTCAGGTGTTCTGAAGGTCTTCTTAATGGCATATAAAGGGATCCCAGGGATCAGATACATTTCTAAAATATACCAAGGTCTTCAAGACTTAAAAGGAGACAACACATCGTATATAAAAGAGAGATGGGAAAAAGAGGGGAATTTCACTTTACAATTGGAAATATGGGAAAAGCTAAATAAACAGCAATGGAAAAGTACCTCATCCCTGCAGTGGAGAGAATTTGGATGGAAAAACTTGGTAAGATTTTTCAGAACACCTGTACAAAACAAATTTACCCATAAGGGGTTGAACTGTTGGCGCTTGTGTGGTGAAAAGACTGCAAATCATTTTCATGTGTTTTGGTCATGCCCAGTTATCCACCAATATTGGTCCAATGTACAGACAATATTGGGGAAAATATTCAAAATAACAGTTCCCTTTTCTTTTGTAACTTTGTATTTGGGTTTATTACCGGACTCACTGGAAAGACGAGGAGATAAATACTTATTCAATGTTTTAATATTGGCAAGTAAAAAAGCCCTAACTAAAAAATGGATGCTGAAGGACTGTCCTACACCTGAAGATTGGATTAACGTGATTCAAGACATTTACTCGATGGAAAAGTTGACATTCGCACTGAGACAGGACATGGATGGGTTCATAATCTTTTGGCAACCCTGGATCGCATATGTGTCTTCCATTAGAACTAATCTTTGACAAATACCATTTCAATAATGGTCCCGCTCTTTGTTCCAATGCTACTCAGTTGCTCTTTTACTTTTAATTACTTAATTTTCTGTTTGTTTGTTTTTTGCTGTTCTGTTTGTTTGTTTATTCATTTGTTTGTTTGTTTTTTATTTAATTCTCCTTAACTTCACTTTTTCTTTCACTTTAAAAAAAAGGGGGGGGGGGGTTGTTGTAATAACTATCCTACCAATGTTGTCAAATAGCAAAAAATAAGGG
The DNA here is from genome assembly GCA_020510985.1 of Pholidichthys leucotaenia. NCBI lineage: Eukaryota > Metazoa > Chordata > Actinopteri > Cichliformes > Pholidichthyidae > Pholidichthys > Pholidichthys leucotaenia. The sequence goes on along the minus strand of CM035837.1, from coordinate 381,602,156 downwards.
AACATGTGATGAAAATATAAACAATGCAATGCTGTAATGACCTGTATACCCTTTACAAAAACTTAAATAAAAAAAAAAATAAATTATTATATAAAGCTTTCCTAAAGAAAAGGACAAAAGAAGCAGAGCAGTGGTATAAAACATACAAAAATAAGTTAACATATATAATAAGATGTAGTAAAAGAGACTATTACAGTAAAGAACTGGAGAAAAACAAAGACAATATTAAAAATACATGGACAATACTCAACAGTATCCTTGGAAATAAAAGCAGAAATACAAGCAACCCAACTAATATTCCAAAAAATAATAAAACGACTCAGAGTGTGAATATAGCTTCACCTGCAGATGAATTTAATAATTTTTTTGTTAACATTGGACCTAATCTGGCCCGAGAAATACCCACTACGGTGCCTACAGGTGATACAATATGCAATAACACTGCTGTAAAAGACTCCATCTTCATAAAGAACACAGACGAAAGAGAGGTCATTGAAATTGTTAAATCGTTCAAAAGTAAAACATCTACGGACTGTGATGGTATTGACATGCTATTAGTCAAAACTGTTATCGAATGCATAGTAAAACCACTGACGTATATCTGTAACCTGTCTCTCCAATCAGGTATATTTCCCAATGCAATGAAAATAGCTAAAGTAATTCCGATATACAAGACGGGCGACAGAGAGGAACTCTCAAACTATAGACCAATTTCACTATTACCGCAATTTTCCAAGATACTTGAAAAAATATTCTATGAGAGAATTGACAACTTCATACTGAAGAATGATTTATTGTGTGAGCAGCAATATGGGTTCAGACACAAGAGGACAACTGCATATGCCCTAATGGAATTTACAGAAAAAATATCAACAGCCATTGAAAATAAAGAGTATTCAGTTGGAGTATTCCTGGATCTTAAAAAAGCATTTGATACAGTAGATCACAATTTATTATTAAAGAAACTACAAAATTGTGGTATTAGAGGGGTAGCACTGTCCTGGTTAAGTAGTTACTTAAAGAATAGATATCAGTATGTATGTGTTAGCAACAAAAACTCAGAGTTACTGAAGGTCACCTGTGGAGTCCCACAGGGTTCAGTTTTGGGACCATTATTATTCAATATGTATATAAACGATATATGTAAAGTTTCAGAAAAAATGGACTTAATATTGTTTGCCGATGACACTAATCTGCTATGCAGTGGAAACAATTTGGAACAACTTCTGGATACACTCGGAAAGGAATTAGGAAAGCTTAAACTGTGGTTTGATTCAAACAAATTAACGCTCAATTTAAGTAAGACAAAATTTATAGTCTTTAACAACCATCACAACAACCCAGTACCCAAACTCAGTGTAAATGGTGTAGAGATTGAAAGGGTATCTGAAACTAAATTTCTTGGAGTAATAATTGATAACAAACTGTGTTGGAAGTCACATATTAATTATATTAAAGGTAAAGTATCCAAATCAATTGCAATATTACACAGAGTGAAATATTTGCTGAATCAACCCACACTATACACCTTGTATCATTCATTAATACTCCCATACATGACATATTGTAATGAAGTATGGGGAAATACATATAAAACAAACATATATCCACTCTTTATGCTTCAAAAGAGAGCTATTAGAATAATAAACAAATCAGCTTACAGGGAACCAACAAACCCACTTTTTCTTAAACAAAAAACTCTCAAGTTGAAAGATCTGGTTGACTTTAAAACCGCAATAATAATGTTCAAAGTGAAGAATTTATCACTGCCCGCAAATATCCAAAAGTTGTTCCAAACAAGGGAGAAACGATATCACTTCAGAGGAACATGTATATTTCAAAAGCCTACAGTGAGAACAACCACCAAGCAACACTGTATTTCAGTGCAAGGAGTCAGATTATGGAACGATTTTGGACCTGAATTAAAATCATGTACAACGCACGGGGCTGCACGGGGCTGCACGGTGGCGCAGTGGTTTAGCACTGTGGCAGCACAGTTTTACCCTCGGCCGGGGGACCGCGGGGATCATGAGATCGTGGGTTCGATCCCAGCCCCCGACCAACAGTGAGCTGTGTGGGGTTTGCATGTTCTCCCCGTGTTGCGTGGGTTTACTCCGGGATTTCTCCGGTTTCCTCCCGCATACCAAAAACATGTAGGTTTAGGGCGCTCGCGCACGCAGCGACCAGCAGCCGGTGGCTTGTCACCAGACTGCAAACCAAATCTACCTACGGGTACAAATAAGTAACAAAAAAAAAAAACAAACGCTTGGACAATTTAAACAAAAACTAAAGGAAGAAATACTCCAAACATATTTACAAGATGACATGTAAACTCACATAAGGATTGACATATCCAGCCTGTATTGTGTTGTAGCTTAGTTTTTTTTTTTTTTTTTCTCTGTGACATTTTGTCTTAGATTTGTTTTTGAATAGTAACCGCTTAACTTAGCCTAGCTTAGTTTTCTTTTTTCTCTCAGTCACATTTTGTCTTAGCTTTGTTTTAAATTGTAATCGCTCTTGTCTTGTTTTCTCTTTTTTCTCTTTTGAATTCTTGGATGGAATATGGGTGGGCAATATAAGCTGCGGCTTCAGCCATCACCCATTTCGGATAACTCACGTGGAATTGTATAGTAGGAGGAGTCTTTGTCTAATTTGACCTTGTTGTTATATTATTCAGTTTCTTTTAACCTGTACTGTACTATCCGAAATAAATTCATTCATTCATTATTATTATTATTATTATTATTATTATTATTATTAAGGGTCCCTGTGTTCCCTGATCATTGTTTGTCATGTCTTGTCATTCCCTGTCTGTCCTCACTGACATAATTTTAGTCTTGTGTGCATATTTGTTTACCTTGTGTCTCAGCGCCTCATGTTTCAGTGCCCATAGCCATTTTTTATCATGTGCGCTCCTGTTTAGCTCTTGATTGCCTCCCAGCTGTCCCGTGTTCCCCTGATTATCAGTTACCCTATTTATGTCAGTTTGTACCTGTGATCTGTCTGGTATCCTCATCAATTCCTGGTCAGTCATTCATGGTCGTTGGTTCCTATGAGTCCCTTGTAAGTTTTGCCTGCCTGGTTATGCTTTGTTTTCAGCCCCTGTGCTACCTTTGCTTTGTTCTTGCATTTGTTTAATAAATACCATCATTACACTGCATCCCTGCCTGCACCATGAGTCCTCCTTTAAAATTCTCATCTGTCCAGAGGGCAGATTATGACACTGAACTTAAATTAGTGCATTAGCGTGTGTTCCCCATTTTTAACAATCAGTAACCAGAAAAAAATCTCATGTTGAATTCTAGTTAAATAAAGATTACAAATTCCATGTCCCAGGGAATAGCTCAACAAGTCCTCCAATTATTAACTGAAAATACATTGTGTGTTCCCAATCTCTCAATGCAGCCATGTCAAAGATGGTGACATCATGGCTTTTCACTGCATTTGCCCATTTCAAAATTGCTTAAATCTGCATATAGAGAATGGGCATTGATGTCATGCCACACTGCATTCTGGGCCGTCGTCACCATTTTTGTTGTCTGGCTTCTTTGTTTACCTATAGTCTCCTGCAACTGGTAACAGGAACAGACATACGTGCAATGGAATGAAGCGAACAGAAAATTAAAATTCCATATTCAGAGAAGCTGAATAAGGACGCAAGGGAGTGCTACCTCCAAAAATTTAAAGAAATAAACGGGATTGATCCACATGAGCACAAGAAATGGACCACAGATTTCGATCAGCTGCCTCGGGTCACGCTGTCAAATGTATTTGCCTACCTGGGTTTGTGGGGTGAGCGCATTAACCCATGAGCAATTTAAAAACTATAAATCGTTAGAGGCTCATGTTCAATTAACCAGTGGATGGTCCACCCGCCTCAAATCTTCAGAGTGAATGACCAGAAAACCATTGTTTGCACAAAAGTAAGCAATCATTGTTTCAGTTTTCTGCATTAGCATATGTCTCTGCAACTACAAGCATTTCTATGTCCCTGCGGTGAAATGTTGGATTTATGTTCAAATTTGTCATGATGCTTGCTAAGTATTTGCACACAACTGGACATGAAATACCAATCAAGTAATGCGGTAAGTCCGACACTTGCGCTGGTGCACCAAAAACAAATAATCGATATAATTAGCCGCTATAAAGCATACTAGGAGCTCATTTAGCAGCAGACTACATCATCCTAGGTGCACAACCGAGAGGTTTCGCAGGTCCTTCCTACCAACGGCTATCAGACTGTATAACCTAAGCAGGGCTGCTCGCAGAGATAGCAAAAAGACGTGACAACCTAATAGTATTGAATGTAAAAGATGCAACAGACTTACACAATGGTCCCCTCCGGTATACAACTAGGAAAATACCGGTAGCTACGGAGGGTGACAATATGTATGGGTACATAATCATACCATGTAGGATAACTAAGTAGACGGTTATGCTGTTTCATTCCATCTAGCTGCAATGCTCTGCACTGTGTGTGTTTGTATATTTATATATTTATTCCATCTAGCGACAATGCTCCACACTGTGTGTTTATATATTTACATATTTATTCCATCTAGCTACGGTGCTCCTCACTGTGTGTGTTTATATATTTACATATTTATTCCATCTAGCTACGGTGCTCCGCACTGTGTGTTTATGTGTTTGCATATTAGCTCCCTTCTGCCCCCCAAATCTAGCAAAAAATGCTTCTCATTTTTTTCCAGCACCCTGAACAGTCCATCGTATGGCGGTCTCAGCCCTGGGCGTTGTGCATCATGTCTAACAAAAACAAACTCTGCGTTTTTTAAAGCCTCTGGCACAAAAACGTGTGGAAAACTTTGATGCACTGGGCCAGGCAGCGTGTTTGATCCTGTGCCGCTCTGCAACAGCTGAGCGGGGGGACAATTGGGCGCAGGATTTTCCGGGAGAAATTCCCCCGGCAAACGGAGAGGTTGTGCGAACACTAACTCCGCTGGGGAGGCTTGCAAATCCTCCTTAGGTGCAGAACGCAACCCCAATAAAACCCATGGCAGTTTGTCCACCCAATTTGTATCCGTGAGCGATGCTCTGAGGGCTGCTTTCAATGACCTATGAAAGCGTTCACATGAACCGTTGGCCTGCGGGTTATACGCGGTAGTGCGGTGTACCTTCACCCCCAAGCTGCGGGCCATAGACGACCACAGTTCGGAAACAAATTGAGGGCCTCTGTCTGACGTTATATCCGACGGAACTCCAAAACGCGCGACCCAAGCTGTTAAAAACGCGCGCGCAACCTCTTCCGCCGTTGTTGACGCCAGAGGTACCGCTTCTGGCCAACGTGTGGTACGGTCCACCATCGTCAAAAGGTGTGTGTGCCCTTGAGACGAGGGAAGCGGGCCCACCAGATCAACATGCACGTGATCGAACCGCTTAGCCGGGATGTGAAAAGGCTCCAAAGGAGCCCTCGTGTGCTTGTGTATCTTAGCCCTCTGGCACGCTACACAAGCCGCTGCCCATTCCTTGACCTGTTTGCGCAACCCCGGCCGGACAAATTTCTCCCCCACCATCTTGACCGATGCGCGTACCCCCGGGTGCGCCAGCGAATGGACCGAGTCAAAAACGCGGCGGCGCCACGCGGCTGGAACCACGGGACGAGGCCGACCCGTGGAGACATCGCATATTAAGGGGGGCATACCTATTTGCTGCACCCTGTGCTCCAGCCTTAACCCTGTTGGTCCAGACTGGAGCGCGCGCACATCCGCGTCACCAGCCTGCTCCGCAGCCATGTCTGCATAATCCAAACCCACGTGGACCGGGGCTGCGCGAGCTCCCGCGTCACTGCCCTGGCCCACAGCCACCGAGTCTGCCCCCACGTGGCCTGGCGTTGCCACTACATTGTGTTAGCCTGCTACATGCTGGATATCGGTGGTGAATGTAGAGGAGCTTGAAATAACGAGGCGATGTGATTCATAAACCAAAGTTTATTATCAGCTCCTCTAACAAGTCTCATCTAGGTGCAGCAGCAGAAGAAATAAGAGAGCGAACACCTTCGGCTCTACGAACTTATACTCGCACATAACAAAAGACATGCATATCAAAAGCTGACATCCCTCACTATCTTAATCCCCTCTTTTGTCTTCGTACTCCTCCACCTGGCCCTGGGGGGTCAGGGCAACCCATCCGGTCTCCACCGCAGTGCCTCGGATGCTCTTTGATCTTCACTGGCGGTTGAGACCCTTTGTCCTGTTCTGAGGTGTGAAGTCGCTTTACATATGTAATCACTAAACACTCTCACATGCTTAAACATATGTAGGTTATGGGATATATGATTAATATAGACCACAGCCCCCCCAAACGACTAAGAAAAGGACAATAGAAAAATTCACAGTTTAAGATAATTATTATGACATACTAACTGCTACACCTCTTGACACAGAAGAAACTTTCCAGCAGCCATGCTCCTAAGAGAGTTCAGTGGTAATCATAACAGCATAGTAATATCACAAGTCAGTCCTAAACTGTTACAGCACAATTAGTGAACAACTGTTGAGTAGTTTGCATCAGTCTCTGTGCCGTCTGGGTTTTAATCTTCTCCCGAATCTGCTGTGGGTCTACTTGCGCGTCCTGGTGGGACCTTCCTGTAAGGAATCTGCAGCTTGGGGAGGAGAGTGATTAATTGTTCCCTGCAGGGGGGCTGAGTCTTTTCTCTTGGGGGGTCTACCCCGCCGAGGTGCACTCGCCAACCGTGCAGGCTCGTCTCTCAACAAGAAGGCAGGTTTAAGTCTGTCAATGCTGACTGTTTCTTTTCTATCCCCAAAATCAAGCACAAAATGTTTATCACCAGGTTCCAGCACTCTGAATGGTCCATCGTATGGTGGGCGGAAAGTTGGTTTTAAAGCTTCATGCCTAACAAAAACAAATTCAGCGTTTTTTAAAGCTTGGGGGACAAAAACCCGTGGAAAAGAGTGATGTGCCGGTCCGGGGAGAGAGTCCGGTCCGTTGCTGCCTAAAAACCTCGGGGCTGGAAGATGCCCTGGCTCTGGGTTCTCTGGTAAAAATTCACCTGGGAGCCTGAGAGGTTGTGCAAAAACTAATTCTGCTGGGGAGGCATGACAAAACTTAGTTGAGCTCCCGTGTCGATAAGGAACTGCTTGCCGGTGTGTCCGTCCGTCACATATAAAAGCTTGCTTTTTTCGCCGAGAACCGCCGCTGTTAACGGCTCTCGGCTTCGGCGTTTTCCCGAAATCGTGAATTTGCAGGGGGGAATGCATTTGTAAGCCTTCTCGGCGAAGCGGTGGTGGTAATAACAAACGTCGCTCTGTCTGTTGCGTCCTGGCCGTGTCGCTGTCACCGTGGGCTGATTCCGCTCGGTGATTTGTGGCTCCTCATGGCTCCGGACATCAGCGTTGAGGTCTGCGGATGCTGCTGTGGGTGTCTGCTCCTTGCAGGCGTTGACGAGCCGTTGAGCTTCGTGAGCCAGCGTGCGGAAGTCTTGCTGGGTGCTGCATCGCATGTTGGCAAGCGTCCCTCTCATGTGTGGCGGCAGCGTACTGAGGAATATGAAATGGAAGAGGAAGTTGTCATTGTCCTCTTCTTTAAGTTGCAGCAAGTCCTCCATGTGGGCCTTGGGTCTGCCTCCTCTGCGGCCGTAGACCGCCAGGATCCTCTCGGCTCTCTCCTCGGCTGAGGGGATGTAATTTGCCACGATGGTCGCTTTCAGTTCTTTATATTTGTCCTGGGCTGGCGGCTGCTGGATTATGCTCCGCGCACATCTCGAAGTGGCGGCGTCGAGTTTGGCGACGATGTGATAGAACTTTGTATCGTCTGCCGTGATGCCCGCAAGTGCAAACTGGGCTTCAGCTTGCTGAAACCACGAGGCAGGGTCTTCCTGCCAGAAGTCCGGCAGCTTGACGGTGACGGCGTTTGTGTGGACCGTCACTGATGTGTCTGCAGGGTGAGAGTGCCTTGCTTCGGCTCTCTCCGCGGCGCTGGTGCTCGGTTGAGCCCTCTCTATCACTTCTGCCGTGGGGGAACGTCGTCCATCTGTTCCCCTGTCTGCATGGGCGCCGGCGTCTGCCTGGGTCGCCACAGATGAGTCGATCGCGGGGGAACGCCTCTGGTCCATTCTCGCATCAGGGTCACCAGTGTAGAGGAGCTTGAAATAACGAGGCGATGTGATTCATAAACCAAAGTTTATTATCAGCTCCTCTAACAAGTCTCATCTAGGTGCAGCAGCAGAAGAAGTAAGAGAGCGAACACCTTCGGCTCTACGAACTTATACTCGCACATAACAAAAGACATGCATATCAAAAGCTGACATCCCTCACTATCTTAATCCCCTCTTTTGTCTTCGTACTCCTCCACCTGACCCTGGGGGGTCAGGGCAACCCATCCGGTCTCCACCGCAGTGCCTCGGATGCTCTTTGATCTTCACTGGCGGTTGAGACCCTTTGTCCTGTTCTGAGGTGTGAAGTCGCTTTACATATGTAATCACTAAACACTCTCACATGCTTAAACATATGTAGGTTATGGGATATATGATTAATATAGACCACAGTGAACTCCGATATTGCGGCTAGCTGTCTTTGTTGTCGGCCTGACCAAGGTTCTGAGATCTTGGCCATCGCAAAAGTTAACGGTTTGTGGTCCACAAAAGCGGTGAAACGCCGCCCTTCCAGCCAGAACTGGAAATGGCGGATGGCCAAGTGTAGGGCTAAAAGCTCCCTGTCAAACGCGCTGTATTTACGCTCATTATCGTGCAGGGATTTGCTAAAGAACGCGAGAGGCTGCCAGGTCCCTGCCACACACTGTTCAATGACTGCCCCCACCGCTAGGTCCGAAGCGTCGGTGGTGAGCGCCAAACGGGCTGTTGGAACTGGGTGCGCTAACAAAACGGCGCTTGCAAGGGCTGATTTGACCTGGGAGAAAGCGCGCTCTCGCTCCGGAGACCATTCGACCTTATTAGTGGGTTTTTGTTTTTTTAGTGCCGCGTACAGTGGCTGCATAAGCCGTGCTGCGCTCGGAAGAAACCGGTTGTAAAAATTAACCATCCCTAGAAACTCCTGCAGCGCTTTTATCGTTTGAGGTCGGGGGAAATCTGTTATTGCGCGCACTTTCTCAGGCAGGGGAACCGCTCCCTGTGGTGAAATGCGGTGCCCCAAAAAATTGATTTGCGCCACCCCGAACTGGCACTTCGCTGGGTTAATTATCAACCCATGCTCTGCCAGTCTCCGAAAAACCGCTGTGAGGTGGGTTTCATGTTCGTCCTTGGACGTGCTGGCTACCAATATGTCGTCTAAATAGACGAACACGAAAGGCAGGTCGCGTAAAACAGCGTCCATCATGCGTTGGAAAGTTTGCGCGGCGCCCTTTAACCCAAACAGCATGCGCAAAAACTCAAAAAGCCCAAACTGAGTTATTAAAGCGGTTTTGGGAATATCCTGCGCGTGCACGGGGACTTGGTGGTAGCCGCGCACCAAGTCTATTTTAGAAAAAATGCGCGCCCCCGCCAAATGAACTGAGAAATCCTGGATGTGCGGAATCGGGTAGCGGTCGTGTGCTGAGACGTTGTTCAACCTGCGGAAATCGCCACAAGGTCGCCACGAGCCATCAGCCTTTGGGACCATGTGTAACGGGGAAGCCCAGGGGCTGTTCGAACGTCTAATTATGCCCAGTTTTTCCAGGTTGGCAAATTCCTTGCGCGCTATTGCCAGTTTAGCTGAGTCCAAGCGCCGGGCTTTTGCAAACACGGGTGGCCCAGTGGTGGTGATAAAATGCTCCACCCCGTGTTTGGCCACTGTCGCCGAAAACTTTGGAACTGTAAGTGCTGGAAAGTGAGTGAGCAGAGCATGAAACTTACCACCTGCAGCTGTGACGTTGGCGTGTGCAGTCGGCGGAGCCACCCGAACTGTGCAGGGAATAGAATGGAAAGAAAGTGCATTAACCAGACGTCTATTAGCAAGATCAACCAATAAACCATGTGAGCACAAAAAATCAGCCCCTAACATGTTAAAACTGACTGCTGCTACAATAAAGGTCCACTCAAATGAACGGCCCTGTAAGGACAGACGCATGGTCCTCTCACCGAATGTCTTAATCGCTGAGCCATTCGCTGCTGATACTGACACCCAGGGAGCTTTAGACGGCCTCAGCCGTTCCGCGTAGGTAGGCGTGACGAAACTCAGCTGGGAGCCCGTGTCCACGAGGAATTGTTTCCCCGAGTGTGCATCTGTCAGGTAAAGCAGCTTATTTTCTTCTCCGAGGGATGCAGCTGCTACCGGCCCCCCGGTCTTGGCATTTCCCTGACGCTTGAAGCGGCACGGTAGGAGACATCTGTGTGCCCTCTCCGCAAAACAGCGGTGGTAGAAACACAGGCCGACCTCAGCTCCGCGTCGCCTGACGCCTGTCGCCGCCGTCGTCGGTTCGTCTGGCGCCGCCACCTCTGGCTCCAAACCATCTCTGGGCGCCGTCCTCTGCTCAGCTGCCACGGCCGAAACCGCGCTCCGCTTGTGGGCGTCGACGAGTCGCTGCGCCTCCTTGCCGAGGCCATGGTAGTCCCGCTTGGCCAAGCGGGGTGAGTCTGCCAGGGTCACTCTCACTGCTGGTGGCAGAGTCCGGAGGAAAAGGTGGGCGAAGATAAATTCGCCATCCTTGGAGTCTTTCAGTCCCAGCATCTTCACCATCAGGTCTGCCAGTCTGTTGTTCTCTGACTCCGTCAACTCTAGAAGCCCCTCTGCTCGCTGTTGCACCGAGGGGGTGAAATGGCTGATCAGCGCCTCCTTCAATGCGCCGTACTTGTCGGTGTCCGGTGGGTGGTTAACCAGGTCTTCCACCCTCTGGACCGTGTGACTGTCCAGCTTCGCCACCACATGGTAGAACCTCGTTTCATCCTTTGAGATTCTCCGGAGGTTGAACTGCGCCTCGACCGCGCTAAACCAGGAGCGCGGGCTGTGCTGCCAGAAATCGGGCAGCTGGAGCGCGGAGGCAGCCATCAGGCTGGCCTCTGATGAGCTCCGCTCGGGAGAATTCTCCCTGCTCATTCTTTGTCGTGGGTCATCAGTGTGGAAGATGTGTTCAATGACGAGACATGAGTGTATTTCTCAGGTTCGGCTTTATTGCAGAAATAGAGGATATTCTAAGTGTGGATCAAGCAGGTTTCCGCAAGGACCGCAGTACAGGAGAACAAGTACTGGCCCTAACCACCTTCATCGAAAATGGCTTCGAGAGCAGACTGAAGACAGGGGCTGTGTTTCTCGATCTTACAGCCGCCTATGATACGGTCTGGCACAAAGGCCTCCTCCTGAAACTTATAAAGGCGATCCCTGCTTGGGCAACAGCAATTATAAAAACCCTGCTGACCAACCGAAGGTTCAGAGTCCACCTCAGTCAGAACACAAGTGCATGGAGAATGCAGAAAAACGGACTCCCACAAGGCTCAGTTCTAGCTCCAACTCTGTTCAACCTCTACATAAACGACCTGCCTACTACAAAATCCCGCAAATTCATCTATGCAGACGACATCTGTTTGGCATTCCAAGCACCAGACTTTGAACCACTGGAACGGGTACTCACGGAAGATCTTGCCAAACTGGACCAGTTCTGCAAAATCTGGCGCCTAAAACCAAGCCCAGCAAAAACCGTCTCCAGTGTATTCCATCTCCACAATGCAAAAGCTGCCAGAGAACTAAACATCCACCTGAGCGGACTCAAGCTTAAGCATGCCCCAAATCCAACTTATCTTGGAGTGACCCTTGATAGGACCTTATCCTTCAAGGAACATCTAAAGGGGACGGCTGCTAAGGTGAAGGTATGAAACAACCTGCTCTGCAAGCTCACTGGTGCAAAATGGGGGGCGGCAGTCTCCACCCTGCGCACCTCAGCACTGGCCCTTTCATACTCTGTAGCAGAATATTGTGCCCCTGTCTGGTCCAGGTCATCTTACACACACCATGTAGACACCCAGCTCAACTCAACCATGAGAACTATAACTGGAACAATCCGCTCAACACCACTCCCCTGGCTCTCTGTACTGTCAAACATAGCCCCTCCACACATCCGGCGAGCAGCATTAACTCAAAGGATGCTCCAAAAAGTTAAAGATTCTCCTCACTTACCAATCCATGCAGATATCTACACCCCACCCACTGCCCGACTTTCATCCAGACGGCCGATTTGGAAAAACCCTCCCCCAGCTGACTTTACCATCCAGACAGCTTGGCAAGAGGAATGGGAGACCAAGGAGGTCCCAAACAAACAGCTGGTGATAAACCCCAACCAACAGGTCCCGGGCACCAACCTCCCAAGGAGACAGTGGTCTACACTCAATCGCTTCAGGACTGGACATGGCCCCTGCTTGGCCAGCCTTCACAGATGGGGCAGTAGCCCTAGCCCACTGTGCGCATGTGGAGAGGAGCAAACAATGGGACACATCATAGAGGCTTGCCCGCTCCAAAGACTGGAAGGAGGATTACACACCCTCCATACAGCAAACCAGGAGGCAACTGCTTGGCTTAAGGACTTTGCATTCGCTAAATAAATAAAAATTGCAGAACACAATCATCCAACATTCTCAAAAGCAAGAAGAGGCAGAATAATATTACAGCACACTCTTATACCTCCGGGGGATTAAGAACTCAAGTCACATGGTGCTTCTGCAAACATTCAATCACAATGCAAGTCTCTGAAGATTCACCATTGTCTCTTATTCTCCGGTGTCCCGGGAAACCCCCCAGGGCGTCCTCTGAGACAAGGGCCTGACTTCACACCTCCTCGCCATCACCTGTCGGCCCCCGTCGATCCAATCTCTTGCTCCTCCAGACGTGAAGCCTCAATCCACATAAGCCATACATTTGTGGGAGATATGAACCAGACATATGTGCCACACTCTTGTGGGAAATATGAACCAAACATATGTGCCACACCATGTAGGATAACTAAGTAGACGGTTATGCTGTTTCATTCCATCTAGCTGCAATGCTCCGCACTGTGTGTGTTTGTATATTTATATATTTATTCCATCTAGCGACAATGCTCCACACTGTGTTTATATATTTACATATTTATTCCATCTAGCTACGGTGCTCCTCACTGTGTGTGTTTATATATTTACATATTTATTCCATCTAGCTACGGTGTTCCGCACTGTGTGTGTTTATGTGTTTGCATATTTGTTCCATCTAGCTACAATGCTCCGCATTGTGTGTGTGTGTTTATATATTTACATGTTTGTTCCATCTAGCTACAATGCTCCGCACTGTGTGTGTTTATATATTCATATATTCATTCCATCTAGCTACAATGCTCCGCATCGTGTGTCTATATATTTATGTTTATATGTACATATGTATACTCGCTGCTCTTGTTTTTTCTTGCCTTCTGATTGTTGCTCTGAGTGTTGCTATCCCTGTGCTGTTGCAATCCTGGAATTTCCCCATTCTGGGAGTAATAAAGGCTTATCTTATCTTATCTTATCTTATCTTATCTTACTAAATCAGGACAGTAACATTTTTATAGTCACCTGAGAGAGGACAAGCTGCTGAATTCTATGGACTTAAGTCTCCAGCTGATTTTAAAACCATGCGCAATGAATGCAACGTGTGCTCGGGGAATTCCCTTCCAGTGCTCACACAAGGGGAATCCCAGCGCAAGTGTAGTGGTTTGTGTCTTTTTTTTGTGATAGTTTTATCAGACATATTTCTTTCGACCCTCAGACACCACTCATGTTTATGTCCTATATCTGGCCTGTTATGAAAAATAAGCTAATACAATCAAATTATGACATTGTTTCAAATCACATTTTTTCACCATATAATTTTATTTGTCATTTATTACCTCCGCCAAGGAGGTTATGTTTTTACCGGGGTTTGTCTGTTTGTTTGTCTGTGTGGCGGTTTGGGAAACCCCCCACAAACAGACTAAGGACAGACAACTCGCTACTCCTGGTTTTTTCCGCTACACTACTGAGACGTAATGTGCCATTCATGCCTTGTGATGTTTATGTTGCCTCTCATGCATTGTGTTCATGCGTCCTGTCCTTACTGTGACCTAGAGACTCAGATCAATATGTAGATGTGCCTGTTAACCTCTTTGTTCTGCAGCTAGAGCAGAGTCTAGCAAATCTGCCTATTGTGATGTATGTCTCACAAATGCAAATATCTCATGCCTGTTCTGCAGTCCCTTTGATCAGACCAACCGCGGTGACACTGCTTTGATGTATTGTTTGAGTTGGGTATAAATACTGCACAGGTTCTGTAACACCTGCTCTCTCTCTCTCAACCTCTGCTGTAGGACACACACGTGTCCGCCTCTCCTCTCCTTCTCTGAGAGCCGTGGGCTCGCTCTTGGCGCTCATGCACGGCGCCGGGAGCGGAGCTCGTGACGGCGGTATGATAATAAAACTCTACTTAAAACCTCCAACAACGCCGCTTTATTTCATGCCGCCGCACTCTGTTTGTTTGTCTGTCTGTTACCAACATAACTCAAAAAGTTATGAACGGATTTTGACGAAATTTTCAGGACAAGTCCGAAATGGGACAAGGAAGAAATGATTAGATTTTGGGAGTGATCCAGATTACCGTCTGGATCCAGGAATTTTTTAAAGGATTCTTTATCATTGTGAGATAGGGCCATTTTTAGCATATGTGTATATAACTCCACAATAAATGGTCAGGGTGCTTGCCAAAAAAATACAGGATAAGAGCCCAATAGGTTCTAGGAAATATCAAAGACTGATCCGGATCCTGCAAAAAATCTGGATACTGTGATCCAGAACAGGAAATAATAGGGGATCTTTGGAATTTTCATCACTGTAAGGTAACAAATTAAGATATAAACATGCAACAAACACCAAAATATAGCCAAGACACTGAGGAATCAGTAGTATGCCAGTGGATTTTTTGTATCTTCAAAAGCTATGGAGCTATATCCAGAAGAAAACCGCCATTACCAAAAAAGTGATTTTTGTCAATAACTACTGAACTAATAAAGATATCAATGTGAATCCAATTGCTAAAGGTATGTTTTGATGGTCAAGGAATCTGAAAATATAGATAAAATAAATGTAGGACTATTATATTTGGGGAAAATCCCAATATTAGGGGGAACTGACGTACTTGGCGGAGGTCTGCGCTCTCCGAGTGCTTTTCTAGTTTACTTTTATTGTGTTATGTTTTTCTTTGTTTATTTGTTATAGATCTTAAACTAAATGAAATGTTATGTATTTCCAAAGTGTTGCACTCTCAACGTCTAAATGAAACTCCCCTCAGATCCAGCGGCCAAGTGGAGTCCACACACTGCACATACATATGTTGTCACCTCCGCCAAGGAGGTCATGTAATCAGGGTGGTTTGTCTGTTTGTCCATCTGTCTATTTGTTTGTCTGTCTGTTAGCAGGATTACACAAAAACTATTGGATGGATATGAATAAAATTTTCACCAGAAGTAGCCCTTTGGCTAAAGATGAACCCATAACATTTTGGTGATGATCCCAGAATGCATACCTCCACCAAGGGAGTTGTTTATATTTGTGCAGCAGGATTACACAAAAACTACTGTATGGATTTGAATAAAATTTTCACCAGAGGTGGTCCTTGGGCTAGAGATGAACTCATAACATTTTGGTGATGATCCCAGAATGCATACCTCCACCAGTGCTCTTATCTTCTTACAGTGTGTTAGCAAGCATACTTCAAAACTACTGGATGGATTTGGATGAAATTTTTACCAGAGGTGGTCCTTGGGCTAGAAAGGAACCCGTAACATTTTGGCAATGATCCGAGAATGCATACCTACACCAAGGCTCTTATCTTCTCACACTGTGTTAGCATGAATCCTCCAAAACAAATCCAATTTGGAGGTGATCCATGAGGGACGCAAGGAGCCTTGGCGGAGGTATGCACTCTCTGAGTGCTTTTCTAGTTTACATTGTGTCACACCTCACAGAGGTATATTTTATATTATATTATTCAGTCCCTCCAGGGTTTTGCAGGATGTTTTTATGATTGTTGTGGCCAAAAAAGCCTGAATTCACAGGAGTTTTTTTTTTTTTTTTTTTTTTTTTTTAAAGTTGCGATAAATGTTGCAATGGTTTGAGAGGGTTTTTTTGCACTACAAGTTGTGGGAAGAATTACAAATTTTAAAGCAGATGGTTTTTCCAGTTTAGTGCAGTGACATTCTATATAATAATACAAGAAAAGCACAGGATTGTCAAAAATTTCCTATTACAGTGATTTGTAAATTAAGCAGAAACTTCTGCTATACAGATATATTCTTTTGTGCAACAGAAAATACAGACTTCAACACAGTATCCATTACAACAGCTAAATTGCACTAAATGCATGTTAACGAGAATAAATTTTGAAATTACTGGCAGCACCTTCAATTGAAAATTCCCTACGGTCCCCAACCACTCGGTACTGTGAAAAAGAAAAGAAATAATTTATTCTGTTGCTCTGTATTGTCTGTTGGAGTCTTGTGTTTTTCTGGAAAAAGGTTAGAGACAGTATTCTCTCTCTTTCCGTGCCTAACTCCTACCTATCTATCTGCTACGCGTCTTGACACACACACTTGTCTCCTGAGACACACATCTTTCATTTACGGTGGGGGGAGGGGGAGGGGGAGGCGTTTATCTGTGTCCAGACTGGAGATTCACAGCTTTAAAGATCACTGACAAGATCGTAATAATGCATCAGATTCATATAGGGCTTTATCATAGGCACTCAAAGATGCTTTTACAAATAGAAACATTATTCATTTACTCCAGACAGACAATGGTAGTAGCAAGCTACTACTCTAGCCACAGCTGCCCTGGGGCAAGCTGACGGAAACATGGCTGCCAATCTGCACCAACAGCCTCTCCAGCCACCATCGAACATTTATTCCCAGTGTTATGGACACTGGAGGCAAGGTGGGTAAAGTGTCTTGCCCAGGGACACAACAGCAGAATATCCGGGGAAAGCGGGATTCAAACTGCCAACCATCCAGTTATTGAACGACCTGCTCTACCTCCTGAGCCACTGCAAAATGTAGTAATGATTTAATGATTTTATCTCTAAAGATGTATAAAATGTTCAAACACTGGCTGTAGTGTTAGATTTGCTGGTTTTGTTTGTGGTTTTATCCCATGACGGGGTGCTTTTGGGGCAGGTGGACATTTTTCAGCACAAACCTAGCGCTTTGTACACACGGTCAGGATGGAGACATGGCGAGATGTCCACCGGCAGGCTGGGGAAGACGGAAGAAAGGACGATGTTGGAAACCTCGCAGGTGAGTGTTTTTTTAAATCACACACTCTGTTTCTGCTGATATGCTCCATTAATACTCACTGTAAACACGGAAGTGAACGTGGTGAAGCGATGCATGTGATTGGTTAGACTGAGCATTTGCGCACCAGTCAGAGACAAATTTGACAGGTGAAATTGGCGGAAGTTGATGAGGATTGGCCAAAATTGCGGGAAAGTTGCGGTGATTGGACAAAGTTGCAAGGTCACGCAATAGTTGCGCTGATTAGCTGATTTCGCGTGAACTGACGCGATCGCAACATTGTGAAATCCTGGAGGGACTAATTGTTTTATTTTATTTCTAATGTCATTCTACTGCATTACATTCTATACCTATACACTGGAAAATGTTACATTACTATAACACAAAGAGCTTGAGAACTACAGTAAATGTCTTCATTTTATTTTTGTGAAACATGGGGTACAATAAACATGTACAAGACCAGCCTGCCACTACA
Organism: Pholidichthys leucotaenia; assembly: GCA_020510985.1. NCBI lineage: Eukaryota > Metazoa > Chordata > Actinopteri > Cichliformes > Pholidichthyidae > Pholidichthys > Pholidichthys leucotaenia. Next base: position 381,584,458 of record CM035837.1, on the reverse strand, counting down.
CAACCTGTATTCCTGCTCTTCAGTGTTGTCCAGTGGAGCAGCATCATCCACCTACAGTATAACTCCTGTGCATCTGGTGGGGAAAGCATCCTCCTGTGACTGCAGAGCAACCTCATCTGGTCATGTACACTGCAAAAATGATCAGCCAAAACACAAGAAATAAACATTTTAAGGTGAATAATGACTTAATACAAGAGAAATGATCTTTCAATACAGTAAGACAATTTTATTTAATGACAAATAAATAAGTTAGAAAGACAAAAGGCAAACAAATTGTCATGGTTCAAGCGCCGATCTCGCCCGCGCTCGAGCCATACATCATCCTCACCAGTTTTGACAGCGGTGTGTACCTTCCGGCTCCCCGAGCCTTTATTATGACAGCGCTCAGAGGGGCTTCCGGCTGTCAAGTTTGACAGCTGAGCTGCATTTCGGCTCATCAGCGGTCCTCCATTTAAGAGGGCACTGGGAGCGGAAAGGCGCGGCAGTCTCGTCAAAGATTTCTTCATGGTCTGACGCATCGAGCATCCCTCGGCTCAGACGTCAAAGATTTCTCCTTTGTCAGACGTGAGCGAGCATCCCTCTGTTCGTATGCTGACCATTCTACTGCTATGACCATAAGTGTGCTTCCTTATTGCCCTATGGTCGTCTGTGTGTAGTTGTAGTATGTTTTAGCCCACCGAGGCTCATTATTTTGTGTTTCTTTTCTGTTCGACAATAAACTATGCAAACTCACCGGTGTCTTGTGGCGTCTTATGGTGGCTCGCGAGGACCACCGCATGACAGTAGACTGCCACCAAGCTGAGACGCCTGTCACTGTGAGTTTGCCGTGGTTTGGAGTTTTTCCCTGTCGCTCGGGCTTGTGAACAGGATGTCCGCCCTCGAGCGTGGGTATTGCCCTGAGTGGTTTGAGGAGATCGACGGCTATCTGGCGGAAGCCCGTTGTCTCATGCCCACTTGAGCAGCCAATGACTATTTGTTCCTCGCCCAGTGGGCCTTACTAAGATACCACCTCACCTCTTTTCCGGAAGGAGGGGAGAGGATATCATGGATTGTGGCTCAGCGAGAGTTAATTGAAAAGGCGTTCCAGGAGCCTTCTCCTTCTCCCTCGAGCACAGCGTCCCCGACGAGAGTGGAGATCCGTAGGCTGGAGGGAAATCCAGGCAGGAGGCCGACGGAGAGGCATCCCTGCTCCACATTTCGGAATTCAGCTCCTGTTGCCCGTCCAGCCCCGGGGCCATGTGTTCCCGGCCCCCTCGCCACACCGTCGGCCAGTAAGCTTCGTCGCCGTGTCACAACCAGGCCCCAGCAAGAATCCCGTCCGGATCCAGCTCTGGGTGGTCGGAGGAACCCAGCCTCCCAGTCAGCTGCATCTCCCACATCACGACAGGAGGGAATCCCCGCAGTCGCCTCCCCCGGGTCATCTGTCTCAGCTGTGCCGTCAGCTCCTAGTGCCTGGATCGCCTCGGCTGCCACCCCTCCTTCTCGACGTCATCTCCAGCTGCTGTGAGTGCTGTGAGTCGTGCTTTGGCGAGGCCCATCAGCAATCCACCACGAGCGGCTCCTCCTCCTCGTCCCGAGGGGTCCGCCGTCACAATCCAGAGAGGAAAAAGGAAGACTCCACCCGCTGCAGCGGGCACCATCTATCCTCCGGGAGACAGGCAAGTGCAAGTTCATTCTTCTCCTCATAGTTGTGATTTGCCTTGTCTGACTCCTGGGGGCGGAGATTGGGGTTCGCAGTCCCCCGAGCTCCCACCACCTGCTGTAGCGCCTGTTATTAAACCTGCTGCCTCTGTGTCTCCCTCTGCTGGGCGGTCCACGACGCCAGGCCTACGTCGCCGAATGAGGAGGGGGCCTGCGGTTCTGGTGAGCCTGGTTCCAGCCCCGCAGCCACGTCATGGGCAGAGGAGGAGAGCGGACTGCAGCTTGGAGCCTGCGCCGACGACGAAGCGTCCCTGGGTCTCCACAGATGAGCAGTTCAAGCCAGTGGGTCGAGGGTCCCCTGCCATCACGCCGTGCGGGTCGTCGGCGTGGATGTTAGCGCCAGAGGGTCCTCAGACTGCAGAAACCATCATGCCGGCTGCGGAACCCGCCGTGGCCAAGTGGGAGCCTGACGACGATCTTCTTCGGCCTGAGCCTGGATCAACGAAGTCCTGGACGGCGACAGAACCCGAGTGCAGGCAAGTGCTCTACTTTATTTTTCTCCTTTCTATCTTGGAGCATTTCTGCCTGCCTCTCGGGGAGGCGAGCCAGGGGCAGCCATCTGCTGCACCCGAGCTCATCTCGCTGGGCTCTGTCGCCACCGGTGATTCTGATCCCGGTTCTTTCTTGTCTCCTGAGCCTTCTTCCAGAGTCACCGGTGCGGTGCCAATCGCAGTCGCTGTGCTGGAGGTTCCAGGTTCGGGGTTGGAGGTTGTCACTGGTGCTGCGCGGACCCAATCGGGGTCCAATGCGGGTGCAGCCGCAACCCAATCGGGGTCCAACGTGGGTGCAGCCGCGACCCAATCGGGGTCCAATGCGGGGGCAGCCGCGACCCAATCGGGGTCCAATGCGGGGGCAGCTGTGACCCAATCGGGGTCCAACGCGGGTGCAGCTGAGACCCAATTAGGGTTTAACATGGGTGCAGCTGAGACCCAATCGGGGTCCAACGCGAGTGCAGCATCGGTATGGGTCAAGGTCGGTGAAGGAGCTGCAGACCCTTTGCCACCTGACATTGTGCGGGCTCATCGTCACCAACCCAGCTCATTGCCGCCGGGGGCCGTTGGGGGCCTCTACATTCGGCCCGGCTCTCCCACATCGTCTTCGCCCGCCAGGGAGGCCGTCGCCAATTGTTTCCCCGCAGTTCTGGTGGCTGAGGGATGCGGGTCGGCTGCCTGAGGAGCTTTTTCGCCGGTTCGGCGCCCTGGGTCGGCCACCCGACGTACTATGTCTTCTACTGGGCGACTGGGTTCGGCCGCCGGAGGTTCTGACTTTCCGGGCCTGGGACTGGGGTAGGCCGCCCGAATATGTCCTTTTCCCCTTAATCACCCCTTGGCCATTGGACACAGGGAGACCGCCGGAACTGTTCCCGTTGTTTATGGACCCTGCCTGTCGTCATCCTCATGGGTTGTGTGGTCCCATTGAGGTTTAAGGTCATTTGGTGTGGTAGTTCTGCTCAGTGTTCTTGCCATTGTTAGCATGCTTTTTTTCCCCCCTCTTCTGTCTGAGGGTTGAAACGTGTCTAACTTGTGTTTTTTTTTCCTGCTCTTTGTGTTTACTGTGCATTACGGAGTATTGTGTTTTCTGTTAACCATGCTTGGTAATTGCCTCATTTGTGCCCTGTTTTGATTATCTTTTGTGCATTATGGAGTATTGTGTTTTCCTGTTAAACCTTACTCTGTAATTATCAGTGTGCTCCCGGCCATCGTTATGGTGTTTCCTCTGTTGCTGGTTCTCTCCCTCCAGGCCTGTTCCCCCATCCGCCCACCCTGGGGGGGTGGGGGGGGGGGGGGCTCGGGTGTCATTGGGCGCTTGGAGCTCGCCCTTGGGGGGAGGTACTGTCATGGTTCGAGCGCCGATCTCGTCTGCGCTCGAGCCATGCATCATCCTGACCAGTTTTGGCAGCGGTGTGTACCTTCCGGCTCCCCGAGCCTTTATTGTGACAGCGCTCGGAGGGGCTTCCGGCTGTCAAGTTTGACAGCTGAGCTGCATTTTGGCTCATCAGCGGTCCTCCATTTAAGAGGGCACTGGGAGCGGAAAGGCGTGGCAGTCTCGTCAAAGATTTCTTCATGGTCTGACGCATCGAGCATCCCTCGGCTCAGACATCAAAGATTTCTCCTTTGTCAGACGTGAGCGAGCATCCCTCTGGTGGTATGCTGACCATTCTACTGCTATGACTGTAAATGTGCTTCCTTATTGCCCTATGGTCGTCTGTGTGTAGTTGTAGTATGTTTTAGCCCACGGAGCCTCATTATTTTGTGTTTCTTTTCTGTTTGACAATAAACTGTGCAAACTCACCGGTGTCTTGTGGCGTCTTATGGTGGCTCGCGAGGGCCACCGCATGACACAAATAACTTCTACTCCTATATGATTAATGACATATTTGTCATGATCCGGTGCATGGGCGGGGGCCATGCCTAGTTATCTGATTAGTTTTGTCTTTTTCTGATTGTTTATTTCTTCTGTTCACCCTGTTTGTTGTATTTGGTTCCTGGTTTTGATTAGTTTATGATTAGTTTCTGTATTTAATTTTTGGTTTATTGTTTTGATCATTGTGGGCGCTGTGACAGCTCACGCGTCACTTCCGGCTGTCAGATTCTGTTCGCAGGCTGTCACGGCTGCCTGCAGTGATCGCCACTTATGACCCCGCAGGTGTTGGTAATCAGGGGGGTTGACTATTTAAACTGTTGCTGCCATTTCCCTGGTGCAGCGGCGTCAAATCTGTCCTGTCAGGCAACCCCTGGACTTCTTGCCAAGTTAAGTATTTTTTTTTTTCTTTTCCTGCTCACATCCTTGTTTATGTTTGGCATTTTTTGCTCCAGCTTCAGAGCTGTGTTTTCTGTTGGTTTGTGTGTTGTATCTTGAGTTACTTTTAGTTAATAAAATTGCAAAAACTCACAGTCTGTGTTTGGCGTCCTGTTTGCCCGTGGGGAGGGCCATTCATGACAGTATGTCGCTCCCATTTGGACGCTAGCGGACTGTGAGTTTCGTTTTTTGTTTCCCTCCCATATTTTTTTCTTTAGAGTTCCTTTTTTCCGCTGGCATGGCAGCGTTATTGGACTAGAGAAGGTTTGGGCTAGATGAGGAGGAGTGTTGGGCAGCTGAATCGTTGCAGGACATTATATCGGACGTTCGTCTAACCCATACTCCCGTGGAGGAGCTCCAGGTTTGGAACTGTACGGCACAGGTGATTGAGGGGTTCCCCCGCCTGTGAAGCGTCACGGGACTCACAGACCTCCTCACCTCTGTTTATCATGCTCAACACCGGCTTCGCGAGCTGGGGAGAGGCCCTCCGCCACCAGGACCTGTGCCGTGGAAGAAACGCTCCTGAGGACGGAAGTCCCGAGCTCGGGACCACTACCCAGCTGCGGTCCCGCCTCCCTCTGTCGAGCAGAGTTCTGGAGCCGGCTGCATTGGATACGCAGCCTTCATGCCTCTTGATGGACCCAGTGCGGAGGAGCGCCAATGGGTGGTTGCAGCAGAGATGGAGCTCATCATGGATTACAAGCCGTGGCTCCTCCCGGAGTTGCTGCCACAACTTGAGAGAGCGCCATTAGCCCAGACAGAGCCTGAGCTTATGGTGGAGCATTCCCCGAGTTTAGTGCTCTGCCCACCGGACCAGACGACCTTCGCAGCCCCTGGGAAGACGTCGTCTGGCTTGACAGCAGCCATCACCAAGCCCCGGGAGTTAAGGCAAGTGTCTTTTCATTTCTTATCGCCCTATGATGAAATGCCTTGCCTTATTCCCAGTGGGGAAGCTCAGCCGCAGCAGCCCAGCTTGGCCGAGCTTTTACCATCAGCTAATGTAACTCTCTCCTCTCCTGTTTCTCCTGCTCCTCCTTCTACATCGCCTGAGGGCCTGCCGGTCCTGGGAAGGAGCTGGCATATAGTGGAGAAGCCTATGGCATTGGAGAGTCCCAGCCTCAGCCTTGCAGCCCCGTTCTGGACAGGAGGAGAGCGCCACCTTTGCTCCGGAGCTTGAGCTGACAGAGGATTGTCCCCTGGCCCCGGTGGCATGGGAGGTGGTGTCAGTGGACAGAGGATCTCCTGCTGCTGCTGCCGTGTCCGGAGGTGTACCTGCATCAGCCACTCCATCGAGGGTCCTGCCAACCGTCCAGCTGGCGGTCTGGACCGCCGCAGTGGAATTGTTGGAGTCCTGGGCGGCGGTGAAGCTTAAGCGCAGGCAAGTTTCTTTATGTAGCCCTGGGAAATCTCGCCTGGCTCTTGGTTGGGGAAACCAGGTGCAGCCCTCAGCCGCACTTGGGTTTCCCCCACCGGGCTCCACTGCTGCCGGTGACCCTGATCTGGAGTCTGTTCCTGTCTTTGTTCCTTTGCCCGAGCCACCATCTAGGGTCACCGAGGCCTCCGTGGGTGCTGTGCGTCAGCCCAAGGCCTCTGTGGGTGCTGCTCCCCCTCTGTCAGGTCCGTCTTGGGTGCTGCGCTCCAGCCCGGGGACCACCGTGGGTGCATCGCCTCAGTCCAAGGCCACCGTGGGTGCGTTGCCTCAGCCTGAAGCCAACGTGGGTGCGACGCCTGCATCTGAGGCCACCACGGGTGCTGTTTTCCCACCGTCTGTGGTCTCTGAGGGTGCTGCTGCCCCACCATCTGTGGTCTCCGAGGGTGTTGCTGTCCTGCCGTCTGTGGTCTCCGTGGGTGCTGCTATGCCCCAGCCCAGGGCTGCCGCAGGTGCTGCTATGCCTCAGTCCGGCGCCACCTTGGGTACTGCTATGCCCCAGTCCGGAGCATGGTGGTGCTGCACCTGAGGTTGCTGTGGGTCCTTCACCAGAGTTTGTCAAGGGTCAACGGGTGCTGCTGGAGATTCCCGCCGGTCGGCCACCCATTTCAGGAGGACGCTGCTTCCTGGCTTCCATGGTCTGTGAGGGGCACTGGGTCCGGCTGCCACCCCCACGGAATGGGGGTGTTAGTGGCCCGCAGGCTCAGGGATGCTGGGAGGTCGCCTGACAGATGGGGTCCTCAGTTGGGGTGGCTCAGGGACTGTGGGAGGCCACCTAAAGGGCCAGGCCATTGATGTTGGTGGCTGAGGAACTCTGGGCAGTCACCAGATGCTCTGGACCATACGATCCGGTGGTCATGGGACTCGGGCAGGCCACCCGAGCTGCCTCAGTGTCTCTCCTGCAGCCCTTGGGTCTTCACCACCTGTCCTTTTGTGTTGTGGGTCATGAGTGTTTTCTTTTGGTTTTCTTTTGTTTTGTGGTTGTGTGATTCATAGTCGTGTCTTTATTGTCCTGTTTATTACCTCCCCCAAGGAGGTTTTTACCGGGGTTTGTCTGTCTGTTTGTCTGTTTGTCTGTCTGTCTGTTACCAACATAACTCAAAAAGTTATAAACGGATTTTGATGAAATTTTCAGGAAAGGTGTGTAATGACATGGGGAACAGATGATTAGATTTTGGTGATGATCTGAGAGTGCATACCTCTACCAAGGGCTTTGTTTGTATTTGTGCAGCAGGATTACACAAAAACTACTGGATGGATTTGGATGAAATTTTCACCAGAGGTGGTTCTTGGGCTAGAGAGGAACCCATTGTATTTTGGTGATGATCTCAGAATGCATACCTCAGCCAAGGCTCTTATCTTCTCACAGTGTGTTAGCAACAATACTCCAAAACTGATGGACAGACTTTGATGCCATTTTCACCACAAGTGGCTATAGGCCTACACACAAACCCATTACATTTTGGAGGTGATCCATGAGAAACGGAAGGAGCTTTGGCGGAGGTATGTGCTCTATGAGTGTTTTCTAGTTTATAGTGTTATTTTGGGGTTATGGTATTATTACCTCCGCCAAGGAGGTTATGTTTTTACCGGGGTTTGTCTGTTTGTCTCCTTGTTTGTCTGTTACCAACATAACTCAAAAAGTTATGAACGGATTTTGACGAAATTTTCAGGACAAGTCCGAAATGGGACAAGGAAGAAATGATTAGATTTTGGGAGTGATCCGGATCACCGTCTGGATCCAGGAATTTTTTAAAGGATTCTTTATCATTGCGAGATAGGGCCATTTTTAACATATGTGTATATAACTCCACAATAAATAGTCAGGACGCTTGCCAAAAAAATACAGGATAAGATCCCAATAGGTTCTAGGAAATATCAAAGACTGTTCCGGATCCTGCAAAAAATCTGGATACTGTGATCCAGAACAGGAAATAATAGGGGATCTTCGGAATTTTCATCACTGTAAGGTAACAAATTAAGATATAAACATACAACAAACACCAAAATATAGCCAAGACACTGAGGAATCAGTAGTGTGCCAATGGATTTAGATAGATAGACAGATAGATAGATAGATAGATAGATAGATAGATAGATAGATAGATAGATAGATAGATAGATAGATAGATAGATAGATAGATAGATAGATAGATAGATAGATAGATAGATAGATCGATAGATGTACTTTATTGATCCCAAACTGGGAAATTACAGTGTAACAGCAGCATGACAGTTGACAGCCAAACAACAGAAACACACACGACAGACAAAGGGATTACCCATGGAAAGTAAAAAAGAAACTAACACGACTATAGAATCTATATACATCATAGTGTGGCACATATGTTTGGTTCATATTTCCCACAAGAGTGTGGCACATATGTCTGGTTCATATCTCCCACAAATGTATGGCTTATGTGGATTGAGGCTTCACGTCTGGAGGAACAGGAGATTGGATCGACGGGGGCCGACAGGTGATGGCGAGGAGGTGTGAAGTCGGGCCCTTGTCTCAGAGGAGGCCCTGGGGGGTTTCCCGGAACACCGGAGAATAAGAGACAGTGGTGAATCTTCAGAGACTTGCATTGTGATTGAATGTTTGCAGAAGCACCATGTGACTTGAGTTCTTAATCCCTCGAAGGTATAAGAGTGAGCTGTAATATTATTCTGCCTCTTCTTGCTTTTGAGAATGTTGGACGAATGTGTTCTGCAATAAAGCCGAACCTGAGAAATACACTCATGTCTCGTCATTGAACACATCTTCCACACTGGTGACCCACGACAAAGAATGAGCAGGGAGAATTCTCCCGAGCGGAGCTCATCAAAGGCCAGCCTGATGGCTGCCTCCACGCTCCAGCTGCCCGATTTCTGGCAGCACAGCCCGCGCTCCTGGTTTAGCGCGGTCGAGGCGCAGTTCAACCTCCGGAGAATCTCAAAGGATGAAACGAGGTTCTACCATGTGGTGGCGAAGCTGGACAGTCACACGGTCCAGAGGGTGGAAGATCTGGTTAACCACCCACCGGACACCGACAAGTACGGCGCATTGAAGGAGGCGCTGATCAGCCATTTCACCCCCTCGGTGCAACAGCGAGCAGAGGGGCTCCTAGAGTTGACGGAGTCGGAGAACGATAGACCGGCAGACCTGATGGTGAAGATGCTGAGACTGAAAGTCTCCAAGGATGGCGAATTTATCTTCGCCCACCTTTTCCTCCGGACTCTGCCGCCAGCAGTGAGAGTGACCCTGGCAGACTCACCCCGCTTGGCCAAGCAGGACTACCATGGCCTCGGCAAGGAGGCGCAGCGACTCGTCGACGCCCACAAGCGGAGGGCGGTTTCAGCCGCGGCAGCTGAGCAGAGGACGGCACCCAGAGATGGTTTGGAGCCAGAGGTGGCGGCACCAGACGAACGGACGACGGCGGCGACAGGCGTCAGGCGACGCGGAGCTGAGGTCGGCCTGTGTTTCTACCACCACCGTTTTGCGGAGAGGGCGCACAGATGTCTCCCACCGTGCCGCTTCAAGCATCAGGGAAACGCCAAGACCGGGGGGCCGGTAGCAGCTGCATCCCTCGGAGAAGAAAATAAGCTACTTTACCTGACAGATGCACACTCGGGGAAACAATTCCTCGTGGACACGGGCCCCAGCTGAGTTTCGTCACGCCTACCTACGCGGAACGGCTGATTACTACTAACTAACTAACCTGCACTTATATAGCGCTTTTCTAGTCACAAAGACCACTCAAAGCGCTTTCATTAATACTAACCCTCTATTCTAAGGGCCTATAGGAAACAGATATCTAGGGACAATTTAGAACAGCCAATTAACCTAACATGGATGCCGTCCAAAGCTCCCTGGGTGTCAGTATCAGCAGAGAATGGTTCAGCGATTAAGACATTCGGTGAGAGGACCATGTGTCTGTCCTTACAGGGCCGTTCATTCGAGTGGACCTTTATTGTAGCAGCAGTCAGTTTTAACATGTTAGGGGCTGATTTTTTTGTGCTCACATGGTTTATTGGTTGATCTTGCTAATAGACGTCTGGTTAATGCACTTTCTTTTCATTCTATCCCCTGCACAGCTCGGGTGGCTCCGCCGACTGCACATGCCAACATCACAGCTGCGGGTGGTAAGTTTCATGCTCTGCTCACTCACTTTCCAGCACTCACAGTTCCAAAGTTTTCGGCGACAGTGGCCAAACACGGGGTGGAACATTTTATCACCACCACTGGGCCGCACGTTTTTGCAAAAGCCCGGCGCTTGGACTCAGCTAAACTGGCCATAGCGCGCGAGGAATTTGCCAACCTGGAAAAACTGGGCATAATTAGACACTCGAACAGCTTCACCGTTACACATGGTCCCAAAGGCTGATGGCTCGTGGCGACCTTGTGGCGATTTCCGCAGGTTGAACAACATCTCAGCACACGACCGCTACCCGATTCCGCACATCCAGTTTTTCTCAGTTCATTTGGCGGGGGCGCGCATTTTTTCTAAAATAGACTTGGTGCGCGGCTACCACCAAGTCCCCGTGCGCACGCAGGATATTCCCAAAACTGCGGTAATAACTCAGTTTGGGCTTTTTGAGTTTTTGCGCATGCCGTTTGGATTAAAGGGTGCCGCGCAAACTTTCCAACGCATGATGGATGCTGTTTTACGCGACCTGCCTTTCGTGTTCGTCTATTTAGACGACATATTGGTAGCCAGCATGTCCGAGGACGAACATGAAACCCACCTCACAGCGGTTTTTCGGAGACTGGCAGAGCACGGGTTGATAATTAACCCAGTGAAGTGCCAGTTCGGGGTGGCGCAAATCGATTTTTTGGGGCACCGCGTTTCACCACAGGGAGCAGTTCCCCTTCCTGAGAAAGTGCGCGCAATAACAGATTTCCCCCGACCTCAAACGATAAAAGCGCTGCAGGAGTTTCTAGGAATGGTTAATTTTTACAACCGGTTTCTTCCGAGCGCAGCGCGGCTTATGCAGCCACTGTACGCGGCACTAAAAAAACAAAAACCCACTAATAAGGTCGAATGGTCTCCGGAGCGGGAGCGCGCTTTCTCCCAGGTCAAATCAGCCCTTGCAAGCGCCGTTTTGTTAGCGCACCCGGTTCCAACAGCCCGTTTGGCGCTCACCACCGACGCTTCGGACCTAGCGGTGGGGGCAGTCATTGAACAGTGTGTGGCAGGGACCTGGCAGCCTCTCGTGTTCTTTAGCAAATCCCTGTGCGATAACGAGCGTAAATACAGCACGTTTGACTGGGAGCTTTTAGCCCTACACTTGGCCATCCGCCATTTCCAGTTCTGGCTGGAAGGGCGGCGTGTCACTGCTTTTGTGGACCACAAACCGTTAACTTTTGCGATGGCCAAGATCTCAGAACCTTGGTCAGGCCGACAACAAAGACAGCTAGCCGCAATATCGGAGTTCACCACCGATATAACATATGTATATTAGCTGCTCTTGCTTGCTTGTTTTTTTTTTTGTTTTTTTTTTTTCTTGCCTTCTGATTGTTGCTCTGAGTGTTGCTATCCCTCTGCTGTTGCAATCCTGGAATTTCCCCGTTGTGGAACTAATAAAGGCTTATCTTATCTTATCTTATCTTAAATCCAGCATGTAGCAGGCAAACACAATGTAGTGGCGGACTGTCTCTCACGTGCTGTGGCAACGCCAGGCCACGTGGGGGCAGACTCGGTGGCTGTGGGCCAGGGCAGTGAAGCGGGAGCGCGCGCAGCCCCGGTCCACGTAGGTTTGGATTATGCAGACATGGCTGCGGAGCAGGTTGGTGACGCGGATGTGCGCGCGCTCCAGTCTGGACCAACAGGGTTAAGGCTGGAGCACAGGGTGCAGCAAATAGGTATGCCCCCCTTAATATGCGATGTCTCCACGGGTTGGCCTCGTCCCGTGGTTCCAGCTGCGTGGCGCTGCCGCGTTTTTGACTCGGTCCATTCGCTGGCGCACCCGGGGGTGCGCGCATCGGTCAAGATGGTGGGGGAGAAATTTGTCCGGCCGGGGTTGCGCAAACAGGTCAAGGAATGGGCAGCAGCTTGTGTAGCGTGCCAGAGGGCTAAGATACACAAGCACACGAGGGCTCCTTTGGAGCCTTTTCACATCCTGGCTAAGCGGTTCGATCACGTGCATGTTGATCTGGTGGGCCCGCTTCCCTTGTCTCAAGGGCACACACACCTTTTGACGATGGTGGACCGCACCACGCGTTGGCCAGAAGCGGTACCTCTGGCGTCAACAACGGCGGAAGAGGTTGCGTGCGTTTTTAACAGCTTGGGTCGCGCGTTTTGGAGTTCCGTCGGATATAACGTCAGACAGAGGTCCTCAATTTGTTTCCGAACTCTGGTCGTCTATGGCCCGCAGCTTAGGGGTGAAGGTACACCGCACTACCGCGTATAACCTGCAGGCCAACGGTTTATGTGAACGCTTTCATAGGTCATTGAAAGCAGCCCTCAGAGCATCGCTCACGGATACAAATTGGGTAGACAAACTGCCATGGGTTTTATTGGGGTTGCGTTCTGTACCTAAGGAGGATTTGCAAGCCTCCCCAGCGGAGTTAGTGTTCGCACAACCTCTCCGTTTGCCGGGGGAATTTCTCCCGGAAAATCCTGCGCCCAATTGCCCCCCCGCTCAGCTGTTGCAGAGCGGCACAGGATCAAACATGCTGCCTGGCCCAGTGCATCACAGTTTTCCACGCGTTTTTGTGCCAGAGGCTTTAAAAAACACAGAGTTTGTTTTTGTTAGACATGATGCACAACGCCCAGGGCTGAGACCGCCTTATGATGGACCGTTCAGGGTGCTGGAAAAAAATGAGAAGCATTTTTTGCTAGATTTGGGGGGCAGAAGGGAGCTAATTTGCATAAACAGACTCAAGCCCGCTTTTGTCCTGGCTGATGAACGAGTGCAGTTGGCGAAAGCCCCCCGCCGGGGCAGGCCACTGAGAAAGCATGCTCCAGAGCTCCCACAGAGATGTGCTAACAAATCTAATCCCCAGGTGCGAGGAGACGCTGCAGACGCAGCGAAGCCGGCCTACAGCAGATTCGGCAGGAAGCTAAGACCTAAGAGATTGGGGGATTGATTATTGGTTATGTGGCGATGTCTTTTATGTTATGCATTTATGAGTATGTTTGTCCCATGCAGACGTTTGGGGGGGGGGGTCATGTGGCACATATGTTTGGTTCATATTTCCCACAAGAGTGTGGCACATATGTCTGGTTCATATCTCCCACAAATGTATGGCTTATGTGGATTGAGGCTTCACGTCTGGAGGAACAGGAGATTGGATCGACGGGGGCCGACAGGTGATGGCGAGGAGGTGTGAAGTCGGGCCCTTGTCTCAGAGGAGGCCCTGGGGGGTTTCCCGGGACACCGGAGAATAAGAGACAATGGTGAATCTTCAGAGACTTGCATTGTGATTGAATGTTTGCAGAAGCACCATGTGACTTGAGTTCTTAATCCCCCGGAGGTATAAGAGTGAGCTGTAATATTATTCTGCCTCTTCTTGATTTTGAGAATGTTGGATGAATGTGTTCTGCAATAAAGCCGAACCTGAGAAATACACTCATGTCTCGTCATTGAACACATCTTCCACAATAGCTTAATATATGATGACCCATATAAACACATGAATCATCCCATTGCACAAAGAAGGACTATCAGGAGCAGAGTGAAAATGTGAGGTACCAGTTAGTCTGTAAAGTGCAGTGTGGCAGCATAGCTATGACCAGGATTTGTTGCATCTTCAAAAGCTATGGAGCTATATCCAGAAGAAAACCGCCATTACCGAAAAAGTGATTTTTGTCAATAACTACTGAACTAATAAAGATATCAATGTGAATCCAATTGCTAAAGGTATGTTTTGATGGTCAAGGAATCTGAAAATATAGATAAAATAAATGTAGTCCGAGTGCTTTTCTAGTTATTTATTTTGTTGCAGTCCCTCCGTGCCTGGGTCTCCCCCCCCCCCAGGGTGGGCTGTTTTTCTTGTTGGGGGGGTCATCTGTGTGTGTGTGAGGGGGGGGGGGGGCGTGATGTTACCCTGGGATGTCTGGGCTCCTCTGTCATGATCCGGTGCACGGGCGGGGGGCCGTGCCTAGTTATCTGATTAGTTTGTCTTTTTCTGATTGTTTATTTCTTCTGTCCACCCTGCTTGTTGTATTTGGTTCCTGGTTTTGATTGATTTATGATTAGTTTCTGTATTTCCTTTTTGATTTATTGTTTTGATCATTGAGAGCGCAGTGACAGCTCGCGTGTCACTTTCGGCTGTCAGATTCTGTTCGCGGGCTGTCACGGCTGCCTGCAATGATCGCTACTTATGAACCCGCAGGTCGTGGTAATCAGGGGGGTTGACTATTTAAACCGTTGGCACCATTTCCCTGGCACAGTGGCGTCAAATCTGTCCCGTCAGGCAACCCCTGGACTTCTTGCCAAGTTAAGTTTTTTTTTTTTTTTTTTTTTTCTGCTCACGTTCTTGTTTATGTCTGGCATTTTTTGCTCCAGCTTCAGAGCTGTGTTTTCTGTTGGTTTGTGTGTTGTATCTTGAGTTACTTTTAGTTAATGAAATTGCAAAACCTCACAGTCTGCGTTTGGCTTCCTGTTTGCCCTCGGGGAGGGCCATTCATGACAATATTTTAAAAGGTAAGATTTTACATCTTACTAAGCACAGCAGAATTTGCAGCATTGCTTTATGTACCTGTGAGCTTTGCTCGGCAAAAACTGGTGGTGCAGCTTCAAGTTATGTCTACAAACCTGGTGATGAATTAGGCCGACAAAGACGTAGCACTGAATGTGGCTTTATTGAATATTGAGAACACCGTACACAGAATGCACCCAGCACAGTCTTTCTTTCAAAGGTCTTTTTATTATTATTAATTGAAGTATCTGGCCCGAGAAATACCCACTACGGTGCCTACAAGTGATACAATATGCAATAACACTGCTGTAAAAGACTCCATCTTCATAAAGAACACAGACGAAAGAGAGGTCATTGAAATTGTTAAACCGTTCAAAAGTAAAACATCTACGGACTGTGATGGTATTGACATGCTATTAGTCAAAACTGTTATCGAATGCATAGTAAAACCACTGACGTATATCTGTAACCTGTCTCTCCAATCAGGTATATTTCCCAATGCAATGAAAATAGCTAAAGTAATTCCGATATACAAGACGGGCGACAGAGGGGAACTCTCAAACTATAGACCAATTTCACTATTACCGCAATTTTCCAAGATACTTGAAGAAATATTCTATGAGAGAATTGACAACTTCATACTGAAGAATGATTTATTGTGTGAGCAGCAATATGGGTTCAGACACAAGAGGACAACTGTATATGCCCTAATGGAATTTACAGAAAAAATTTCAACAGCCATTGAAAATAAAGAGTATTCAGTTGGAGTATTCCTAGATCTTAAAAAAGCATTTGATACAGTAGATCACAATTTATTATTAAAGAAACTACAAAATTGTGGTATTAGAGGGGTAGCACTGTCCTGGTTAAGTAGTTACTTAAAGAATAGATATCAGTATGCATGTGTTAGCAACAAAAACTCAGAGTTACTGAAGGTCACCTGTGGAGTCCCACAGGGTTCAGTTTTGGGACCATTATTATTCAATATGTATATAAACGATATATGTAAAGTTTCAGAAAAAATGGACTTAATATTGTTTGCCGATGACACTAATCTGCTATGCAGTGGAAACAATTTGGAACAACTTCTGGATACACTCGGAAAGGAATTAGGAAAGCTTAAACTGTGGTTTGATTCAAACAAATTAACGCTCAATTTAAGTAAGACAAAATTTATAGTCTTTAACAACCATCACAACAACCCAGTACCCAAACTCAGTGTAAATGGTGTAGAGATTGAAAGGGTATCTGAAACTAAATTTCTTGGAGTAATAATTGATAACAAACTGTGTTGGAAGTCACATATTAATTATATTAAAGGTAAAGTATCCAAATCAATTGCAATATTACACAGAGTGAAATATTTGCTGAATCAACCCACACTATACACCTTGTATCATTCATTAATACTCCCATACATGACATATTGTAATGAAGTATGGGGAAATACATATAAAACAAACATATATCCACTCTTTATGCTTCAAAAGAGAGCTATTAGAATAATAAACAAAGCAGCTTACAGGGAACCAACAAACCCACTTTTTCTTAAACAAAAAACTCTCAAGTTGAAAGATCTGGTTGACTTTAAAACCGCAATAATAATGTTCAAAGTGAAGAATTTATCACTGCCCGCAAATATCCAAAAGTTGTTCCAAACAAGGGAGAAACGATATCACTTCAGAGGAACATGTATATTTCAAAAGCCTACAGTGAGAACAACCACCAAGCAACACTGTATTTCAGTGCAAGGAGTCAGATTATGGAACGATTTTGGACCTGAATTAAAATCATGTACAACGCTTGGACAATTTAAACAAAAACTAAAGGAAGAAATACTCCAAACATATTTACAAGACGACATGTAAACTCACATAAGGATTGACATATCCAGCCTGTATTGTGTTGTAGCTTAGTTTTTTGTTTTTTTTTTTGGTTTTTTTTTCTCTGTGACATTTTGTCTTAGATTTGTTTTTGAATAGTAACCGCTTAACTTAGCCTAGCTTAGTTTTCTTTTTTCTCTCAGTCACATTTTGTCTTAGCTTTGTTTTAAATTGTAATCGCTCTTGTCTTGTTTTCTCTTTTTTCTCTTTTGAATTCTTGGATGGAATATGGGTGGGCAATATAAGCTGCGGCTTCAGCCATCACCCATTTCGGATAACTCACGTGGAATTGTATAGTAGGAGGAGTCTTTGTCTAATTTGACCTTGTTGTTATATTATACAGTGTCTTTTAACCTGTACTGTACTATCCGAAATAAATTAATTAATTCATTCATTCATTCATTCATTCAAGTATCAATACAATACAAAGTATTAGAAATTTTCATTTTTGTTTTAACCAAACAATGCAAAACTAGAATTTAAAGCTAACAAATGTAAATGCTTCAAAACACAAAAACCTTTAAATAAACAATAATTAAAAAAATACAAAAAAAAATACAAAGAAGAATTGTGTGTGTGAGGTGGGGGTGGGGTGGGGTAAAGGGGATATGAGCTACTCAAAAACTATAATCGTGGGTCTTTCAAAGAAATCAAGAAACGGGCGCCATAATTTATAGAATTTGTTTTCAGAGCCACGAACTGTATATCTGATTTTTTTCTAAATCCAAACAGGACATTATATCTTTTATCCACTGTAAATGTGAAGGGGGCGAAGAGTCTTTCCACTTCAGTAATACAGCACGTCTAGCCAATAATAATGAAAATTTGAATACTTTTAATTTGGAATTTGGCAAGACAAGTTCTGGAGCCACACCAAAAATGGCGCATAATGGATCAGGTTTAATTTGATATTGCAGGACTTCAGACATAGTGATAAAAACAGAATGCCAAAAAATCATCAATGCAGGGCAGGACCAATACATGTGAAGCAAAGTGCCAGGAGCGCTACCACACTTTTCACAAGTTGGGTCTATATCCGAGTAAATACGTGCTAACTTAACCTTGGACAGGTGCACCCAGTGTACAATCTTAAATTGAATAAGAGCGTGACGAGCACACATTGATGCAGTGTGAACCTGGCCAAGAATAGAGTCCCACAGTTCATCAGTAAAAGTAAAATTAAGATCTTGTTCCCAATTCAATTTAATAGCGGCCAGAGAAGAAGATTGTAAATTTGAAATTAAATTATATAAAACTGATATTACCCCCTTAGAAGTTGGTTTAACTAATAAAAAATCATCTAGAGGATTATCAGAAGGTTTTTGAGGGAATTGTTTTGTCATGGTTTGCACATAATGTCTGACCTGGAGGAAGCGGAAAAAATGTGTAGAAGTGATGTCGAATTTAGTGGAAAGTTGAGGAAAAACTTGCAAATTGACCATCAAAATATAAATCCGCAAAAGATTTTAAACCTTTTCTGTGCCATATATGAAATGCACTATCAATAGTTGATGGGGTAAATAAATGATTTGCGGCAATTGGACTTCTAATGGAGAAAAACTGAAGACCGAAATTTTTCCTGAATTGAGACCAAATTCTAAGAGACTGACTTCTTCTTCCGGCTTTCAGAGAGTGCAGTCGCATTTTCACTCCTCTCCTCCTCCCGCCTCCCTGACTGATCCCAGCTTGCTTTGTCTGTGTCTGTGTCTTGCTCCTTCTCGCGGATCTCAATCCAAACGGAAAAACGGGAAAAATGGAATTTCGGGCTTTAAATGCAATTGACACCACCTTCAACAGAAAATCGGGCCCGGGGGAGCCTAAATGTGTGACTCATGGGTTAATTGGATCTCATGTGTCTGTGTGATTCAATTGAAGATGCAGAAGACATCTATCTGTTTGGATATGATCACAGGATTTCTATTGTTTAGCTCCGGAGTTTCCTAGTGTATCGGAAATTAAAAAAGTTGGAAGAGCTGGTCAAAATGCGGATCCCGGCAAAGCTCCTTCAACAATTCGACCAGCGATTTTAAGCCTGTGAATTGAATTAATTGTGATGCACAGAATTGCAAGAGAGTGGAAATTACTATGCTCCAAGTGACTGTGCTCATCTGGCCTTGATTCGGCGTACTTGGGAACTCATTCCTCCAGGTGCAGAGATTTTGCAGGAAGGTGTTTGGCTTCTCTTTAACCCAAACAATAACAACAATTGCTGTTGTTCAGCAAACTGGACTCTTCAAGGACAGCGATATCATGTGTCTAATACAGAACTTTGCCATCTGGCATGCACGAAGAGAGATAGACTCTGGGACATGCTTATCTGTGTTTTGAATACATGAACATAACACCCATCCGTTGCCAGGAGGCGCCCCTTTGTTCTGCACCAGCAACTGATACATCAACACCGCACTCATGCTGATTACATGCTGACTACACACACACTGGTCTCTCTCTTTTGTATTGTGTGATCTGTATTGGTCTGCTAATTGTGCTTAGAGGGTTTTTTTCTATGTAATCACAATTTTGCTCACAAAATACAGCTTTATTTTGATTAACTATGTTTTTTCTCTCTGCCCATTGTGTCATTCCCTCCCCCATTCCCCTCTTTACCCTCCACTGATGACAGGCGCCTTCATGACTGCCGCGTCATTGGTGGCTGACTAAATACTTTTTTACCCCACTGTAAATGTGCCATACATTCTCTCTTGTCTGTATAAAAGAACTGACTTTACATGCCTCACTAGTGCACACACAGCACACAGCGCTGCAGTGTGTCTCATGATGATGGAGGAATAAAACTCTTAAACCTTCAGCTCACCATGTCTCGCCTGAACTTATTTTGTTCCTCCACACTGGTGACCCTGGATGAAGAATGGAACACCAGGCGAACACCTCGGAGATGACCCGGACGGGAAGCCTCAGCATGTGTCATGGTGCGTCCCTCGCCTGATCTTTTAGCTCCACGATGGCGACCTCCAGGGCCGAGAACACAGCGCTGGGACCGAGACGCATAACGAGGATCAGTGACACGAGCAACGTGCAGGAACAGCCTGAACAGGGAAGACCATCGGCGCCAACTGCGTTGATTTCCATCAAGCTCCCTGACCCTGACTCACCTCTTGACAACGGACCTTCCACGCACAGAAGCCACGCGCGCACATCACGGGGTTACGAGGACAGCGCAACTGCCAGCTATGCGGTCACTGCGCCAGGCGCGCGCCACGCACCAGGGACAAATCGGCTCCACAGACTGATACAGCGTCGTCCGCCGCTGCACATGCCCGAGTTAAACAGCCGATCTAAGATGGCCGATCGCCACCCTCAGAACCTTCAGGGCTGTTCGTGCACCTGGAGTGGACGTGCAACCCGCACACAGGACCGTTGTATGGGTTTCTCAGCCGCGGTGCACATTGGGAATTTAGCCGATTGCTTTCCCCGATGACTTTAGGATTGTTGCCCGCACCTAAAGCCAAACTGCCGCGTCCCTGACACAGCTTCAGTTTATCACAGCCACTACGCATCCTCGGGGAATTTGGCCGCTCGCCTTCCCCACATCCTCGCTGGACCAAACCACGAGAGAAGTCAGAGATTTTATTTTTTTCTTCTCAGCTGCTGTGGATCTCCGCCACGTTTAACAGGAAAAGTTCCTCACCATCGCGGATCCACACACAATTTTTGCGCGGCCCAGACTCCCATCCCCTCAACCTCCTCCTGCACAGAGCTTTTCCTGCACCTCACTTCCAAAGCCAGCCGATCGCCTGTTTCTATTACGCACGACTGCACACCGGCCCGTGTGCCCATGATCCACCACCGTTCAACGTGCTGGAACTCAGAGCGGAGCACACTGCCCTTTCCACCCCTCCCAAGTCCCCTTCACGGACTGACATGCCCTCCAACAGTTCTACCAGAGCTGGAGCACAAACGACGGGGGGGGGGGGGGGGGTCACAACCCCTTCTGACCGTTCTGGGAGGAGCGGTGTGGGCACCCAGCACAGGTGTGGACACCCAGTACAATGCAGACTGATAATATTCAAGCTCAGCAGGGATTGCATATGAACAGAGAGCCCTAGGGGGACAACCAGAACAATGACTATTGTTATTCATCACCGGAGTAAGGAGAGGAGTCTGGCACCAGTTAATCACGCGATTGATATGTATTGTCTGATATGTATATCAATATGTAAATGTGCCATGAATTCTCTCTTGTCTGTATAAAAGAGCTGACTTTACATGCCTCACTAGTGCACACACAGCACACAGCGCTGCAGTGTGTCTCATGATGATGGACGAATAAAACTCTTAAACCTTCAGCTCACCGTGTCTTGCCGGAACTTATTTTGTTCCTCCACAATATCTTTATTAGTTCAGTAGTTATTGACAAAAATCACTTTTTTGGTAATGGCGGTTTTCTTCTGGATATAGCTCCATAGCTTTTGAATATGCAACAAATCCATTGGCACGCTGTTGATTCCTCAGTGTCTTGGCTGTATTTTGGTGTTTGTTGTATGTTTATATCTTAATTTGTTACCTTACAGTGATGAAAATTCCCAAAGATCCCCTATTATTTCCTGTTCTGGATCACAGTATCCGGATTTTTTGCAGGATCCGGATCAGTCGTTGATATTTCCTAGAACCTATTGGGATCTTATCCTGTACTTTTTTGGCAAGCGTCCTGACCATTTATTGTGGAGTTATAAACACATATGCTAAAAATGGCCCTATCTCGCAATGATAAAGAATCCTTTAAAAAATTCCTGGATCCAGACGGTGATCCGGATCACTCCCAAAATCTAATCATTTCTTCCTTGTCCCATTTCGGACTTGTCCTGAAAATTTCGTCAAAATCCGTTCATAACTTTTTGAGTTATGTTGGTAAAAGACAGACAAACAAACAGACAAACCCCAGTAAAAACAACCTCCTTGGTAATAAAAATGATTTATTTGATTTTTGGGGCATTTGGTGGGATTTTGGTGTCCTATAAAAAATGATTTCATTTATTATTTGGATGTTTTCTAGGGGGTTGGGGTCCCAGGGGTCTCACTGGGTCCATTTGCTCCCGTTCGCTGTTTAGTCCAACCAGTCTGAGGAAGGGCAGGTGGCTCGAAACATTACTGATAAATAATAAATACTTAATGGGAGCTTTTCAGTGTGTGGATCGTTTTTGATTTTTCTGATATGTTTATTGGGGATTCAGCACTCGACCAGGCGGACTGTGTGATGTGCATATCATCTTTATTATTTTTTAAATCACAACTTACCTTTGTAAAAATGCTGTGAACACACCACCATGTGTGCAGGAATATTGTCGAAGCTGATGTGTTTCCTTCTGACCACTGCAGTCTATTCCATTCGACGCCTCTTTGGTAGCTCGGAGACCTGATTCTCTCCACTTTTTTTCTAAGTTGGGAAGTTAAAAAATGATCTGAACATGGTAGAATTCTGGAAACAAATGAAGGCTATGAGCTCCCACCGGTCTGTCAGATCAAACACTATTGATGGTGTGACTGGTGACGTTAACATTGCTGAAAAGTGGAAATGTCAATATGAAGCTATTTTCAACTCAGTCAAGAATGTTTCAATTATCTGTTATGCACGATATTCGTCTGTATAACGACATGTTTGATGCCTCTGATATTTCTGTTGTTACTCCTGTTGAAGTTGATTCACTGATCAAAGTTCTCAAGAAAGGCAAATCAGCTGGCCCTGACTGTCTCACCAGTGAATGCCTCATCAACGCTGATTTCAATTTGTGTATTCTGTTGTCATTGTGTTTTAACTGTATGTTTGTTCATGGTTACATGCCAGATATGTTGATGGACTCTGTTATTATTCCTTTGGTGAAAAACAAGTGTGCCAGTCTTTCTGATATGAACAACTACAGACCTATAGCTATTGCAAATGTTATATCTAAACTGTTAGAGGGTTTATTCCTGAACAGAATTGAGGATTATCTGTGGACAAACGACAATCAGTTTGGTTTCAAATCAGCTCTTTCAACTGACAAGGCTGTTTACCTACTCCATGAATTTGTTGACTACTTCAGAAGCCATTCCACTAGTGTCTATGCTACGTTCTTAGATGCTAGCAAAGCTTTTGACAGGATTAACCACTGGTGTTTGTTCAGAAAATTGATCGATCGAGGTATTCCTATTTACATTGTTAGCATCCTGTTATACTGGTACAGAAGGCAGTCTATGGTTGTTAGATGGGGCAATGTCACCTCATCCAAATTTCATGTGACCAACGGTGTTAAACAAGGTGGTATACTGTCACCCTTGCTGTTTAATGTCTATGTTGATGATCTCAGTGTACTGTTGAACAATACTAATGTGGGCGGCTCCTTTAACGGTGCACTGTTAAATCACATTTTCTACGCTGATGACCTCTGTTTGTTAAGTTTGTCTACTGCAGCGATGCAACATCTCCTTTCGGTATGTGAAAAATTTGGTGAAAAAAATGACATCTTGTTCAACTGTATTAAATCTATGTGTATGGCTTTCAAACCAAAGGGTGTCAATACGTCGAATCCTGTTATGGCACTTTGTGGTAATAGCTTGAACTTTGTTGAAAAAGTCAAATACCTAGGTGTGTGGATTGAATCTGATAAGACCAATGTTGATTGTAACAGGCATCTCAGGAAACTGTATGCTCAAACAAATTTACTGTTGAGAAATTTCCATAGATGTTCTCCTGATGTCAGATGTATGTTGTTCAAGACCTTCTGTACCTCAATGTACTGCTCGCCTTTATGGTTTAATAGCAATGTTGCTGTTAGGAACAAAATCCGCATTGCATATAATAACTCCCTAAGAAGGTTGTTAGATGTACCACGAAGGTCGAGTGCAAGCAAGATGTTTGTGTCTGTGAACATTCCGTCTTTTGGCGAATTGTTATGTAAGAATGTTTACAGTTTTATGAGAAGGTTGCTGGCATGTAACAATCATCTTATATCAGCAATTGTCAACTCGTCACTCACACTTCATTCCAGCATTTGGAAGTGGTGGCGTTCCATTTTATACTGAGCCCATTATTGTATGTTATTGTTGTTACAAGAGCGCTGAGTGTCTGCTGATCTGTATATACTTTTATTTATTTATTTATCTATTTTCTACTCGTTTTAGTTTTGCTCTTAATATGAACCCTGAGTTTGAAATAAACATTTGAATTTGAATTTGAATTTGAAAAAAGCATATGCCATTATCAATCTTTTTCCATACCAATCGTGAGAGCAGTTGTTGCATTAGATTACACAGCAAAACTTTCCCATTCTAATGTTGCGTGGTATTTGGATAAATAATAACACAACATAGCAAAAATAATTTTGTTGTAAGTTGTCTGTGCTTTTTCAACTGATTTAAGACAATTTTGCACCGCTGAATCTGAAAATGACATCCGTTTCTCTCGATCAGGTCAGGTTTTTATGCTAAGTTGTAAGCAGTTGTACAGCAGTTGTACAGTTGTACTGTAAATTGAATAGTAGGCATTGATAAAGGTAAGTGCATGTAAACTGAATGTTACGTCATCATTGTTCAAAATTCAGAGAATTTCAAGAAATAAAAAAGAATTTTGCATCATATAAAACGAAAATACCTGTACATGTAAACAAAAACATAAAAACATGTGGCCATAGTTCAAAAAGTTGACCTGTTTGATCAAAACCAATGTGATTTTTGGATTCAGCACATCAAAATTGTCCTAAATCAGCTAAAAAAAAACTTTTGGTGTTGACCAGTGTAATAACAGACTGAAGCAACACTCTCAAAAACTTCAGCTTAACCACATTCGTTGCTCACTACTAAACACAGACAGGCAGACAATTTTTCCCACAAGTCCTTGCAGTTTTTCCTTCGGGTGACGTCACGCGCCCATTCTCTATAGAGTTACTAGGTATGGATGGGGGACATTATTAAAAATACTGTTGCACTCTCACCTTGAAGTTCTGTGTTCACATCCTGGTCTTGTAAATGTTCCTGGTTGCTCTGTATCCCTGCATCCCTCTCTCCCTCTGATTAGGCACTCTCCCTCAGTCTGGGACACCACCTGTTGCTAATCAGGCCCTTCAAATTGGATGTCCTCCCATCACTCTGCTTGGTCGTGTTAATCTGCACACAGCATGTATCCTGTCTGAGCTCAGTATTGTTGATCTATTCTGCCTTGCCATTCTTCTGATCTTTTGCTTACCCTAGACCCTGAGACTGCCTAATATTTGGACTGTCTGCCTGGCTTGTGTTTATCTGCCGTGCTTGACCCTCTGCCTGCCCTGACTCTCAAGTTTGCTTTACGGACTGGATTTGGATATACCCAGATTGTGCACATCACTACTTTCCCCAAGTAAGTCAACTTACCACCGTTTGTCTTCACTGCTCGTCACTCTCACTCCCCAGCATTCAGGCCTGGCCAGTCTGTCTCCAACAAACCCCTGGAAACTCCCCTGCAGCACCTCAGCATCTTCTCCCCTGGCAACCTGCTCCCCCAGCATGGAGGTTCTTCACCCGCTCCCAGCTGCCCTCCCCTGTAGAAATTATTAACACAAAAAACTAACATTAAAACTTTGTCATTCAGTTTGCCATTTATACTTACCTGACCCTCTGCTCTCTCCTCGCAGTGTTGCCAGATCCTTGTGAAAATCACCATTACACATTTACCTGACACGTTTATTGTAATAAAGATCATTGTTTCACCTCATTTATTGTTTCCTTCCGTGTCTGCTTTTGGGTCACATGCCTTGAACCTCAACAGGTCTTGAATTTTTTTCTGTTTTAACTTTTACAACTCACTTATGGTTTTGCAATTGGTTTCATTTAGGCATTAAATACACATTTCTAAGTGGTTATGGTTAAGGTAATGGTTCGGATGAGATGCTTAAAATGTGTATAATTATTAACTCAATGGCTACAGTTAGAAAAAGGTGAGGATCTAGTTTACACAAAGTGCTACTTCATGTCATTATTTAGATGCCGACCAGAAGTTGTTTAATACAGTGGTTCCCAACAACCGGGTCACAACCCGGTTGGAGACAATCTGGTGCCAGGTCGCAGAGTCACAGAGAAAAAATAATTTATTCTGTTTTTCTTTAATGACTACTGCCGGGTGTTTTATTTTGCAAAATTATCAAATATTCTGTCTCTTCTCGTGTTACTTGGCTATCTGTGCGATCTTGACGTACATCTATCGATAACCTGGCAAGTTGGTAGCCAGTTTGGCTTGCTAGTTTGGGCCTTCCTTCTACCAGCTGGTGTGTAATTACCTATCTTTGCTTTCAGGAGCATTTTAGCTTCACTTCCAGAATATAGGGGACTAGGGGTGGGCGATATAACTCAAAAAATGTATTGAGATATAATTTCTTGATATCATGATACACAATACATATCGCAATATGTATTTTGTGTACTGAATGTCTTTTAAAATTTGGTTTACATTTTTGCACCTGTCATCATGGATCCTGGACTACCTCACAGACTGACCACAGTTTGTGAGAACCCAGGACTATGTGTCTGACACCATCATCTGCAGTACCGGGGCCCTCCGGGGAACAGTTCTGGCTCCCTTCCTGTTCACCCGCTACACTGCTGATTTTTCACACAACACACCACACTGCCATCTACAGAAGTTCTCTGATGACTCTGCGATTGTCGGCCTCATCTCTGAGGGGTTGACATGGAGTACAGAGGACTTATCCAGTCCTTTGTCGACTGGTGCCTGCGGGACTGCCTCCAGATCAATACGAGGAAAATCAAGGAACTGAATGGTGGACTGCCGCAGGCGTGGACAGCCCCCCACAACACCGATAAACATCCAGGGAACTGACATTGAGATGGTGACATCTTACAAGTACCTGGGTGTTCACCTGAACAATAAACTGGATTGGACACACAACACCAACACGCTCTACAAGAAGGGGCAGTGCAGGCTGTTTCCCCTAAGGAGACTCAGGTCTTCCTGAAGACCTTCTACGATTCTGTGGTGGCTGTTATATATTTATTTATATTGTTCTTGTGTTGTGCTCTTATTTATGAGGCATGGTGTGGTGGCACGCACTTCCGTTTCTGTCACCACCCGTGCCTATAAAGAGCAGCAGACAGGAGGGGCAGGTCTCTTTGCCATCACCGCTGCCTGGTGGTTATAGTGTGGTGTGATATTCGTCAATAAACATGCATTCAGTTGTACACCTGGCCTCATCCTTTTTCGTCTATATTCAGACACAACAGTGGCATCTGCCATTATGTATGGAGTGGGATGCTGGTGCAGTGGCATCACAACAACCAACAGGAAGAGACTGAACAGGCTGATCAAAAAAGCCAGCTCTGTTCTGGGATGACACCTTGACTCAGTGGAGGAGATAGGAGAGAGAAGGATGTTTGATAAGCTGTCATCTCTGCTAGAGTCCGAGTCTCAGCCATTGCAGAACACACTGAATGCACCGAGAAGCTCATTTAGCAGTAGGCTGTACCATCCCAAGTTCCAAGGTTGTCATAGCCAGGAGTGGTGCTGGGGAAAAGCTCCCAGCACTCAAAAAATGCTCCTTATAGCGTGCGTCTCAAATAGCCTCTGACAACCAAGTCCAACTCTTGGCCTGCTCGTGTGGCTTAGCTTCTAAGCCCGGCGGAACTACTTCTACTGACAGGAGAAGAGGCGAAGGCGAATCTCTGGTGCCTTCAAACCAGATGCTTTCGGTAGATGGGGCTTGACAACCTGGGAGGGTAGTCCATCTAGGGGAAGGAAAACCCTGACTTCAAACCTCTGCTGCCTTGTGGCATACCTGGTCACGGGAAAGGCTTCGGGAGTCAACTCTGAGGTAAAATCTGAAGTTGGAGCTCCTAAGGCAGTCCGTCGTTGATTTAAACTTTGTTCTGGCAGCTCCTGCGATGGCACTGGTGCCAAACTGTAACAGCCTTGCTGTTCCTTTGGATCCATCAGCGATGTGGAGAGGGGGGACATGCTACATGGGCAACAGCCTGTCCTCCATATCGCATTGCCCAGGCTAGCATCCAGCAATACTCACCAACACAAACTCACACCCTACACCCTGAAGAGGTCACTCCAGCTTCGCTTGCAGTGTTGACACAACACGGGGAACAACAGTTACCAGTTATAAGTCATTGCTCGATTGGCATAGAGCTTTTCGCCAGGGGTTGCTCCCGATGGTGGGAGGGATCCTTGGATCTCACTGGACAACTACCACCCGCCTCAAGCTGGGCAGCCCCCAGCCAGTAAGGTGTTGTCCCGCCACAGTCTGCCATCCTCATTGGGTGCATGGGGATTAGGAAATGTCCAAACAGCAGACTGCAATCGTCGCACTAGGAAACAAAACAAAACAACAAAAGAAACCAGCTTTGAAACTGGGATGTTGGAACGTTCGGACAATGATGACCAGTCTTTCTGAAAACTTCAGGACATCAATGACTCCAAGAAAACAGCTGTCATAAATGACGAGCTCAGGAGGCTGCATGTGGACATTGCCACCCTTCAAGAAACACGCCTTGCTGACTCAGGCACGCTGAAGGAGAAGGACTACACATTCTACTGGCAGGGGAAAGGCTCTGATGAGCCAAGGGAGCATGGAGTCGGCTTTGCAGTGAGGAACAACTTTCTGAATATGGTAGAGCCAAGCAGCAATGGCACAGAGCGTCTCCTCACTCTTTACCTCGACACCACCAAAGACCCAGTCATTCTTGTTAGCGTGTATGCCCCGACACTGTCTTCCACACCGGACACAAAGGATGAGTTCTACGAGAAGCTCGCATCCATCATTGCAAACATCCCCAGCAAGGAACAACTTGTTCTCCTGGGCGACTTCAATGCCAGAGTAGGTGCAGATCATGACCCGTGGCCCTTGGACAGTTTGGTGTGGGCAAAATGAACGAGAAAGGCCAGCAACTGCTTGAGCTTTGCAGTTACCATGAATTGTGCATCGCCAACTCCTACTTCAGGATCAAGCCTCAGCACAAGGTCTCTTGGAAATACCCACACTCAAAGCACTGGCATCAGCTAGATCTTATCCTGGTCTGATGTCCGCCATCAAGAATATCCTCCACACACGCTCTTACCACAGTGCGGACTGCGACACAGATCACTCCCTGGTCTGCTGCAAGATCAGGCTGCAGCCAAACAGAATCCACAGCTCAAAGAAACAAGGGAACCCCACATTGATGACAGCAAGATGTCTCAACCAGACCTCGTGGAAAAGATTGCAGAGACCTTCGAGAAGGAAATGCAAACCTCACACCCCAGAGACTGCCACAGAGAAGTGGGAAGTACTGTGGCACTGCACCGCCTTGGCTACCTTCTGCTACAGGCAGCATTAGAGGGATGACATCAAGAAGGCACTTGGACCAGTTTAGAGCAAGACAGCTCCCCTCAAATCTTCCACTGGGGTAGTAATTACAGACAAGGGCCAACATATGAAAAGATGGGTGGAACACTACTCTGACCTCTACTCCAGACAGAACACAGTGTCTCTTACAGCTCTTGACGCCATCGAGTGTATGCCAATCATAGAGGAGCTGGATGTAGAGCCAACCATAGAGGAACTCAGGAAGTCCATTGACAGCTTGACCTTAGGCAAAGCCCCAGGCAATGAGGGGATTCCCCCGGACATGATCAAACACTGCAAGACTACCCTCCTGCTCCCATTGCATGAAGTCCTCTGTCAGTGCTGGCAAGAAGGCGCTGTACCACAAGACATGAGGGACACCAAGATCATCACCCTCTATAAGAACAAGGGCCAAAGAAGTGACTGCAACAGCTACAGAGGCATCTCTGTACTCAGTATCATCGGCATAGTCTTTGCTTGGATCATTTTGAGCTGCCTGCAGAAGCTGGCAGAATGCCACACTGCGACTCTTCTACCCAGAGTCGCAGTGTGGCTTTCGTGCCAAGAGATCAACGGTAGACATGGTCTTCTCCCTCCGCCAACTTCAGGGGAAGTGCAGAGAACAGCAGATGCCCCTGTATGTCACCTTCATAGATCTCACCAAGGCATTCAACCTCGTCAGCAGAGACGGCCTGTTCAAGATTTTCCCAAAGATAGGCTGGCCACCAAAGCTGCAGAGCATGATCGAGTCTTTTCACTCAGACATGATGTTGACTGTGCAGTTCAACAGGAGTTCCTCTGACCCCTTCAGCATCTGCAGTGGCGTCAAACAAGGCTGCGTCCTTGCTCCCACACTCTTTGGGATATTCTTTGTCGGTCTCCTAAAGCATGCCTTTGGCACCAAAACAGAAGGAATTTACCTACGCACCAGGCTGTTCAACCTTGCCCGCCTCACAGTCAAGACGAAGGTTCATTAAATGCTCATCAGAGACATGCTGTTTGCTGACAACTCAGCAATTGCAGCACACACCCAACAGGAGCTGCAGACAGTGATGGACCACTTCTCACAGGCCTGCAAGGATTTTGGACTCACCATTAGCCTGAAAAAGACCAATGTCCTGGGACAACACACTGAATCACCACCTGCCATCACAATCGTTGACTATGAACTCAGCGTTGTCCACCACTTCACCTACCTTGGCTCTACCATAACCAACAACCTCTCCTTTGACACAGAAATAGACAGGAGGATTGGGAAGGCAGGTACAACACTCGCTCGCCTCACAACCAGAGTGTGGACAAACCCCAAGCTGTCGGTGAAGACTAAGATGGCAGTGTATAACGCCTGTGTCATCAGCACACTGCTGTACGGCAGTGAGTCATGGACAACATATGTCAGACAGGAAAAGTGGCTCAACACCTTCCATCTGCGAAGCATCCACCACATCCTGGGCATATTCTGACAGGACAGGGTAACCAACGCAGATGTCTTTAATCGCGTAGGACCTCCCAGCATGTTTACTCTCCTCAGACAGCATAGGCTGTGCTGGCTAGGCCATGTCCACCGCATGGACAATGGGTGCATCCCAAAGGACATCCTGTATGGAGAACTGGCATCTGGGAGGAGATTCACTGGTTGCCCCCAGCTCCGGTAAAAAGATGTCATTAACAGAGACATGAAGGCCACCGACATCAACACAGAGACCTGGGAGAGCATAGCAGGTGACCGTGCAAAGTGGAAAGGGACCCTAAAGCAACACCTGAAATCAGGGAAGGAGAAAATGAGTGCTGCTGCTGAAAAACAAGCACGCAGGAAGGAAAGCAGCAGCTCCAACAGACCAGAGACTACACACAGGTGTGACCTTTGCGATAAAGACTGCCACTCCCGCATCAGTCTATTTAGCCACAGATGATGCTGCTCCAGGCGAGCAGACAACCAGAACTAGTATGCTTCACCCACAGTCAACGCTGATCGACGGAGGCCTAGGAGTGTGCCATCCTAAGTGGTCAAGGGAGAGGTTCTGCAGCTCTTTCCTACCTACGGCTATCAGACTTTATAATCTAACCGGTTCTGCTCATAGATGCCTTATTAAATGTCACAACTTTGCACAATAGAGATCGCCCCTCCAATACACAGCTAAGACAGTTACAATTATTACTGAGGGTGGAAACAACACTGTTCATTCAATGTGAAATATACTGTCTGGGTCTATATTTACAATATGGGCAGATCGGACACTGGACAGCAGTAAGACCAGGGGCGGAGGGCTGATAATGCATGTGAACAGCAGATGGTGTAATCCTTGGCACATAATGATTAAAGAACAACACTGCAGCAAAGACACTGAGTTGCTAGCTGTTAGCATGGGGCCGGTTTATCTCCCTAGGGAATATTCTCATGTGATCTGCATCATTATTTATGTAAATCTGTCTGCGAGTACTGGGGCAGAGCGTGATGTCATCCACTCAGTCACTAGCAGACTGCAAATGCAGCACCCAAATGCTCTCTTCCTCATCTCAGGTGATTTTAACCATACTTCACTGTCCTTCATTCTGCCCATGTTCACTCAGTATTTTTTTTTTTTGACTTATTTTGTACCCGTAGGTAGATTTGTTTTGCAGTCCGGTGACAAGCCACCAGCTGCCGGTCGCTGCGTGCGCAAGCGCCCCTTAACTCCCTAACCTGCATGTTTTTGGCATGTGGGAGGAAACCGGAGAAATCCCGGAGTAAACCCACGCAAACACGGGGAGAACATGCAAACTCCACACAGATCACTGTTGGCCGGGGGCAGGGATCGAACCCATGATCTCATGATCCCCGCGATCCCCCGGCCGAGGGTAAAACTGTGCTGCCGCGGTGCTAACCACTGCGCCACCGTGCAGCAGTATGTCACGTGACACACCAGAGACAATAAAATACTGGACTTATTTTATGCAAACACTAAGGAGGCATACACCTCAGTGCCACTCCCCCCGCTCGGGAGATCGGATCACAACCTGGTTCACCTCCTGCCTGTGTACAAACCCCTAGTTTGTACCCCTAGTCAACTTTTATCTCATCGGTCCACAGAGTATTTTCCTAAAAGTCTTGGGGATCATCAAGATGTTTTCTGGCAAAACCGAGACGAGACATTATGTTCTTTTTGCTCAACAGTGGTTTTCGTCTTGGAATTCTGCCATGGAGACCATTTTTGCCCAGTCTCTTTCTTATGGTGGAGTCATGAACACTGATCTTAACTGAGGCAAGTGAGGCCTGCAGTTCTTTGGATGTTGTTGTGGGGTCTTTTGTGACCTCTTGGATGAGTTGTCGCTGCACTCTTGTGGTAATTTTGGTTGACCGGCCACTAAGGTTCACCATTGTTCCATGCTTTTGCCATTTGTGGATAATGGCTCTCACTGTGGTTCACTGGAATCCCAAAGCTTTAGAAATGGCTTTATAACCTTTTCCAACCTGATAGATCTCAGTTACTTTGTTTCTCATTTATTCCTCAATTTCTTTGGATCACAGCACAATGTCTAGCTTTTGAGGATCTTTTGGTCTACTTCACTTTGTCAGGCAGGTCCTATTTTGAGTGATTTCTTGATTGAGAACAGGAGTGGTGTCGTGAACTGGGGGCTGGAGACTTTCTCCAGACTCGGTTTCATGGTTTTGTCCTGTTTATTTTTCATCTGTTGTATTTTATGCCTGTTGGGTTTTGGTGTTTGCCATTTTTCTGTTTGTTAGTGCCTTATTTTTTAGTCTGTATTTATTTTTTGTTAGGGTGTTATCTCATCCTGTATTTCTGTTTTCTCTCCTTTTGACAGCTATCATGGGGCGTGGAACTTGTGGGGGTGTGCCCTGTCAGCTGTTAGTTGGGTTTGCCTCCCTCTCAGTCGCACCTGATCTCAATTGTGTATCTTTGCCTTCCAGCCCACACAGTGCTCAATCCTGCCATGTATTATCTAAGGGGTTTTGAGCCTTTTTTAAGAACTCTGCTGTTCACTTTATTTTGTCACTGCTTTTTATTGTCTACCTTAATCTCCACCAGAGCTTGGTCCACTCTGGTGAGTCATTCTGTAAGTAATCCTCTTCTTGCTCGCCAGTTTGCTTGTTGGAGTACTTTGTGTTAATTCTTAATTCTCTTCTCGCTTGCTCGCCAGTTTGTTTGTTGAAGCATTTTGTGTTTATTCTTTATTTTAATGAATCTCACTAACGGCAATCCAGCGCGTGGGTCATTTTTCTCTGCTCCAAAGGAGCAAAACATGACAGAAAGCAGCGACCAGTTAAGACCCAGCTGTTGTCATTACTGTATTTAGCCTTTTTCTCTTGCCGTTTCACTCACCTGTTTCGAGGAGCAGTCATGCCTCCAGCAGATGAAGCAGTCAGGAGGAGAAAAAAGTGGAGTCGGGATGAGTGGGTGGTTGTAGCCATGATCGAGGACATGGCAGCTGCCGCACAGAGCTGCTCCTTCCGGGAAGACGAGATGAATTGTTGGGGTGGAGTTGCTAACCTGGTGGAGGTGAGACCCAGCATGCGCTTTCATCCCTGGGTGATTGCTCTCTCCCTTCCTCCGCTACCACCTCTGCCTTCAGCCTCCTCCTCACCGCCTCCAGCGAACCCGACGTCCACACGGAAGCGTGCTCCGCGTAAAATGCCCTGCTTCGTCTCCAGTGCACCAGTTCCTGCTCCACCGGCTCCGTCCACTCCACGGCGCCGAAACCCAGCTTCGGACCACCGGAGGGTTACTCCCGCCTCTCAGCCAGCCACTTTTCCCCCTGTTGAGACAGAAGAATCCAGCAGCAGTGCGTCATCCTAGTGTTTTTTCTTCAGCTGTTTTGCCAGCTTCTCCTTTTCTCGTAGCTGCTGCTTTCCACTTCTCCTCACCATATTTCTCTGCTGGTGAGAGGCCAGTTGTCTCCTCTTCGGCTCCACCCATGGCTGTGGGGGCAGGGGTGGCTCCACAAGGTTCCCCTGGGGCACCCTCTTCAACGGAAACCATGGAGAGGGTCAACCCAACACCTATTGCAGCAGACAGCATCGTGCCCCAGGAATTCAGGCAAGTTCTATTTCATTCCACTTCATTTTTTGATGTTATGCCTTGCCTGATTCCAGGTGTTGAGGTTCAGCTCATGCAGTCCTCTGAGCCCTCACCTCCTGCTGTAATAATGAATTCCTCACCTACTGTCTCTGTGTCTCATCCTATCATCCCTGAGTGTCCGCTAGTCCCGAAACTGAGCCACCGGATGATGGAGGAGCCTGTGGCGCTGGAGGTCCTGGTCCCAGTTCTACAGCCACAGGGTGGACAGAGGGACAATGCTGAAAATGAACTGAAGCCTGCACCAACGAGAGCACGTCCCCTGGCTTCAGCTTCTCCGGATCCAGAGCAACCAGAGAAATCACCTCCAGAATCCACGCCGAGTGAACCACCTGTGTGGGTTACCTCACTGGAAGTGACCAGGACTGCATCCACCATCACGCCTGCTGCGGGGGCCTCTGCAGCAGAGTTTGGGGCTGAACTGGACCTCCTGAGGGCCGAGCCTGATGTAACATCGTTACCTGGATTGTCGGAGTCCTGGATGGCAGTGGAGCTTGAGCTCAGGCAAGTGCTCTCCCTTGTTTTTCTCTTTACTGTCTTGAAGAAGTCTTGCCTGGCTCTTGGTGAGGAGAGCCAGGTGCAGCTGCCCGCTGCACCTGAGCTTGCCTTGCCCGGCTCCGCCACTGCTGGTGACCCTGATCCCCCCCTTCCCCGTGTGTTCTGTCTGAGCTTTCTCCCAGGGTCACCGGGAATGTTCCAGCAGCACCAGAGGTCTCTGTGGGTCCAGGTTCGCTGCCCAAGGTTGTCCAGGGTCCAGCTCCTTCAGCCAAGGTCGTCGTGGGTGCTCAGTTCAAGCCCGGGACCTCCGTGGGAACAGCTCCCCCTCTGCCCGAGGCCGTTGTGTGGGTTCCTCTTCGGTCTGAGTCTCCGTGGGTGCTGCGTCCCGGCCAGGGACCCTCGTGGGTGCTGCGCCCCAGCATTTGCCCGGCGTGGGTGCTGCGCTCCAGCATGGGCCCACCATAGGCGCTATTCCCCCCAACCCGGGGTCCACCGAGGGTGCAGCACTGGCCCAGCCGGGGTCCACTGAGGATGCAGCGTTGGCCCAGCAGTGCTTCGACCCGGAGCCACCACGGGTGCTGCTACGCTCCAGCCGGAGCCACCATGTGTGCTGCTACACTCCAGTCCAGAGCAGCCGCGGGTGCTGCTACGCTCCAGCCCAGAGCCACCATGGGTGCTACAATGTCATGGACCGGGACCCCCATGGGTGCTACTTGTCTCCCGTCCAAGGCCACGAGGGCATCGTGGTCCCCCTTCCTCCACTGCTAGATGCCGTTGGGGTCTCCCTTCCTTCCCTGCCTGACACCGTCATGGTCCCTCTCCTTCCTCCGCCAGACATTGTCATGGTTCCTCATCCTCCTTTGCCACCAGACATCGTCGTGATCCCGCTCCTCCGGCCCCGCTTTCCATCAGGTTGCCTTCCTGTGTGGAAGCTGCCTTCTGGGTTACCTCTCCAGGCCTGGTGATTCACGAACTTAGGCCGGCCACCAGAAAGACTGAGCCACTGGGTCGGGTGGTGTATATTTTCCAACAGTCCACCCAAGTCGCACCATCTGGCTGTCCGGTTGGCCTGGGACTTAGGCAGACCACCTGATCTGTTCCACTTTGCTGTCCACTGGGCCTGGAACTCTGGTCGGCCCCCTGAACTTTCAAGCTCCCTGGCTGGGGGGCCTAATTCTGTACTTTTCTGGTGTGGGTCCTGAGCAGGTCTTGTTTGTTCCCTCCTGGCCTGTTCCCCCCGCCACCTGCCCTGGGTAGATTGTGGTGGTTCTTGTGGTGAGGGGGGCGGGGGTCTTTATTCTTTTGGTGTTACTGTGGGGTGTCTGGAATCCACCCCTTGAGAGGGGGGCTCTGTCATGAACCGGGGGCTGGAGGTTTTCTTCAGACTCAGTTTCATGGCCTTTGTCCTGTTTATTTTTCATCTGTTGTATTTTATGCCTGTTGGGTTTTGGTGTTTGCCATTTTTCTGTTTGTTAGTGCCTTATTTTTTAGTCTGTATTTATTTTTTGTTAGGGTGTTATCTCATCCTGTATTTTTGTTTTCTCTCCTTTTGACAGCTATCAGGGTTGTGGAACTTGTGGGGGTGTGCCCTGTCAGCTGTTAGTTGGGTTTGCCTCCCTCTCAGTCGCACCTGATTTCAATTGTGTATCTTTGCTTTCCTGCCCACTCAGTGTTCACACCTGCCATGTATTATCTAAGGGGTTTTGAGCCTTATTTAAGAACTCTGTTGTTCACTTTATTTTGTCGCTGCTTTGTATTGTCTACCTTCATCTCCACCAGAGCTCGGTCCGCTCTGGTGAGTCATTCTGTAAGTAATCCTCTTCTCGCTCGCCAGTTTGCTTGTTGAAGCACTTTGTGTTAATTCTTAATCCTATTCTCGCTCGCCAGTTTGTTTGTTGGAGCATTTTGTGTTAATTCTTTATTTTAATAAATCTCACTAACGGCAATCCAGCACCTGGGTCATTTTTCTCTGCTCCAAAGGAGCAAAACATAACATGTGGCAGTAATCAGGCCTGGGTGTGGCTAGAGAAATTGAACTCAGCTTATTTACCTTTTGTTCTTATTAAAGACAAAAATAGAAAGGAGATGTTTTTACCTTCTTTACATGTTTCGACTGTTCACTGCAGCCTTTGTCAGAATTGGAACTCAGCTTTCCAAAGATGTGATAAACCACAGTTAATTTATGTTTTATGTTATCACAAACACTTGATTGCAGTTTTTGCTGCTAAAGATGGCCCAACCAGTTATTAGGTTTAGGGGGCAATCACTTTTTCACACAGAGCCATGTAGGTTTGGATTTTTTTTTTTTACCCTTAATGTCATGTTCAGGGTCGTTCAACCCCGTCCATGACCTGTCGCTGTAGGTTTTGATTACTTCTTATTAATTCCAGGTGGCAGATTGAGCCTTGCTCTCTGCCAGTCCTACAGACATGCCTTCCTCCTCTTACCAGACACTCACCAGCTGTGTGGGATCACCACATGCACACAGGCACACATGCACACATACACACACTCACACACGCACACACACACTCGTCCAATTAACTACAGACCTGCTTGCCACACGGCTGTGCCCACTTGCCTTCGTTAGTATATTGTATTCTTAAAGGGAGGCAGTGTGCGCAGTCAGTGTGGCAGCTTCAGTCAACCTTGGACATCCTGGCTTGCAGACTGTTGGTTTCCCTCAGACTGAACTGTGTAGTTACTCCAGAGCCTTTCTGCTCCAACATGTATGTAAGTCCTCCTTAATTATGCCTTCCTCTCCGCTCCTGCTCAGCACACTTGGCATTTCTCCTACGCCAACTAAGCTAGTAGCTGGTTGTCGCCCTATTTGTATGTGACTGTATTTGGACATTTTGTATATTTTTCCCCTCTGTTAATAAACATGCTACATTACTGCATGTTGGGCTCATATTTATTCATATGTTCGCTGCACAATTACGCAGTGGACATGACAGTAAGCTGCCACCAAAAGAGCCCAAGCAGTGTGTAGCGTGCTTTTTCATTTTTCGTGTATTTTCACCCACCTGGAGAATCATGTCCTGGCTGGATGAAGTGGAGCTGCGGGGTGTGTGTGTCCTGAAGAGTCTCCTGTCACAGATCGAGACCACCGGCACTCTCGAGGCAGTCCATGTGAGCCAGGATGGCACAGCACGATTAATGGAGGAGCGTCCTTATTTGT
Source organism: Pholidichthys leucotaenia (assembly GCA_020510985.1). Lineage (NCBI taxonomy): Eukaryota > Metazoa > Chordata > Actinopteri > Cichliformes > Pholidichthyidae > Pholidichthys > Pholidichthys leucotaenia. Next base: position 381,546,958 of record CM035837.1, on the reverse strand, counting down.
GGAGCTGCGCGGAGGCCACCTCCATCTTGGCCTTCATTTTCTCCTCTTCATGGGAGAGCGAGGGACAGGAGAAAGCTGCTTCAACACAGGAACCGCCCCGTGGGGAGAAGAAGCGTTCCCGGAAGTTGGAGGCTCGTCACCCTCGTCTCAACCATGGGGCCACTCCTCCTCTACTCAAGTCTGCAGCTGACTCCCACACCCGGGTTGCCAGGCAAGTGTTTTTTCATCCTTTTTCCTCTGAAAATGATAAACCTTGTCTGTCACCCGGGAGAGAGACGCAGGCTGTGCTGTCGCCTGCGTTTTCTCCTCGAGCTGCGGGAACTAAGAACCCTATTCCCTCTGTGTCTCCCCTGTCTCTGCCTGAGGGGCCTAAGTTCATCATGGACATGTGGATGGAGGAGTCCGGGCTAGCTGCAGCGAAGACCATCACACCTGGGAGGAACAGGCAAGTGATTTTCCATTCCACTCATCAATTTGATAAATTTTCTTGCCAGCCTCCCGAGTGTGAGGCCCAGTGTTTGCAGTCCACTGGGTCCTCACCACCTGTTGCAGCAGAAACTATCTCACCAACCCTCTCCATATCTCTCCCTGTCACTTCTGAGCATCCTTCGGCCCTGGAGCTCAGTCATCAGATGAAGGAGGAGCACACGGCATGGAATGACTCTATCCCAGCCCCGCAGAGCTCCTTTGGACTGAAGGAGGGCGCTGTGACCGGCCTGAGGCCTGAGCCGATGAGAGAGTGTCTCCTGGCCTCAGTCACCTGGGGTCCAACGCAAGGTGAGACTCCACCTCTAGAATCCATGCTGGGAGAGTCACCCACATCGGAATCTTCACTGGAGGAAGATAAGACTGCAGTGACCATCACGCCTGCTGTGGAGGCTGCCACAGCAGAGCTAGCACCCGAGCAGAACCTCCTGGAGGCCGAACCTGGGAAGACGTTGTCTGGATCGCCGGAGTCCTGGATGGCAGTAGAGCTTGAGCTAAGGCAAGTGCTCTCTTTTGTCTTTCTCCTTTCTATAATTGAGCATTTTTGCCTACCTTTAGATGAGGAGAGCCAACTGCAGCCAAACGCTGCACCTGAGCTCGCCTCACCGTGCTCTGCCGCTGCCGGTAACTCTGACCCTTCCTCCTCTCCATCTGAGTCCTTTTCCAGAGTTGCCGGAGAGAGTCCTCCATCAAGGTTCTGACTGAGGTGGTTGTCGGGGGCACCCAGTACCAGTCCAGGGTGCCTGTGATCGATCGCCTCCTCGCTTGGGTGCTCATACGGGTCAGCTGGCCCATGTCCAAGATGGCATTGGGATCAGCAGTGGCCCAGCCGGGTCCCACCACGGGAGCAGCAGGGGTCCAGCCAGACTCCACCGTGGGTGCAGCCATGGCTCAGTCGGGGTCCACCGTGGGTGCAACGTTGTACCACGCCGGGACCACCGCAGATGCAGCCATGGCCCAGCCCGGGTCCACCACGGGTACTACAGAGTTCGGGTTCATGTCAGGGCCACCGAGGGTGCCACAGGACAGTTTGGGGACACTGGGGATGTCCCTTTCCTTTTGGAGGCCCTGTGGATGTTGCTTTGAATTCTGCTGGACCCCGTTGGGGTCTTTTTCCCTTCGCCACCTGTGACCGCAGGGGTTTCCTTTCCTCTGCCCGGCCAGCCACCTCTTAGTTTTCCAGTGGGTAGGCCACCGCTTCATTTGCCCTTCCGGTCCTGGTGGCCTAATTGTGTGGGCAGGCCGCCCAAAAGACTGGGTTCCCTAGCCGGGTGGTCCGTGTGCCCTGGCAGGCCGCCTGACATTATTCTGCGGGTTGCCCGCTGGGCCTTGGACTCTGGTTGGCCCCCTGAACTGTGGGACTCTTGGGGGTCGGGTGAGTTAGTTAGTTTGGGGTTGGGCAGTGTCATTGTGTTGTTTTGTGGTGTTTTTCTATTCGTGATTAATCCCTCCTAACCTGTTTTCCCCCACCTCCCGTCCTGGTTTGGTGTGTTGACTTTTTGGGTGGGGGGGGGGTAGGTTTTGCTCTCTGTTTTCGATGTTACAGTGGGTGTCTGGTATCCACCCCTTGGGGGGGGCACTGTCATGTTCGGGGTCGTTCAACCCCGTCCATGACCTGTGGCTGTAGGTTTTGATTACTTCTTATTAATTCCAGGTGGCAGATTGAGCCTTGCTCTCTGCCAGTCCTACAGTCATGCCTTCCTCCTCTTACCAGACACTCACCAGCTGTGTGGGATCACCACATGCACACAGGCACACTTGCACACATACACACACTCACACATGCACACATGCACACACACATTTGTCCAATTAACTACACACCTGCTTGCCACACGGCTGTGCCCACTTGCCTTCGTTAGTATATTGTATTCTTTTTTTTTTTTTTTTTTTTTTTTTTTTCCTCTCGGCGCCACACCAGTAGGCTGCCTTTTGCAACAGCGGCTCGATTCCGAGTTTTTTTTTCCCTTCCTCTCTCTTTTGATCACTTTTTTTTTTTTTTCACCCCACTTATATCACGGACACACAGATCATCCCAAATGTCTCCTGAGCCGGTGGACGGAGCCACTGTTTATAGCAGGATACGATATAACAGGGAAGAGCTGCTAGCATTTAACCGCCACCCGGTCCCACTGGAAAAACTCGACATACCGAGAGAACTGAGGCGAAAACGCCGTGGCTGCCAGGCTGGAGTAAGGCGGAGGACAAAAAATATAAGGTACAGACCCTCCCTTCCATCTGTTGTCATGGGAAATGTACGGTCGATACTGGGAAAGTTAGATGAGCTAGCGGCTATCTCCCGTTATGATAGCACTTACCGGGAGTGCTCTCTCCTTTTGTTTACTGAGACGTGGCTAACTGAACTAGCAGCAGATGCTAACATTGAGCTGGAGGGTTTTCACACGATACGAGCTGACCGAACACCAGAGAGTGGCAAAACTAGGGGCGGTGGAGTGATCATGTATGTTAACAACAACTGGTGCAGACCGGGACATATCACTGTTAAACAACGACACTGCAGCAAAGACATTGAGTTGCTAGCTGTTAGCATGAGGCCTACATATCTCCCGAGAGAACACTCACACGTGATCTGCATTGTTGTTTATGCAAATCCGACGGCGAACGCTGGGACAGCGCGTGACGTCATCCATTCAGTAACCAGCAGGCTGCAGACAGAACACCCAGATGCTCTTCTCCTCATCTCAGGCGATTTCAACCACGTTTCACTGTCTCCCATTCTGCCCACTTTCACCCAGTATGTCACATGCCACACTAGAGACAATAAAACACTGGATTTGTTCTACGCAAACACTAAGGAGGCGTACACCTCATCACAACTCCCCCCACTTGGGAGATCGGATCACAACTTGGTTCATCTCCGACCGGTGTACAAACCCCTAGTGCACAGACAACCTCCGGCCATGCACACTGTGGAGTTATGGTCTGAGGAGACAATGGACACTCTAAAGGACTGTTTTGAAGCCACTGCCTGGAAGCAGCTCTGCGATCCGCATGGTGAGGACATCGATGGCCTCATTCACACCTTCACGGGCTACCTCAGCTTCTGTGTGGACAAATCCGTTCCCACCAAGACCATACGGCGTCACTCAAACAACAAACCCTGGATCAACCCTGAGATAAAAACACTTCTGAGAGAGAAGAAGAGGATCTTCAGGTCGGGGAACAGGGAGATGCTGAAGTCCGTACAGAGGGAGCTGAGGAGAAAGATCAGAGAAGGCAAGGACAGCTTCAGGAAGAAGATGGAGGACAAGCTGCAACAGAGCGACATCAGCGGGGTCTGGAGAAACCTCAAAACCATCTCGGGGCTCCAGAATACCTCCCCCCAGGCCACGGGGGGCAGGGAGTGGGCGAACAACCTGAATCTGTTTTTCAATAGATTTGACCAACCGCCCTCCCCCCTGTCTGCACAACAACCACTGCTGCCTCTAAGAAATCAAGTCCTGCTACCCACTCCCCACTCCACCGACACCCCCCCCACTCCCAACACACAGCCCCCCATCCTGACCCTGACCAAGACCCAGGTGAGGACGGAGCTGAGGAAGATCAAGGCGAGGAAGGCGTCGGGACCGGACGGCATCAGCGCAAAGCTCCTCAAGTCCTGTGCAGACCAGCTGTGTGGGATTGTGACGTATATCTTCAACATGAGCCTGAAACTGGGGAGGGTACCACAGCTGTGGAAAACATCTTGTGTGGTACCTGTACCAAAAACTTCCCACCCCAAAGACCTGAACAGCTTCAGACCGGTGGCCTTGACGTCCCACTTGATGAAGACCCTGGAGAGACTGCTCCTTGCTCATCTCCGCCCCCTGGTGGAACCAGCGATGGATCCACTCCAGTTCGCCTACCAGCATGGCATTGGGGTGGAGGATGCGGTGATCTTCCTCCTTCACCGTTCTCTGTCCCACCTGGAGAAGCCCGGGAATATGGTGAGGATCATGTTCTTTGACTTCTCCAGTGCTTTCAACACCATCCAACCGATGATCCTGAAGGACAAGCTGCTGCGCGCAGGGGTGGACCAGCACCTGTCATCATGGATCCTGGACTACCTCACGAACCGGCCTCAGTTTGTGAGAACCCGGGACTGTGTTTCCGACACGATCATCAGTAGCACGGGGGCCCCCCAGGGAACGGTGCTGGCTCCCTTCTTGTTCACTCTTTATACTGCGGACTTCTCACACAACACAACACATTGCCATCTACAGAAGTTCTCTGATGACTCTGCGATCGTTGGTCTCATCTCCAGCGGAGATGAAGCTGAGTACAGAGGGCTTATCCAGGACTTTGTGGACTGGTGCCATCGGAACTGCCTCCAGATCAACGCGAGGAAAACTAAGGAGCTGGTGGTGGACTGCCGCAGGCATGGGCAGCCCCTCACAGCACCAGTAAATATACAGGGAACAGACATCGAGATGGTGACATCCTACAAGTACCTGGGTATTCATCTGAACAATAAACTAGACTGGTCACACAATACTGACGCACTCTACAAGAAGGGACAGCGCAGGCTGTTCCTGCTGAGGAGACTCAGGTCTTTTGGTGTACAAGGGGCGCTGCTGAAGTCATTCTATGACACGGTGGTGGCATCAGCCATCACTTTTGGAGTGGTCTGCTGGGGCAGTGGCATTACTGCAGCCGATAGGAAGAGACTGAACAAACTGATTAAGAAAGCTAGCTCTGTCCTGGGGCAACGCCTTGATCCGATGGAGGAGATAGGAGAGAGAAGGACGGTGGCTAAACTGTCATCTCTGCTGGAGTCCGAGTTCCACCCTATGCAGGACATACTGGATGCACTGAGGAGCTCATTTAGCAGCAGACTACATCATCCCAGGTGCACAACCGAGAGGTTTCGTAGGTCCTTCCTACCAACGGCTGTCAGACTGTACAACCTAAGCAGGGCTGCTCGCAGAGATAGCAAAAAGACGTAACAAACTAATAGTTTTTTTTTTGTTTTTTTTTTTGTTTTTTTTTTTTTTTGAATGCAAAAGATGCAATAGACTTACACAATGGTCCCCTCCGGCATACAACTAGGAACATACCGGTCGCTATGGAGGGTGAGAATATGTATGGGCACATAATCATACCATGTAGGATAACTAAATAGACGGTTATGCTGTTTCATCCCACCTAGCAACAATGCTCTGCACTGTGTGTGTTTATATATTTACATATTTATTCCATCTAGCTACAATGCTCTGCACTGGGTGTGTTTATATTTATATATCTATATATTTATTCCATCTAGCTACAATGCTCCGCACTGTGTTTTTATATATCTACATATTATTCCATCTAGCTACATTGCTCCGCACTGTGTGTGTTTATATACTTGCATATTTATTCCACCTAGCTGCAATGCTCCATACTGTGGGTGTTTATATATTTACATATTTATTCCATCTAGCTACAATGCTCTGCACTGTGTGTTCATATATTCATATATTTATTCCATCCAGCTACAATGCTCTGCACTGTGTGTCTGTGTGTGTGTGTGTGTATATATATATTTTATAGTAATATGTACATATGTATATTAGCTGCTCTTGCTTGCTTGTTTTTTCTTGCCTTCTGATTGTTGCTCTGAGTGTTGCTATCCCTGTGCTGTTGCAATCCTGGAATTTCCCCGTTGTGGGACTAATAAAGGCTTATCTTATCTTATCTTCTTATACGGAGGCAGTGTGCACAGTCAGTGTGGCAGCTTCAGCCAACCTTGGACATCCTGGCTCGCTGGCTGTTGGTTTCCCTCGGACTGAACTGTGTAGTAATTCCAGAGCCTTTCCGCTCCTACATGTATGTAAGTCCTCCTTAATTATGCCTTCCTCTCCGCTCCAGCTCAGCCTGGAGCACGCTTGGCATTTCTCCTACGCCAACTAAGCTAGTAGCTGGTTGTCGCCCCATCTGGATGTGACTGTTATTTGGACATTTTGTTTATTTTTTCCCCTCTGTTAATAAACACGCTACTTTACTGCACGTTGGGCTCGTATTTATTCATATGTTCGCTGCACAATTATGCAGCGGACATGATACTTAATAATAAACACCTTCATTGAAAAACTGCATTTTGTGTTTACTTGTGTTATCTTTGTCTAATATTTAATTTTTTTTGATGATCTGAAATATTTAAGTGTGACAAACTACAAAAAAAAAGAGAAATCAGGAAGGGGGCAAACACTTTTTCACACCACTGTATGTCTGGTTTAAAAAAAAAAAAGCAACAGAAAACATGCTGAAACAAGAAGAGGTATACAAAATGCTGCTGGTTGTGTTATTTTTTCTTCCTTAAGCTGGTTTTCTGTATATAATACACATTTTGACATAAAGTTGTTTGAACTTTTTAAACATAAGTTCTTTATTAGGTAGCAAATATGAGCATATGCAAAATATTATACAGTTAAATACAAAGCACTTTAAATTCAGTAAAAAAAAAAAAAAGAAGGAGGAAGAGAGCGAAGTGTGTGCATGTGACAGTGAGTGAGAATGTGTGCACGTGAACAGAAGAATGGTGTGAGAGCAATTACCCTCAGTAATTTCATCTGCTGACATACACATTGCAGGTTCATTTTAAAACTGCAAGTCCGAAATGGGAATTTTTAAGCTCAGCCATTAAAATCTAAGAATTCAAATAACTTTCTCTATTGAGAAGTTTATAGATTCCACATTACAAATGACCTTGAACATGGGGAGAAAGGAGATGCTAATGAAAAAAAGGGGCTGCAGGGATAGAATTACAGTGTAGGTTTGTATGGTTTAAAGGGGCTGACTGAGGTACAAAGTGAGAACTGGGAGGTCCTGGAGTGACTCCTAGTAAATTAGTGAACTTCAGTGTCTCAAAAAAAAAATAAAAATCAGCTATTGGTGTGCTTTAGACAACATTTGGGGGAAAGGTGCTCAAACTGGGAACCCACAGACTCATCACATGGCAGTGATAATGCTGTGGTTTCTCAATGAGCGCAATTACAACTATCAAGAGATCAGTTTTCTGTATCATGTTATCAGCCAAATTACATTATTACATTTTTTTTCTTTGATGATATCAGTGCCTGTGATCTTTCAAAGGAAAAAACATTATGAACCAAAACTGTTCCGTTGCAATCAACTGCTGATGAGAAAGCCATCTTTGACTGATTAAAAACTCCAACATACATTTTTGAGGGACTTCCTGTTTGGTCTGTCTCACATCCCTGCCTAAGAACAGCACTCTGTCTGTTGAGTGTTTTGCTATTCGCCACATTAAAGTCCTCTCAGATATTTACAGAGCTCCTTTTAATAACTGTATTTCCCTCATAGTTTTTACTCCTTTTTTTTTGCCTATAACCATCTCTTCAGCTGCAGCCTAATTTTCCTCCATGAGAGATCAGAGCGATAAGAGACCCTAAACATCCGCCAGGTTTATCCTTCATCGTCTGTTTTCTGTGCCCTGCATTGTCTCTGACAATTAGCCCTGAGAAATGGAGTCTTCAGTCGCAGGCCTTGCCTTTATTGTATGCTGACAGACAATTCCCTCTGGGGTCACAACTCTGCAGCCACACTGAGACAACAGAAAGACAACAGAAACGACAAACCACAGAAATGAGCTATGAGAAACAGCACGGCTTTTAACTCCTTCAGGGGGGAATAACTTGGCCAACAAGTAGAGGCAGGTAACTTCAAGCTCATCCACTGTGCACCTCATCTAAGCGGCTATCTTCCGTTTTCTCTTCATGTCGCCTCACCAGCAACCCCCCACCCCACCCACACACACACACACAAGCTTCATCTTGCACCAACTCCACCCCCACCTTCAACTGTCCACCACCATCAATAAATCCATCTGGGAGATCAATGCTGCAGCGAATCACTAAAAGTTATCAGCTGAAGCGCTGCCAAATCAGCACACACAATCACTATGTAAATCCATCTTTACCCCCCTCCACCCCCCCCCCCCACCAAAAAAAAACAGGCAGGCTTCATTTAAATTTGAGAGTGTTCTGAATATGAGTGAGAACTGAAAGTGTGCTAGAAAGGGGAAATATTGGCAACTCTGCATGGCTGCCGCACCTCAGCACATTAAAGTATATGAATCGGAACATGGCTCCCTGCACAGCGCTGGGTTTTCTTAAAGGGCTCACTGACAGAAAAATGGTGTGTTTGTAGGTTTTAACCATGTGAAATGTGTCTATTGGTCATGTGATCATCAAAAAAATATCAAAGCACTCACTTCTCCTGAAAAACACACGGCCTTTATCTTGTTTTTCTCTGCAAGAAACAGTTTAGACTCTTTGGTGGATTTTCTTATAAGTCAAGAAATGACCCACCCACTGCTCTATTATTGGCCAGCATAGCTGTCGGTCATGTAGATGGATGGGAGCTGAAGGCGTTAGTCCCTGAGCTAACAGTGGCATAAGCATAGCTCACACCAAATCCAGTTTATATTGTTATTTTCTTCAGATAACAGTCACCCTATTAGACATCCCTGTTCCCACCTGCGTCACTAATCCAGTCGATAATATAGCTCACGTCATTCTGGCTTAATTTGTTATATTTTTGTCTCGATGCTATATTGAACTGTTAGTATTAGCGTGCCAGGGAGTCGAAGGCAGTCATTATAAGCGGATACAGCTGGCCTCAGCAGGGAGGTGACGGACATGTTGCCTGGAATTTAACTGTCGATCCAACCACTTTTGATGGCTATTTTACTATAAATTCTATTCACCCACAGTGGAATCCTTGTTCGCCCAACAATGCTTGTCCATATATATCATTCTTTGATGTTATTTTAGCTTAGTTAAACTTTTATTTTCTCAAACCAGGATCCGAGGCTGCAAGTTTAGGCTAGTAGTTTAGCCACTCATTCACGTATGTTTCTGTGCTTATTGTAATCCAGGTACCAGTCATATCCTATTGACCACTAAAACCACACACCCCTGTCAACCATCGATGCATTATTTCATTCATTCTTTAAGACAAACATTCATGGCACAGGCTCAGGGGTAACGGGTTGGGTTGATCACTGGCCTGGTCAGCTCCCCATGCTGAACCTGAGATGTTTGGTGGCTCGAGAATTTCTTGCAACATTCCTTACATTTGTCGGTGGTCGAAAAAAAAAAAAAAAACTGAACAAAATACGTCACACATATTTAAATAAGACGTGTGAGCTGTTACAACGTGGAATAAATGCAATCATTTATCCTCTAAAGGAGCACCATGATATTTTCAGATACCATAAACTCACACAAAGGCACCACAAAGTAGTTCAAATTTTACAGGTAGGTCATTTATGCATGGCATCATACAATAAATGTAATTTCGTGAAACACGTATTCTTTTTGTATGCATCATAACTTCTGAGTGTTTTATGCTTATTAGAAAGTTGAAATAAGCTGGACATTTATATGCTTAGATTGAGTTCTGATGGTGACTTGTGGGCTTCTGTCAGTCAGGATGCTGCTGAGACCCCCTACCTTCCCATTGCCGTGGGCAAACCCTCCTCTGCCTCCCCTTCTTTCTCTCTCTCTCTCTCTCTCTCTCTCTCTCTCTCTCTCTCTCTCTCTCTCTCTCTCTCTCTCTCTCCCCCTCTCCTGGACAGCTTGGCCGCCCCGGCCTGCAGGAGAGGGACTTGGCTGTGATGAAATAGAGGTAGGCAGTTGTTCCTTCAGCCCCAGGGTCATTATTTAAAAAGTGACAGAGACTCCAGTGAGTGAATGTGAGAGAGGTGAGCAAGTAGGGAGGGTGAAGAAGAAAGAGGGAGAGAACTGTGCTCAGGAAAAAGAGGCAGGGGGGAGAGGGGGCTCAGTTGTGCAGGTGTATTGTCCAGTGGAGGGAGAGGGTGCTGGGAGACAAATGAATCCAGCAGGCATTTGGTACACACCGGAGATTGCTTATCGATCCAGATCACAGTATTCAGGCCGACCTGAGAGAGGGCTGAGAATTTTCTGAGGGAGTTAATAACCTGGCAGCTCAGCTGTCTTGTCCAATTCACCAAAGGCAGAGGCCTAATCAGGGCTGGATTCCTTTTTCTGTCTGAGGAGGGGGCTCTAGCCCTCCGCCCTCTTGTTCAACGTCGGCTGCTTTCTCTGTCTCTTGCCCTTCCCATCATTCCTCCCACCTTCTGCAGCCCTCACTTCCACTCAATCGGAGCTCTGAAAGTGATTGAAATGACAGCCTATAGAAAGAGGCTAATCAAATTGTTTATTATCAGTCTGAATCAATATGTATGGATTGTTAAAACATCAAAGTCAGCCCCTGGAAAAGTAATAGTCGCCGGCCTGAAGCAGCTGCTCAGCCAGGGCTGGGTCCCTGGGAGCCTCGCTCCATTTAAGCGACTTTCACTCTTACTTAAATCCTGATGACCCATCGAGGTCAGTTGGCTGAAGGGGATATACATGCCTGTTGTACAGCGCTACAGCATAACCCCCCTCCAAACTTCCCTCCAGCTACACAGTTACATGTCTATTCTGCCTGACTGATAAACAGTCCATCAGCAAAATAAATGAGCCACCATGGTATTGAGATAAAAACCATCGCTCACCTACTGTGCTCCAAGCAATACTTTGGATGAGTGGTCATTGGTTCCCATAAATTCAATATTTTGCAACCATCTTCTCCTTTGAATCCAACGCTTCTCTTTTCAAGGGAACCAGACTAGATTGCAAATGAGGTCAGGCTGATGAATGACTCAGCTGAATGAATCAAATTGCTTTGAGATGGACATTGTAGTTGGTTGCAGGCCACAAGACAAGCTGACATGCAAGATTGATGGATAACTATTGTCCATTCATTGGCTTTGAGTGTGAAACCTGATGTTTGGCTGGGGTCTCCCTCCATCTCTGACACCCGGCAAACACAAAGCATGTTGTGGCTTGATAGAATGATTAGACACTGAATGATATCTTCTTCTGCAGCTCTCCATCTTGACCATTTTGCCGCTGGAAAACATTAAGATGGATCACAGCCACCGCGGTAAACTTTAGAGTCTGCTTAGCCGTACAACAAACAAATTATGTAATTTGCTGCTTCAAGTTTTTCACAGGGAAACTCAGGCTGCAATCAGGTCAAGGTTCTCTGCAGGACACGTTTAAAGTAATGGGCCTATAGTTTGAGGACAAATTTAATAACCACCGTGTTAATCAGTTGCCCTTATGCTGCTCCCAATCTTTCAGTCACTCATTTCATTGGTCAGTTCAATGACGACAAGTCACCATTTCAAAACAGTACATTAATCCAAATCACAATAAGAGAGTCTACCTAATTGGAAGTCCACGCCACTCCTTATCATTGACTCCATTACGCAGGCCACATAAAAGCACAGTCATCCATCATACTCCAAATTTGTTCTGTCATTTTTTGTTTGGATGGAAGATAAGGGCCAGGAGGGTGTATTGATTTTATAAAAAACACAAAGCTGAGGCTCCAGAAGTGGAATGTTTCCCTGTTATCAATAATTGCTCTAATAACCATGACAGAAAAAAAAAAGCGCATCATGGCCCGACTCTTTCAAAAGAAGTGATATTGGAGAATCGACTTAGCAGAGCGTCTTAATGTTAATAATTTCATCCTCACCTTGATTGATGTTGTTCTTTGTGCACTCTGCTGTCTGTGTTTATCACCGCTGTCCCACCAGCCATGGATGCTCTTTTCTGGGCTAAAATACTCACTGAGAAATTGTGCTGTGTTTAGCCTGTCGTGATGGTTCAAATTTTGCCCAAGATGGACATCTGCTTCATGGCACATAACATTTTATTGCAGCCATAAAAAAACAGGATGTTCCCAAACAGCAAACTCATGATATCAGCAGGGAAAAATGACTTTACTAGATATTTTAATACAAAGAAATGTTTTTAATCACAAACATATCTGTTTAGCAGAGTTCCTTTTAACGTCTGTTTTGCTGAATGAGCCTGTTTCATAATATTTAAAGAAGACACCAATGCACAATAATTAACCCACTGGGAAACATTCAAAAAAACATTCTTGACTGCTCATACCTATTTGATTCCAATGTGCTGATAATATATAATCGTAAACTTTAAACGTCTTACCCCTTAAAAGTACCTCAGAAACCTATGGCCTATATACTGAATTCAAAATAGCAATACAGAAATTGAGCTTTTGCACACTACTCGGCCTATTTTCACAGCACCTTTGGTGTCGTCACGGTGAGACAGTAAAGCGTAACAGATTAATGGTGTTAAAAAGTGAATACCTTCATGTATTTTGTAGTAAATATAAAATCTAATCAATTTTACCATATCAATAAATAAAAACACCTTAAGGTAGTTTATGTTGTGATGTGAAGCTCTCTTCTTATGCTCTCTGTTGCAACAACCAACAGAGCAGTGAGAAGAGATTGCATTATGGGATACACTGGCTAATGTAGTGACCATCGGTTTGTATTTTTCAAAATGCGGTGTGAGATATTTTGAGTGCACTAAACAGTGAATGAAAATATCACTTGAGATTTCAAACAGCACTACAAAATGGTTGATTCACTATTCAGGTGCATTACAGTAAATCAGAATATCATCCATCCATCCATCCAACCATCTTCTACCGCTTAATCCTTTTCGAGTCACAGGGGGGCTGGAGCCTATCCCAGCATCTTTGAGTGAGAGGCAGGGTACACCCTGGACAGATCGCCAGTCCATCACAGGGCTTAGAATGTCATTGAGAAGTTAATTTATTTCAGTAATTCAAAAAGTGAAACTTGTATATTGCATAGATTCATTATACACAGAGTGATACATTTCAAGTGTTTATTTCTTTTAATTTTGATCATTATGCCTTACAGCTAATGAAAACCCAAAATTCAGTTTCTCAGAAAAATTAGAATATTACATAAGATCAATTTTTTAAAAAATTATTTTGAATAGAAATGTTGGCCAACTGAAAAGTATGTCCATGTACACACTCAGTACTTGGTCAGGGCTCTTTTTGCATGAACTACTGCATCAGTGAGGCGTGGCATGGAGGTGATCAGCCTGTGGTACTGCTGAGGTGTTATGGAAGGCCCAGGTTGCTTTGATAGTGGCCTGCAGCTCATCTGCATTGTTGGGTCTGGTGTCTTTCATCATCCTCTTGACAATAAAAAGGTCAGTCAAGTTTGCTGGCCAGTCAAGCATAGTGATACCATGGTCATTAAACCAGGTACTGGTACTTCTGGCAGTGTGGGCAGGTGACAAGTCCTGGTAGAAAAAGCACTATAGGTGCTGATGCCTCGGTGCAGACAGACAGCTACACAAAATGAGTCACCACCATATGTTTACATGAATCATTTCTGGGTCTAACTAGTATCATATACAGTGGGGAAAATAAGTATTGAACACGTCAACATTTTTCTCATTAAATATATTTCTGATGGAGTCATTGACCTGAGATTTTCACCAGATATCAGTAACAACCCAAGTAATCCATACATACAAAGAAATCAAGGCAACTGTGTTCACAAAACAAGTTATATTTAATAAAGTGAAATGACACAGGAAATAAGTTTTGAACACTTGAAGAAAAAGAGATGCATAAAGCCATAGAAAGCCAAGAAACCAGCTGAAATCCATCAGAATTTAGGAAGCCATTCCATCCCTCATCAGTGCAAATTAATTTCATTTGGTTAAGTCCTGACTGATAGCCTTTAAAAAGATCTGTGAATATCAGATTTGTCACACCACAAAGAACTCATGATGGGCAGAAGCAAAAAGCTCTCTCTAGACCTTTGCAACCTTATTGGTGCAAAACACAATGATGGCTTTGGTTAAGGCGCATTTCTAAACTGCTGAATGTTCCAGTGAGCACTGTTGGAGCCATCATTCACAAGTGGAAAGAACATCATTTTACCATAAAACAGCCACAACCAGGAGCTCCATGCAAGATTTCTGACAAAGGAGTCAAAAGAATTATCAGAAGAGTTATCCAAGAGCCAAAGACCACTCACGAAGAGCTCCAGAAAGACCTCTAGTTAGCAGGTACTGCTGTTTCAAAGAAAAAAATAAGTAATGCACTCAACCAACATGGGCTCTATGCCCGCTCACCTCGCAAGACTCCATTGCTGAAGAAAAAGCAAGATGAAGCTTGTTTAAAGTATGCTGCACAACATTTTGGGCAAGCTAGTAAAATACTGGGATAATATAGTCTAGTCAGATGAGACCAAAATTGAACTTTTTGATGCCACAACACACAGCATGTTTGGAGGATAAATAGCACTGCATTAAATAACTCTTGATGTCTTCCAGTCAGGTTTTCGGCCACACCACTGAGACAGCTCTAGTTAAAGTCCTTATTGACATCCACTTCAATACAGATAATGGTGACATTTCAGTCTTGGTTCTGCTGGACTTCAGTACTGCATTCGACTGTGTCGAACGCGTCACTGAGGACGGCAGTGGCTCAGGAGGTAGAGCAGGTCTTCCAATAACTGGATGGTTGACGGTTCGAATCCCGCTCTCCCCAGATATCCTGTTGTTGTGTCCCTGGGCAAGACACTTTACCCTCAATTGCTCCTGGTGGGTCTGGACAGCGCTGTGTTGGACAACTATGCCACCATCAGTGTGTGAATGTGTGTGTGAATGGGTGGATAGCAGGATCTGTAAAGTGCTTTGGTCATCTAGAGATGAGAATAAAAGCGCTATATAAGTGAATGCCATTTACCATAACATCTTACTAGACCGGTTGAAAAACTGAGTGGGACTTTCTGTTACAGCACTTAGCTGGTTTGAGTCCTATTTAAAAGACAGGGACTATTTTGTGTCTATAGGTAACTACAAATTTGAGCAAATAAAAATTACCTGTGGAGTTCTCCAAGGTTCCATTTTGGTACCTTTGTTTTTAAACCTTTATATGCTCCCACTAGCTCAAATCATAAAAAAACAACAAAATATATTACCATAATTATGCAGATGATACACAAATCTACATAACCGTCTCACCAGGAGACTATGGTCCAACTAAAACCCTGATCAAATGCATTAGTCAAATTAAAGAGTGGATGTGCCAGAATTTTCTTTAGTTAAACAAAGGCAAGACCGAAATAATAGTTTTTGGAGCCAAAGAAGAAAAACTCAAAGTTAGTGCTCAGCTTCAATCAATGATGCTAAAAACCAACAGCCAAGCCAGAAATCTAGGTGTGGTTCTGGACTCAGACCTGAATTTTAACAGCCACATTAAGACAGTAGTAAAGTCAGCCTATTATAACTTAAAGAACGTAGCGAGGATTAAAGGTCTGATGTCTCAGCAGGATCTAGAAAAACTTGTCCACGCATTTATCATCAGTAAACTGGACTACTGTAATGCTGTTCTCACAGGTCTCCCTAAAAAGTCCATCAGACAGCTGCAGCTGGTTTAGAACGCTGCAGCTCAAGTCCTCACTAAGACCAAGAAAGTGGATCACATAACTTCAATTCTCAGATCTTTACACTGGCTTCCTGTCTGTCAAAGAATAGATTTCAAAATACTGTTGTTGGTTTATAAAGCTCTGAATGGTTTAGGGCCAAAACACATTTCAGATCTGCTAGTCTATTATGAGCCACCCAGAGCCTTCAGGTCATCAGGGTCAGGCCTACTATTTGTGCCCAGAGTTAGAATCTAACATGGTGAGACAGCATTTAATTTTTATGCCCCTCACATATGGAACAAACTCCCAGAAAGCATCAGGGCTGCTGAAACTCTCAGCTGTTTTAAATCGAGGTTAAAAACCTCTCCTATTTGCCATGGTCTTTCAGTAGCCTACAATGTACTGTAACTTTTATTTCTGTAGTATTCTATTTTAGCTCGTTTTTGTTTCTCTTTAATTTACTTTTTAGATTGCTTTTAAATTCTTATGTATTCCTTTTGCAACTTGCTATAATGCTTTATGTAAAGCACTTTGAATTGTCTTGTACATGAAATGTGCTATATAAATAAACTTGCCTTGCCTTGCACATCCCATCATGGTGTGGGGATGTTTTTCAGTACATGGTACAAACAGACTTCATGTAATTGAAGGAAAGATGAATGGACAAATGTACAGAGACATCCTTGATAAGAACCTGTTGCCATCTGCCAAGATGCTGAAGACGGAATGAGGGTGGACATTTCAGCAAGACAATGATCCAAAATACATAGCCAAGGAAACTCTCAAATGGCTCCAGAGGAGGAAAATAAAGCTGCTAGAATGGCCCAGTCAGTCACCTGACCTGAATCCAATTGAAAATCTATGGAACGAACTGAAGATCAGAGCTCATAGAAGACACCCATGGAACCTTCAAGATTTGAAGACATTGTGTGTGCAAGAATGGGCTAAAATCACTCCTGAGTAATACCTGTGCCTAGTTTCTCCATACGGGAGGCACGTGGAAGCTGTTGTTACCAACAAAAGCTTTTCTACTAAATATTAAATGAATTTCACCAAGCGTGTTCAATACTTCTTCCCTGTGTCATTCCACTTAATAAATATAACTTGTTTTGTGGACACAGTTGCCTTGATTTCTTTGTATGTATGGATTACTTGGGTTGTTACTGATATCTGGTGAAAATCTCAGGTCAATGGCTCCATCAGAAATATGTTTAATGAGAAAAATGTTGATGTATTCAATACTTATTTTCCCCGCTGTATATAAAGTTTGGCGGCAATTGGACACTCTACGTGTGAGTTATGACAACTTCCTGTCAATTGGCCGTAGGAGGCGCTGTAGCTATGTGTCATTGTTTATTAGGCACTTGTTCAGTATTGGCTACCTATTCACCACACAAAATTTGGTTGAAATCAGACAATGTATACCAGAGTTATAGTCATTGGAATGGTGATGGTGATACCGTAAACTTGGCCATGCCCCTGCCATCAAACCATCAGGCATTTGGAAAAGTTTTCAATAACTTTTGATGACGTGTATAGAAAACTGTCACCATAAATGGTACCAATCAGATAATTTATTTCAGAGATATTAAAGAAACCTTTGGTGTAACCTTCATTTCTCCAAGAGAGGGTGCTGTTGCTACTCATGAATATTCATAGCTATAATTGCTCAGAGGCATACTTGTATACATCATACACATCTTGGTGTCAATCGGACATTCCATTACCAAGGTATGAAGGAAACAACATTACACAAAACTTTCTGATGCAAAACTTTCTGCCTCCTATAGGTGGCACTGTAGATTTCTATGAATATTATTCTATAGAACTGTTTGGAATTGAACTAATATCTATAATACTGAATTTGGTTGAAATCAGACAATGCATACCAGTTATTGCCATAAGAAGGGTCATGGACTGGTCATGGCGAGATATCAAACTTTGCCATGCCCCCATGGCCAAACCGTCAAGCTTTTGGAAAACTTTTCAATAACTTTTAATGGCACATGGATATAGATGATTGTCACCACAAATGAGCTCAGTCGGACTATAACCCTAGGACGAGTTCCATCAAACGCGTGGGCTGGAAATCAGGTCAAACAAACAAACAAAAAACCCCACAGCAGACTGTTTTTCTTTCGTTGTTGCCCTTTATGAGCAGAAAAATCATACTTAGTGGACACGTCTCATGGTGGTGCACCAGGATGAAAAACTAAACAGCTAAACATGTCCATTTACTTTTGAATTATAAAAAACTAAACAGTGAAACATGTTCATACAACAGCCGCTATTGTAAGCATTAGTGAGCGAGGGAGCAAGAGTGAACTGGAAGTAATAAAAGATCGCACTGCTGCCTACTGACCGCCATAGGTATTACAATGATGTTTCAGCTGCACTGATGGTAAGTTTACTCGTGATTTGAGCATCTTATTTACAAGTAGCCTAAGAATGAGTGTTGTGCTAGAAAAAACTAATAAACCTTATGGGAAGTCCTGTTTTCCCCAAATCTATTGCAGTCTATTACTGTATCTTTGTACCCAACCTCCCAACTTGAAAAGATTAAGTAGTTAAGAAATTAATGAATGAACCATCTTTGCTTTCAAAAGAGGTTGAATGTTACTTCCTGACAGACTGTGAAGAAGTGGATTCATGACCCTTTTACGAGCATGACCATGCAGGGACCATCTCCTTGCAGACAAACAAGCTCAGGGCTCCCTGAGGGTTTTTTTAATCACACGCTTTGTTTTTAATGCTAACGTATTTTGTTCATTTTAGCCCCACCACCCTGCTAGTCCGGGAATTTTTTTTAATGTATAACCAAGAAAAATGGTTGGAGATCACTGATCTAAAATATGAATTTGCACTGCACTTTGCAGTTTCCACCAGTGGATTTGGTAACTTCTGGTGGAACATTGTCCATTTTCTCACTTTACCCCCTCATTATCCAAATAATAAATGATATGGTGTGCCCTTTGCCCTCTAGCTGTATTTTGAAAGGGGTGCATCTGCATGCAAAGTTAGCAAGTTGCTATGTCTGAAATCAGTGACACATGATTAATCTTTGTTTAAACCGTCAAATCAGTTGAATCACTTTATAAAAATGCTCTGAAAATGTTAGATTAAAAATCTCTCACATACCACCACTGCAATATTCTATCTAGGTACAACCTCCTGTCCTTTGAGAATTTTAAAAAAATTAAAACTGCCTGCTTGATGTATAAAATCCTATATGGTCTGGCTCCACCGCCCCCTCCCCTCCCCCCAAATGAATACATCACACAGAATGAGTAGCACTCATGGTTGGTCCACTAGGGCTTCCTCAAGAGGTGATTGTGTAAAACCTCTTTTGGTCAAAATGTTTTTTCATTTTATGGTAGTACTTTATGGAACACCATACCAATTCCTGTCAGGGGAAGCTCCAGCTTTACCTCCTTTAACCCAGGATTTACACTGACTCCAGATGCAGTACGCTATGGCTGTGATGAGAACTCTGTTCTCATCCATGCTGCTGCAAAACACAAACAGAACTGGTAGGGATGAATGCAAGGGGCCATTCGCACTGCATCTGCAATGTACTGCATCCAGAGTCAGTGTACATGTAAATCCTGGGTAAGAGTAAAGTGAAGGAGTGGCTTATATCATCTCAAACCTGTGTACATGTTCAACACCAGTGACTCATGTGTAGTAATTATGTGTTATCAGTTTGTTGAAAACAGACCAGATTTGTGACTGTCATATGACCTAGGCATGTTTGTGTGATGTTTGTGTGATTGTTTGTGTGTACATTTGCTTGTATGCTAATTTGCATAACTTCAATAACCCTGTGTACATGGGTTTAACCATGTATGCAAACCTGGTGCAATATCATTAGCACACAAACATCTGTATGTGATGAAACATGTGCAATAGAGCCATGTGAAATTCACTAAGCACTTTAAATTCATGCATCAAATAATTCTATAAACACACTTTACAAAACTACAAGATGCACCTTAGCACTTTACACTTAAACATCCCAAGTAACACCTTGGTCTTTGTGGTACTTTTACTGGTCTGAGATCAACAATATTCATCTTAACTTTGTTCATTTATTCCTCTCTTTCTATCAATGTGCAATCTTACTGCTGTTGTTATTATTGTTGTATTGTGTTATTTTCTTTATTATTGTTGTTCAGTTCAGTTCAGTTTATTCAGTTCATCCCCAGGAGACAAGACAACAAGCAAAAGAGAAAAAAAATACAGACAAGATAACCGAAAGGGTGTAGGCTGAAGCTATAGAGCTTATTTGGTGCCTACCCCTATTTACTTATAATAATCAACATATTAGAAATGTATTTAAATCAGTTCATGTTGATACCACCCAACATTATACTTTAAACCAGTATTTCATAATATTGCAAAAAATTAATAATTTCTGTACAGTTTAAGTTGTGTTAAAGAATTACACATTCAGATATTTTCAGGACAGTTATTCCATAGGCTCACTCATTTTACAGACAGACAGTGGTATTTAGCATTTGTTTGTGCCTTTGGTTTTTCCAGTATAAATGTTCCTCTCAGATGATATTTATTGTCTCTCGTCTTGAACAACTTCTGGACATTAATCAGTAATTTTCCAGTTTTCCTTTTATACATAAATTGCAATCTTTGAATTTCAGTGTATTGAGGTGAATAAAGAGTAGATTTGGAGATTGATGATAAGGTTTGTTACAAACAATGTGAATGACTTTATTTTGCAGTAAGTAAATATGATTTGTTTTTGATCTATATGTAGTGGCCCAAACCTCTATACAATAAGTTATATATGGAACCATCAAGGAATGATATAATATGAGCAGGGCTTTCTCACATAGAAGATCTTTAGCTCTATATAAAACTGCAATGGACTTGGACATTTTCATTCTGACATGTGTGATTTCCAGCTTACTGTATGATGGATAATGACTCCTAAACATTTAATTTCTGATACAGTGTCGATATCAATTTAATTTATTTTAATTTTTCTAATGCTATCAATTGGGCAGTTCCCAAATATTATACATTTTGTCTTTCCTAAGTGTAGCGATTGTAGTGTTTATTGTTGTTGTATTGTGTTATCTGTTTTATCTGTTTAATGTGGCTGGCATTGGCTGGCCAGGGGACACAAGATGGAAATAAGCTTCAGCTATAATCCTGTTTTGCTGCATATTTACATGTCTTATGATCATTGATATGCACTGTCCCTTTTATAAATAAATAAACTTAGAAACACCACATTTTAAAAGACTGCAGGTATCATTTGTTCCGGACACATGGGCCCATGAGGACATCATCACCGCTGCTTCACCACGTGTGCTTCACCTTAAAAAGCTTATGACAGTCTCCTAAATTATGGTCTTTCAGTTTTATTTCACACAGAAGCACGTTCATTTCCTTGGTGGCCATTATACTAACAATCTGCCATAGATCATGAGCATTTGCCCTTTAAAGTTGAGATGACAAGCCATTCTGATTGGTTAATTGCATGTTACACCCAAAGCACACCTCTGAAAAACAGAGCAAGATCAACTTTTTCCACGTTTCATTGGTGTAAAATCAATTTTTTTCCTGCCATTTCTTCTGTAAATGGTGTTTGCACTTTTGATATTGCACTTCTGACTAGACAATTTTAACAGGGCCCAAGATGTCATTTGGTGGTTGGTAGACATACAGTACTTCAAGTAAAACCACAACTTTTCCTTATCGTAACCACAAAGCAAAAGTCGAAGTGACATGAAAAAGAAACAATTTTAGGAAATGAAAAATTTCGAGAAAAAAAAGGTAGTTTTGTATCTTTGTGGGTTCCTAAACAGGGTCTGTTTGAATCCTGTGAAAAAGGGATGATTAGGCATTTAAAAATCAAATTCTCTGTGTGCATTTTCAACATTTTTATTTTCTCATCCCTTTCCTTCTTACTTCATGTCTCTTCTCACTCACTCTCCCCCACCTGTGCCAATGTGTCTTCCAGGAAGAACCAGCTACGAGTGGTAGCTGATGGCACGGTTACAGTGGGGCTCTTGCCAAAGTAGCACTGGGCACATCACAGCATAGTAAACACCCAGAGCTCCTGCTCTTGACATGACGGGGGTCTCTAATTAAAGAGTGCAACGAGACACCCCTAGCCAAGGCTCTCCCTATCAGCCCTACACCCACAATTAAGTCCTCCATGGGATCCAAGGCGCTGCATTATTGATGGAGCAGAACGTTTGATTAGAAACTCTTAACACAGCTCCGGAACAGAACAGCCAGTCCATTGTCATTAAACACCACTTAAACCAAGTCAAAACATACCAGTTGGACATGGTTCTTAAACATCCGGGTTATGATGGAGCTGAGGGCGAAGGGGCGGGGTGAGCAGTGGATTGAATATCAATGCTTCGTGTGATACCTCCTCTTAACATATGCTGAGGGCTTTTATTCATAGAGCATAAAGGTAAACAATACACCTGCAGGGCAGTTAATAGTGGTTTTCTTGATGACTTGCAGGAAAGAGGAAAGTAGCGGATTTCACATGCAGGAAACATATGTAAGAGATAAAAAAGGCAAGTGAACCGCAACAATGTCAGCACTCCGTATGATGAATCAGTGAATGTTTGAAATTATAACAACCCCTTCACCAGGAAATATGTACTCACATCAAAGTCAGGCTGCCCTAAGTGGGGCTAAACAGTATTACCGGCCCACATTCAATCAACTCTTGCCTGGTGCGTAGATAATGCATCACTTATTATCAAAAGCCGCCTTAATGAGAACAGGATGATGTATACAATACCAAAACATTCATACTTAAGTGTGGCTGTAACATGTAGATGGGGATGTAATGGGGTGTCAAATTAAAGCAAGCAAGCTGGAACATGCACAAAGGTGTAACAATATTTTTTCCTCTGAACTGCGCCACAGCACATGGCTCTTACACTGTATGTGAATGAATGTCTGCAGAACTTTTTCAGGGCATAATTTTGCTCGGCATGCATGCTTGTATGAGCATGTTTGTCTGCAGGAAAGTTGAGGAAATGCTGCAAATTTGTCTGTTTCGACTCCACAACAGGCTTAATTAATACACACTCAAGGGCTGATAACATTGTGGCTGAAAGTAGATCTCCTTGAGAGATACTTAATCCAGCTAAAGATTGCACTGCTCCCCTCTCTTCCACAGCATCACAATCAAAGGTATTGGGTGGGTCTCCAGTGGACTCATTAGCAGACTGCTGCGGTGGTGGGGGTCTCGACTAAAGCGCATCCCCCACAAAAACCTCGAATGCACACAGATAGACCTTGTCCTCAACGTGCACGCCCCGTGCACTGCTCACTGACCCAAGTGATCCGAGACGCTCGTGTTATTATGACGTTCATTAAGCTTCGCTGATGGAAACTCTACACACTGACATCAGCACTGTAATTAATCACCACCTTATCGGCAAGCCGCAAACTTCCCGCTATCTGTGTGTGGTTGAGGTCTCATCTTTCCAGGGCAGGGGTCAGATATCAGAGACAGGAGTGATCAGTAGCTGCTCAGTGAACATCATCCAGGCTAATGAATGTTATGGCATCACCTCTATACAAGCGTAGCCACCTGAGGAGCTCTCTAAGATCTGATATGTGCAAGTGTATGCTGTCTTGATGGTTTTCCATTTCTGTAAAATTTATTTCAGGATAATACAAAAAATACAAATCGTATAGTTATTAATCTGATTATAACTGGCATTCTAGCTCTCCTAAGTCATGACCTCTGTATGGAAAGCCACTATGGCGTTTTTACTGAGCGTAATCTGTATATCTATCCTTGTACCTGCTCTGAATTCATAATACAGCAGGTAAGTAAGTGGGATTGGGTTAAAGAGTGCTAAGCCATGTTAAAGCCCTGCAGCACAGGAGCATGCATCATGTCCACGCATTAATAAAAGGCAACTATGCTATCATTATAAGCACCATACGTGCCCGAGCTGCACTTCCTGGCCGCTCTAATAGCTAACTGGTCAAGGTTGATTTATCTGATAAACTCCTTTTGTGTTCCACAGGCCTGAGAGATGGTTTAGTTCGGCCTAGTCAACCATAATGTGCTTTATAAATACAAAAACAAATGGTTGCCTTGGGAGGAGGAAAGATGTAGTGTGTATATTTGTGTTGGGCGGGGTGGGTGTAGGTCAAATTGTATCCTCTTGTGCCGGGGGGGGGGGGGGGAGACAGGAAAAGCCTGAGTTATAACTCTTCCATCACCTGCCTTCTGCCTCCCATGCATTACTCAGGATATAGCGCAAATTGCAGCCGGCATCCATTAGTTCTTTTCAGGGTTAATATTGATGTAGATATCATTCCTATCTGCTGTGTCATTTATTTGAAATACTATGTGCGAGAAGTAGCTCCGGCAGTGAATCAAATCAATTGATAGAGCAGTTAGCCTTGCAGCCCGGGCTGCCTGGGAGCTGCCGAGCGAGCATGAAATATTATGGAGATTGTTCTTTAAAGTGATCTCTTCATCATCATTTGTCTGCAGCCTGGGTGATCCTATCCCCCCACTCTGCTGTGTTCCTCTTGGGCACCAGCTGTCATAACTAAATCAGCCGGATAATGCAGTCGTGCGCACAGTTCTACCCCGTGCCCCTGCAACACCCGCCCTCACCCCTCACCCCCCCCCCCCAACCCCTACTCCTCACTCACACTCTGACTACCTCCCTCCTCTGTTCCCCTCGCCCTCTATGTGCTGCAGCCACACGTGTCAAAGAGCATCCAGAGAGTCGCTCATCATCTCTGCTGATGACCCTCTTCTCTGGGGCCTGCTTGTTTGTGTCACTCCCTATGTGCGGGCCTGCTAGCTCATGTCACCCTCTGTAGCAGGGAGGGAGCACCTGCTGTTTTACTTCATGTTCGGCTGCTCATGACGGGCAGAGGGATAACGTGGAGTTCAGCAGCGGTCCTCCTCGATGTTATGACAGTCAGTTGAGCTCCCAGTCTGCACTGTGCTGTAAGTGAATATGACGGCGACGGTTTTTATGGCGCTCTTCACAGTCTGTTAGCATGTGGCTGGATGACTGTTTTTACTGCCCATAAATGGAGCGGCGTGCATATTTTCTGAGTCATTAGGAGGACAGTCAGGAGACACACTCAGAGGGAGATGCACACCACTTAGGCCAGAGCGTTTGCCATTGTAAAAACCCCATCACTGAGGCTCTCAGGTTGATGTAAACTCTTGGAGAACATTTCCATGTGTCGCTGAGAGATGAGAGGATGTCATCAGTGAAGATACTGAGAGGATACAGGGCCTCAGAGGAAAAAGCTGCATTATTCAGTATCAAGACACCCAGAGTCAGTCGTGCCATGCTGATCAGTGCTTCATAGCCTACTGATATTACAGTCAGCATACTTGGGGTTTGGTAGACACTGTCATCCTAAACTTTGCATTTCTCCAGTTTAACACTAATGAGAGTATGTCAGTTATATGCCTGATGCATGCAGTCACCGTGACCTCATCAGTGTTGGGCAAGTTACTAAAAAATAGTAACTAGTTACAGTTACTAGTTACTTCTTTTCAAAAGAAACTGAGTTACTTTTGAGTTGCTGCATATTTAAAGTAACTAGTTACTTGGAAAAGTAACTTCACGTTAATTTCAAATGCATATTTAAATAATCTTGCACACGCAGCAAGATCAAGACACCTTGTTCTCATCAGAAAAAAGAAGAAAAAGAAAACTGATGAGAAAAAGTCTCATCTTACAGAGAAAAAATGTCTCAGATTTACACAAACTTGTAATCAGTAGAAAGTTGGAAATTTACTAGAAATAAAACTGTGAATTCAAAGAGAAAAGTTTGGACCCCCAGGTGGGCCATTTTTGGCCCACGAGCCATATGTTTGACACCCCTGGACCAGCTCATTAAAAATGCATATTTAGATGATTTACTTCCATGAAA